>JAOTQQ010000012.1:75110996-75159438 GCA_026546715.1 Gallinago undulata | reverse complement strand
GTTGTCCACTAGATCCGTGTTTATCTACGTGCTTTCTATCTCTATGCAGATAGAGATTTCTTTTATACATATGCCCACACTTGCTGTATGACTTCTTTTCGCTGGCAAAGCCTTTCAGGTGAGGAGCTATCCTTTAGTGTATATATGCGTATTATATAGTAGAATAGGATTCCATTGTCTTTGCATAAGAAAAAATGAAAGTAAACTAAGGAAACCCTACACTCATTAAAATGTGGATCTGATAAAACAGTAATTTCCAAGCTGTAGGTGTGTGGGGATTTCTTGTTTCATTTCATTCACGAAATGGTACAGAGAGGAAATTTTCACATGGCAGATGTCGTCTGAACTTTGAATAGTCAATGTTGATTTTTCTCAACAAAATTTTAAGAGCCCAAAGCTGATGTGTTCACTGAAATTCAGAAAATGTCATTAAGAGAAAAAAGGTTGTTGTTGGTCAGAGCAATGGCTCACCTAGCCTACTAACCTGTGCCCGTCACAGCTTACAGAGCAAATGTCTAGTAGTAAGGACAGTGTACTTGGCTTTCATTTGAACTATTCTCAATTTTGAACTGGTTTTGGCTCATGAAACTTTTTGAACCAAATGTGGCTTTGATGTGTTTTGCTACCATGTAATGTTACAGTTACTGGAGGCTCTGTAAACTTCTAACATTCACAATGTGTTGTGGCATTTTTACATTGTCTGAGGAACTGCCTCCTTTGTTATGAATCTGGTTTATGCTGGTTTCATGTTATGCCCCTTGTTCTTACATTGTAAGAGATAACTGTGCAACTTCTTCATATCAACTGTCTTTGAGTCAGTTTGATTTTATAGTCCTTTGTTATCTGTATGTCTCTTTTCAAGAGATGAGAGTCTTTTGAAGACTTCAAACTACTCTGTTGTTTTTTGTATGGAAGGAGTCCTATGCCACTGAACCTTCTTACCAGTATTCTCTGAACCTTTTCTTGTCTTACTAGATCTTACTTTGGAGCACGTAAATAGCAGCATAATATCCTCATTTTATTCTCTGTGCCTTTCCTAATAATTCCTAATGTTTCATTTGGGTTTTTGGCTGCTAGTGAGCATTGAGCTGCTTGTTTCACAGAGATGTCATAATCCCACAGTCCCCACCTGATCAGCTCCAGGCCAGTCATTTCATCTGCACATCACTTACACATGCACCTTTCCCTTGTGCTTCACTTTACATTTACCTGTGCATATGCATTTCTGCTGCTTCTCCCTCTGTTCCAGATGAGTAAGACCTGTTTACTTGTCATGGATAGAAGAGAGCAGAGAAATCATAAACCCACAAACTTGGATACCTTGCTTATTTCCCCTCCCTGCCCCTGTCAGGCAATTAGCTTTCCCAGAATTTGAAAATGCGGATTTGTCTGCTAAGAAGCCAGTTTACAGACAACAATCACTAATGTATAAGAAACTAATGCTAAAACTTGAGATTTGTTAGTTCCAAAAACACAGACTTCAAACACCTGTCCTAATGTTTCTTCCATCAATCCTTTTTTGTCCTTGGCAAATCCATAGAGCAATATCAGGTTCCATGTAAAGATACTACCTGACTGTGGTTGGCATATATGTTCCAGATAAGCTGTTCCAGATAAGCAGTATATACTTGGCTTGCTGCTGCACTTGATTAATTGCCTTTTAATTATAGACTTTTATTCCCCACATTACTATAGTATTTATATGTAGTATTAATGTCTTCAGTAAGATTTAATGAATTATTTCCCTCATGACACATGATTTTACTCACCTTTTTCCCTATTTTTCATTATCTGATTTTCTCTTGGAATAGTTTACTACTAATATTGTCCAAGGAATTCTGGCCAATTTCACTGAGTTTTATCACTATCATTCTGGAAAATTTTTTTACAAATTGGTCTTAACAGAAATTATTTAAGGGTTCCTAATAGTTCACTATCTGTGTACCATCAGTGCTGGCATTTACAGCTTTCCCTGAAAGCACAGAAAGGTCCTAGTGGTGTTTCCCATACTATTAAATTTCTTAACTGCCACAATTGTGTGTGTGTTGAACGTTGTCTTCAAGGAGGGGGGAAGAATGATTTATCAAGGTCAGGTATCATACTCATTGACAGATTTTTAGTTGGTGTGTTAGAAAAATTGCATCTCTTTAAGGAAGTAGCTGCCTAGAAGTCTGATTCAAAACCACATCTGTTACAGCAACTGGGCTCATCTCATATAAAATGCTCACAAGCTATTTATTATGTCTATTGAACTTTAAAAAATTTATTCCAACCCTCTAAATATTATATGCAGCTATTAATTTTTTTTCTCTTATTGCACTTCAGAAATTACTTTAAAAGGTATTTCTTTAGAGCTCTGAATCTTCAGCTTGCATTTATTTGTGCCGCTGTGGAGTTGATAAAAACTGTCTCTCATCCAGCAATGCACATAGTTTTAAAATAAGGAAAATAGTTTTCTTTGCACAGTATTATTTCTATTATATTGCTAAGTTTTGTCATAATAATTTCTTCATAGTTCCCTTGTACAAATTCGTATAATTACAGAATAATTTAAACTGGAAAGGACCTCAGGGGTTCTCTAGTCCAACTTCATGTGCAAAGCGGGGCCATCTGTGAGGTTGGACCATGTTGCTCAGGGTTTTATCCAGTTGAGTCTTGAAAACCTCCAAGAATGGAGACTACAGAGCCTCTCTGGGCAGCCTACTCCACTTTCCTGAGGTGAATTTTTTTCCTCTTATGTCCACACCTTACCTGCCATGACTCTTGTCTTTCCTCTAGTCACTGCTGTGAAGAGAACTCCTCCATCTTCTTAGCAACCAGCACACAGGTATGAGCAGGCTGCTGTTAGTTCACCCTGAAACCGTCTCTTTTCCAGGCTGAACAAGCCCCACTCCCTCAGTCTCACCTCACAGGAAAAATGCTCCAGCCATTGATCACCGTTGGGGCTCATGGCTGAACTTGTTTCAGTTAATTGACATCCTTCCTGTGCTGGGGGCTCCAAAATTGAAAGCAGTTACTAGATGTGTTCTCATGAGTGCTGAGTAAAGGGGGGGTAATTTGTACTTTCAACATCCTGGCCGTGTCCCTGTGAATACCACCCAAGGCACACTTCTGGCTCATGTTTAGCGTTGCCCTTTTTTCTGTCAGTGCTAACTTTCCTTGATCTTCATTAGTTTTCCAATATGGTAATGGACTCTCTATGATACTGTCCAGCTCTCTCAGCACCCTTAGACACATTCTGTCAGGTCACAAGGAATTCTGCGGGTTGGTTTCCCTCACATGGTCCTCACCCACTGCTGGTAGTTCCTGTCCTCCTTAAATACTTTCCCTCCTTCCAGAGACCTGGAAGACCTTGTTGGTGAAGATGTAAGGAAGATATCAAGTAGTTGAACCCTAACTCTGCCTGCTGTCACCCCAGCAAACTGCCCCATAGAACAATATGATTATGTTTTCCTTTGACAGGCTTTTGCTATTAATATAGCACTAGGACTCTTGTTGTGCTTGATATCCTTTGCAAGTATCGACTCTAGGTGAGCCTTGCATTTCATCACACCACCCCTGAGCATCTGGACAATGCTATAATGCTCCCTTGTAGCTCATTCCTACTTCTCCCTCCCGTGTACTGCATTTTTGCATTGAAACACAGTCCGGTCATGAGTTCCCTGTTAAACTGATCTGCTAATCTGTTTCTTTTCCTGGTTATTGGAAGGGACCATTCCTGAGCTAAGCAGAGATTGCTCTTAAGACCTCTTAGCTTTTACAAGCTCCTTTGCCCTCTACAGCTGCCTCTTATTGAGTCACTAATAAATTCTTCGTTGCTGGAGCCCAGGGTCTGTAATTTGCTATTTGTGTTTTTCCTTCCTGTAGGAATCTTGAACTCTTTCATTTCATGGTCACCACAGCCAAAGCTGCCATTGACTATTAGCTCTTCAAACGGTTTGTTCTTGTTAGTGAATAGCAGATCCACCTGTGCATCAGCTGCGATCCATTACTTGTATCACCTCCCCCAAAAACCTGCTCAGTTTCTTGACTCTAGCTGCATTGCCATTCCAGTAGAATGCTGTCAGATGAAAATTCCTCCTAAGAGTTGGTGTCTATAATTTAGAAACCTCCTTGAGCTGTTTAAAGATTTTTTTATGTTTTCTCATCTGAATGGGTGTTCTTTAACAATCTCCTACCACAGTAGCACCCTGATATCTCCTTTGATCCTGACCTAATCCTACTTTGAGCCTGATCTTTATAGGGAAGGATGGGAAGAGTCTTTGAAAAACAGTAGAAACATGAAGAACGTTATCAGTAGGTTGACTAGCTGCCATTTGTGTTATTTGAGAATCAATTTTTAAAAGCTAACTACATAGATTAAGAGTTTGTAAATTTTGTATTTTACAGTACATGTTACTAGTAATCCTAAAACTTTAAATAACATGCTTGTATCTGTTTACTAAGTAAAAATCTGATATCCATATAGCTATTGCCTAACTTAGTTTTGGAGGAAACCCTGAAAAACCCAGTCTAAACATCTGCCTAAAATTACGTGCATGTTTAAGTACTTTATTCAGTGGAGGCTTTATTGTCTCTCTGTCAAATATTCCTTTCTTTTTCAACAGCCCTCCTCTTTGCATGTCTCTTCCATGACTCCTTTTGAAAAGTCATACAAAGAGACACAGAGTGGCATTTGGAATGATCATTGCAGTAAGAGGACACCTATGTCCTTCTCCTATGTCAATTTACAAACATGTTAAGGAACTGTTGGGTTTGGTAGTCAGGTAACACAGTCACTCATGAATACATAGTAGCACGAGCAAATTTATATAATTATTAATACTAAAATGTTGTTGTTAGTCTGAAATTACTTGAAGATAGTCTGAAGTAGCACTGAGCAGTGTTTTTACATTGCTGCTTATGCAAAATTTTACTCATTTTGGCTCTCAACATTGTCCAATAATCTAATTCACACAACACAGCATCATTATGCCTTGCTATTTCTGTTTGAATTCATCTGCACATTGTTATGTGCTATGTGTTAGTTCATCTTTTCTTGAAGATTTTTCCAAAATTCAAGAGGTCATTTATTTACAGAGTGGGTTTTCCCATGATATCTAGGTCTCTGCTTCCATACACGGGGTGAGAGCAGAAGTAACAATAGTGGTAGTTTTCCTTTACAGAACAGAGAAAGCTACTTTATTTATAATTCTTGGATTTGTTTATAGCAGTGAATTAACATTTTGTTCCTTGCAGTGCAATTTAAATCCACTTTTCTGTAATTCTTTTTACAATTGCAAATAATTGCTATGTGAAAAATGAACACATAGTAGAAAATTGTTAAATTAGTAATCTAATTTTAAACAGATTTATTCTATTAGCTACCATTTATTTGAGAAGACTATGCTGTGTTACGGTGTATATCCTGGGGTGCTAGAAGTCCATTGGCATAGAGGTTTTGCACAATCCACTTATTTAGTTTCAACATGAATTTTAGCAGATCCTCATATTCCATAAGTGTGTAAGCTTTCTATTTCATGGGAAGAACTTGATTGCTCAACTACCTTGTGATTTAGTCATTCTGTAGCTGAGGAGATGAGAGAGACAATTCTTCTTGAAACAAACAGCCTGAAAGTATAAGCTTCAGGAACAGTAGACAATAGAGGTCTGAAATTGTTCTTAACAGTCATAGCAGAAGTGTAATACTAAGAAATATACAGATAGATGTAATTAACCATGTTTCCTTGTTGTTCGTTGTAGTGAACCTTTAGTCTCAAAATACATCGTGTCAACTTGAACTGCATGGTTGTGTGCATCATTCATCAAGAGAACTTTGTGAGAAAAGATGGGCCTATATGAAAATTATCTTACACTTTGGAGGCAAGAGGGATAAATTGTCAGGTAAGGTTACAGTCAGCTCCCAAAGTTGTTTTTTGTGTCTGACAGCTTTTTTAACTTCTTTCTTTGGCTGCACTGGTAGAAAGGAGTGTTATAGGAGTGTCAGTTTTGTGTCCTCCTCCTTCACTAGTGCTTTCCTACATTTCCACTATCCTTTCAGGGTCTTGACAAACAACACTGGAGGTACCTTCTCCTACTGGAATATGTGAGCCAAGTGACTGATTTCAAACATTTTCCCCTGTACGCAGCCATACCAGAAACTGCAATTATATTAACATTGCCACCCTAGTAGCATTATTTATGGTCCTACAGATGGTATCTTACAGATACATATATATCTTGAGATATATATATGAAAATGGATTAAATTCACAAATTAAGCTTAAATGAGGAAAAGGAATGGTCCTATCTAAACATGACCTGTTACACTGAAGCACAGTAATGGTCAGTACAAGCAGTATAGCTTGCCTTAATATACCTCTTTAACAGTAACAAGGTAAACCTTAACCAAGAAGAGTCAAAAGGTTTGCAGTGGTGGAGTCCTGTTGGATATTGATGAAATCTGCTGGAAGAGGGGACAATAAATTTATAAAGAAAACTCTATAACTATTGCCGTCATGTTTCATTTTGATTTACAGACATTATTAAGGAATCTTAACTCAATGATGCCACAGTTTAATATCTCCCTGAGATATCAAGCCTGTGGGTTTGTCTCTGCTGAGTCTTCTACTGTTTCTTGTAAAGAAAAAAAGAAATATTTTTTAATAAGCCTGCAAGGTTATGATATTATTGGAAAGTTCCTTTTCATAAGAACTTCTTTTTCTTAAAGACCAACTTCTTGTGTATATCGTTCTTTTTTAAGAGCCCAGCTGTAGCTTCACATTTGTGGCTGCTTTGCAAATTAGCCATACTAATAAAGCCAGAAGATTGTTAAAAAGCCAGGAAATTTAAAATTAAGCAAGATACTCAAATATGTGTAGTAAGCAGGACAAAAGCTATTCTAGCTTCTTCTTAATGTCTCCCAAGTAAATTTTATATTTGCTTTACCCAAGAAGGATTGAGGCTAACATAATTGTTATTTCTCTTACTTTTGCTAAAGCTAATGACAGAAACCTACAAGAGGTGAATTATACCTTCATTTTAGAAGAATCAAAATGTTTGTGTTTGGTTTTCTGTTTCAATACAACAGTATAATCTCTTTGCACAGTAGCTATTTTTTTGGTTATATTTTTATTTTGGGGCATGTGATAGAATATTTTGCTGTCATCAGTAGTATTATGCTCAGACACAACTGTGCTAGATTTTTAATTAAAATTGCCTGATTTTTTTCTAGGGCACTTACACAATTAAAGAACCAATCTGTCCGTGACTCACCATTTGCACAGGTGTGCTCACTCTGTTTCACATTGTTAGGGGGAATTTCACCTGTGGGCCTCAGGAGAAAAAAGTCTTTAGTTGTTTGTGGGTCGATTTTTTTTGTTGGTGTGTCTCCCATCATCCCATTTCGTGCTGCTACAAAAAGAGGAGTATCTCTCTGCTTTAGTAGTCTACACACAGATTATGGGTATGTTAATTCTGGAGTAGAAAAGCATTAAAGAAAATATTTCAGGCTAGAAAGATTTTCTAAGATTCTAAATATTTTTACCTTTGCATCTTGGAAAGGTAAATGCAATAAAAACTAGAAAAAGGTAGGTTTGTTTTTCAGCAGAGGGTTTCCTGTGTGATTTGTTGTTTTGGTTTTGTTCTTGTTTTTTCTTTTCCTTTCTGTCTTTTATATACAGTGTTTAAAAAAAAAACGCATGTGCTGACTGGTTGTTAATGCTTGGCTGTATTTGAGCAACTCTAGACTTAACTACTTTTCCCTAGAATAATGAAAATAAAACAATAAATAATAATAAATTATAGAAGTGATAAAACCAGCTATATCTTTATTATGAATATTAGGGTAATTGGTTAAGTAACTGTTTTTACTTGTGATATTGCATTTTATAATATATTTAATAAACCAGGAGGTATCAAGAGGAGACTGACTTGAGGCATGTAGTTCTATAGTGCATTTTCTCACAGTGAAAGAGAATTACCCAGTCTTTTCAATATTTAGTTTTTAATTTAAACTTTTTGGTTTAATTAAAACAAATGGTAATGCCCTATACCTTTGTTTTATTTATTGATGTACTCTTGGTATATATTGTCTTTTCATATACAGTTTTGAGGTTTCTCCAACTTTAACACAGGCATCATATGTGCTTTTAGAAGCATATTGAAAAGTTTTATCATCTTGTGTAAGCTTTTGTTCCTTGAAATTACTGTTTTCCAGGTTTTTGTGGTTGGGTATTTGGATTTGCAGTGGGGTTAGTTTGTTGGGGTTTTTTTATGTCTTTCTACTGGTCTGGTCTTCAGTGGATCATAATAAATATCTTTATTTTGTTAGTGGAATGATTTTTTTAACTGTTTTTGCTCTTTACATTGCTTTTCTGTGGAATTTAGAAACATACCATTGCCACAGATATATGCAGTCGGGCTCATAATCCATTATAAGTTATTATAAATGTCTTGAATGGGATCATGAAAGCATAAAATAGACTCATTCTATTTTCTTGTTTGTTTATTTCTACGATGGAAGGAGCAGATATTTCTCTTTTATCCTGTTTTGGTATTTAGTGCATTACTGCAAATATTAAAGTAAAAGAACACACAGCTCTGCCCCACCCCTTCCAATAACTTTCTAGAGTCCTGGTTCCAGTTGATCAGAGGCTTCTTTATGGAATCAGTGAGGTTACAACTTCTGACTTTGTTAAACTTCATCTTGAATTTTACTTTTACTGAAAAGGGAGGGTAATGTGATGGAATTCTGCCGTGTTTCTTTGTTTTCACATTAAATTTGGATAGCTTATGCCTTTTAAGCATAGCATTAATCTTATGATGCAATGGAGTGCCTGAATAAAAATACTCTTTTTATATTAAAATCTAAAGGTAGTCCTTACAATCACAAACGAACTGTAATGTATCATTAAGATTCTATAGCAAAGCTTTTTGTGATTGGATCACCAGCTCTGTATCAGACTGAGGTGTGCAGAGAGGTTATTCTCACTCCATTCTGAGTGTACCTGGCTCTTTTGTTCTGTTGCTCTACACCAGCATCATTTGCAGCCTAAGGAACAGTGAGAACTCAATGGAATCATCTTTTATTTCCTGGCTTCAATAGGAGGCTGGGAAGGTGCTCTGTTGGAGTGGATTGAATGTCTGACTTTCAAGAGGTATTCCTGTTCTCTTGCCTTTGGACACCAGGAAGGAACAATGGCTTAGGCAGAGAAAAGTATAAACTCCTCTAAACCCACCTTTGTTGAACTGGCATATGGGAATGTGGGAGACTGTTTTGAGATCCCCTAGAGAAGCTACTCAGGCTCATCTAAGGCAAGGCTTTGTGAGTACAGTATTACATACACTTACATTGTTTAAAAAGCAGAGAAATGAGTTTTACCTCTATGGAAAGCGGGGATATCCTACTTATCCTTGGCATTTTGGTGAAGAGTATGTTAACTAGCGGGGAAAAAAGTGAAAAAAGTTATGAACATATTAAATTTCAGGTTCTTGCATATCTATATATACATTAAAAATATGCTAAAATATATTTTGAAAGTATAAAAACTAATTGCTAAAACAACTTAGGAAAATACTGGTTTTGCTGTTTGTTTGTAGATATTACAGCAGTGTTTATGTTGTGTAGAATGCTTGCTGTTTGTTAAGTGTTTGCAAATATCTTCATATGGTTTGCAGTCTTAAGATTTGTATTTTTTTTTCAGGAAGGAGGAAATGTAGAAAAGCGAAAACAAGTTAAAAGATTTAATATTTGAAAAATGCTTGGTTATTTCAGTGAGCAAGGAATGAATATGGGCTATCCCTCCCAATGACTTTAGAAGTCTGGTGAGGTTTTCACAAATTCTGGAAACCAACAGCTAAGGAGTTACTTGAACATTTTTCTGGCATGGATACAGCAGTCATATATAGGGTAAAAGGAATACAAGTCATGTGGTGCTTCTGGCATTAATTTAATAATTGCTTAAATAATGTTGAAACATAGACTTAAACCATGTTGCATTAGGACCTGCTAAAGGATCTTGAGTACTGAAGAGCCGTGTAGTAAACCTGTACAAAATAGCATAGAAGATCTTAATGGCAATCCTGGTTCATATTCTGTCCTTTTATGCTGCTGTCTGTATGCTACTCTTAAGTTCCTTGAGCTGCAGCAATTTAGCAATGATTCCTTATTACAACTGATGTATGTCACTCTTGGATTTTGGAAATCAGGTAGCGGGGATCATAATCTTTTCCTTTGGATTACAGATATTTTATTGTAGTAATTAATGCAAGTTTTCACAGTCGGATTGTCTCCAGAAACTTATTTTCTTTTTTGCAGAAGAGGAATTTAACGTTCTCAACAACTTTTTTGCTGTTTATAAATATGGGTGAAGTAAGGGAATTAGGTATATTGATGCCAAATGGAAAATGTTGCATATTTTGTGATGGAGTCGTCAAACCTGAATATGTAACCTCTCTGCTTACCTAGCTTTCAATGATAATTATCTCACATACAGGTGAATCACACTGTCTTAAAATAGAATTAATGAGCGTTTCCATTGAGGGTGCAATCTACTAGATTATTAAAGAGCATCTGTGTTCTTTCAATTATGGTAATTTCACTCTTTTAAATAGTGTTTTACATTTCCTGATGGGACTGTAACTATACTCAGCATATGCTTATTAAGCCACTTAGCAAACATAGTTGTATTAATAAAATCTGAGGTACGTCATTTCATTCTATAGTCTCAAAACCTCAAAATATAAGCTCCAAATACAGGAGCTGATACAGTTCCCAGATACAGTGCAGCCTATTTAAGGTGAATCATGTCTAAGTACTGGGAAGTCTAGTTGAATGCATTTCGCCCTGTATTTCCCAGCATATTCCCAAGGGATTCACAATCAGTGGCCAAGCAGTGCCACTGGAGAGCGTATATATAGAATTCCCTGTGTATATGGAATTTATAAAGGGATTTATCTATTCATTAAAAATTGTTACAAAGCTATGTGAGTTTTTTTGGTGGCAGTTACATTTATTAGAGGTAAGCAATAGTTATGCTAGTAACTATTTCGAAGGGCAAGGGTAAGTTTCCCTTGACTTCGAAGAATTTTGAAAGATCCTCTATACCTTGAAAGCCAGTAGTCCTTAGGAAGAAATTTAAGAGATCTGTCCTGGGAGACCTGGGCCTGTGAACGAGTCTATTCTGTAGTCGCACCCATGGGACAGAAACCTATTTGTAGATGCCACCTGGAGCTCTGTAATGTAGGAGACTGAAAAGGAGGGTGTAGTCCCTGGAATAAAGGAAATAATCTGAATCTGGGTCCCCGGAATAAAGGAAATAATCTGAAGAGGCCACGAGGAGGAGCTGCTTAGTAGAAACAGAAAACGAATAAAGGTTTTTGGGTGTCCGCAAGTGAGATCCTAAGGGGAAGACTGGTAATAAAGAAAAACCTAGGAACTTTAGTATCTGAAAGATAGGAGATCTGTACAATGTTTGGGGTTCTAGCCAAACTTCTGTTTTTCTCCTTCTGAGACAAGGACCTGAATCATGTCAAAGTATATCATCAATACATAAGGCTGATGAGTTAATCCAAGAGTGTACAGAAGATATTTTTAATAATGTCATCTTTGTTTAAAGTTAAAATATTATTAGCATAGTAAGTCTGTTCCATGGTAAACGTCTTCCTCCTCAGTTAGAGCGCAGTTGTAACCAGATGTCATGGTTTACCCTGAACTGGTGAATTATAGGCAAGAGAGGCTCTCCATTCCCCTCTCACTCCAAGGAGAGGAGGAGGAGGGATAAAGAGATTTACAAGTCTAGAAGGAACTAAACTACTTTAATGAGATATTAATAATAAAATAAAAAGGAAATCATCAATTAGATAAAATATATACAAAACCTTATCCAGCCCCCAGGATGATGTCACCAGCAGGCACTGGGGAAGTCCCAGACTGGACTTGGCAATAGATGAGAACTGGATTCCAGATCTGGAGTCAGGAAAACAGATCAGGGTCAAAGGCAGATAAGCAGACAGGGTCCTCTTTGGATCTTGGCCCTTGAAAAAAGAGAGCTGACCCTTTGATCCCTCAGTTTTTATCCTGAACGTAGGCAGATGGGATGGAATAAACCCTGTTGGTCAGTTTTGGGTCACCTGTCTTGTCCACTCCTCGCTGCAGGTAGGACCCCTCTACACTCTTTAGTTTCTGACCCTCCAATGGGGTAAATAGTGAAATGAGGTAACCTTGGTTGGTACAGCAGTAAGCATAAGCAAGAGCCTCTCTGCACATGAACTACAAACACAGATATTATCACACTGAGAACAGGCAGCTTTCTATACAATACGCTGCTAATTGCAGAGGGTTAGAAGAGGCCTAGCTAAGAAGTATAATTGCTGACTGAAAGACATTAGGGCACAGCAAATATAGCATAAGTAATTTTTGTAAGGCAAACATACCTGAATGGTACAAATTTGCTTTCAAATACCCATATTAGTGTTTATTAAAAAAAAAAATACATAGAAGATTCAAAGGAGACAGGATATGGAGTCATAGCAATATGTGAAAATCTAGTCTATTCCTTGTGGAAGCTATTGCTTTGAAAATGTATACCACAAATAATTTTGCTTCTCACTTTTAACAGAGAAAAAACACAGTTATTTTATTTATCAAATATCTTGCCAGATAATTTAAAGTGCATCAGCAACTTTTACATAGTCTGGGCACTTTAATATATTGCTTGAAGGAGCAGTGTTTATTCTTAGATGATTGGTGCAATTGAGAGAACATGCAGAACCCAAAATATCCTATTAAATACAATTCTCATTTCAAGAGGATTCAAAAATTTTATTTTGATTGTCATGTCTACAGAGATACAAACTGTTCCTTTACTTGATATGCACAATTCTGTCTTAAATGATACAGGAATTAGTGAGATTAAGTTGTACCAATAAACAATTCACTTCAGATTGATGAATATGACAAGCAATGTTAAAGCAATTGCAAAAGCCAAACTTAAATGAAAAAAGTGTTCTCTTTAGTAAACAGCCATAGGTAATTCTAGCATGAGAGACAGTGGTCTGTGTTATGAAAGATATTAGTGCATCCTTTCTGCTCTTGAAAGAATATACTCAGTTTTGTTCATTTTCTCCTGAGCTTTATAATACAAAATATAACTTCCTAATGAACGGCAAGAGATTTTTAACTTTTTATTTAGATTAATAAAATCTAAAAATAATAAAAAAATAGATTTAGATTTTTTAGATTAATTTGGAATATGAGCAGATTTTAGATTATTTTGATACAGTAGTCGGAACATAGTATGACAGCTATTATTTTAATGTTAAAAGATTTAGAGACATTGTCAAAATTACAGGAGAGGTACACATGGATATAAATCTAACATTAGATATTTTTTTTAAAATCATTTTGGTTTGGCCATTAGCAAAAGGATTCTGGAGATAATTCATCAATTCTTGCTGTTTTCCTTTGATGTAAATCCAATAATTTGGAGTACTTGTGTGTGATATGAACCAAACTTTACCATTTCTCAGCTGCTCTTGAGACAGACAAGAGCATGCACCACAGAGCATCCAGAATTTTTCCTAGCTTGCTGTATAACTATACTTCCCCATACAGCAGTCTTAGCATCCTGCTATAGCACTCTTAAACAATGAAGGAAAAAATTTTCCTACAAGCTATTTTGTAGTTCTTTCTGCAAAAGTATTAATTTGACTGCCATGTTAAATGGGACCATTTGTTTAAAGACACTTTATTATGCTCTTGGGCAGCTATGAATCATACATATTTGTTATGTATGTGTTTGAAGGCTATGCTTCATAGACAAGAATGTCAATTTAGGTCACCTGCCAGAGATATTTTGGATAAGGCGATTGAATAAATAATTTTATCATTTATTTTTTATCATCAAATTATCAGGAATGATGTATAATTCTAATCAAACATTAATTTTAAAAATGAACTGAGTATGTTAGCTATTACATGGTCTTTGAGTTAATCAGCCAGGGTTTTAGTAGCTATTGAGAACACATGATTATTTAAGTTAAAGTACTAAGTGGAAGATTCCTTTAGATAACCCCAAAACTAAAACTCGACAGATGTTGGTGAAGGGTGGGTTGGTTTTTTTTTGGTAGCTCTAAATATTTACTATGTAGGGAAAAATGTGAGAGAACTGAAATGGCTATACTTTCTTCATGGTTATTGAACAAGAACCTATGCATAATTTATATTTATAGTCCATATTTTTCTCTGAGATAATTAAGTCAAAATCAACTTGACGTACCTGAGTCACCTGAAGACAAAAGCAAATGCAGACTTTGTCATGTGATACACTTGAAATGTATTGGTTATCTTCTGTTAGAAGTACTTTTTGTTGTTGTTGTTCACAGTTCATTGTGAAGGTGGTTATTAAGCAGTATTTCCTACATGTTTATTAGATACTTTTTTTTTAAGTAGCGCCCAATGCAGTGCTGTGAGTGCATGATGCAACAGAGTTTGGAGTAAAGTTCTTTAAGTGGCCCAGCAGTGCAGGGATGGTTTTCAATATGCATTGTCATTTCTGCAGATAAAAGCCTCACTTCCTTTTTTTGTTTTTGTGTTTACACCCACTGGAAAAAGACTTAGTCTTTTTAGCATTATCTAACATATATTCAACCTCATAGGAAAACTTCAGTACGCTTTGGATTTTTCCATCAAAAGAAAAGCAAATACCTGATGACTATTTTAAGTTGAATTTATAACAAATATTAATCCATATGTAGGAAGGAAGATAAGCTAAGGTAGTTCAGCAGTGACTCACTGTAACTCATCTTGCTGTGAACTTGCTTGCCTTTTGATATCCTAGTATCCCCTTAGCAAAATCATTCTCTCTCTTGCCTGCTTGTATTGTTCTGTCCTCATAATGATGTTGATGTGTTTGTTGTTTGTTTTTGTTTTCCTCTGCATTTGACTTTTGATATCTAGATATGCATGAAATCTTTTTTTTAAGATAAAATAGGATTAGATAAAAAAAGGAAGACCTTGTCAGGAAGTAAGGAGTTATTTTGCTGGTTCTGGAGAATTAGTGTAGCCTACAAAACCATGAATTATGGGTTAATTCTGTTCATTTCACTTTTGTGATGCTACTGTAAAAAAAAAAAAAAGGCACTTGTAAAAATTTGGGAGCATAGTTTCAAATTTTCAAATATACCTGAGGTAGTTGTTGTTAGGTAGACTCTTCCAAATATTTCTTCATCTTTTTTCAATTATTATATTATTTTCCTGGAGTTGAGTAGCCCAGGGATTATCCAGCACTTAAAAGCACCTTGGAATTCACAAAATGCATCTTTTTTTTTTTTGCTGCTATGCTAAAGAGTGTGCTCTTAATATATGTTGACAAAAGAATTCCTTTGCAACCTCAACCTGTTTCCCACAACTCTGAGTAACAGATATATTGTTTCTCATTCTTCCTCTATATAGTTTCTACAGGACTAGAGAACTCAGAAAGTAAAAAATACCCCTTTCATAATGTGATTCAAATCCCAATCTTTTTGTCCCAGGAACATGTTCTTCGTGCATCTATTCCACTGTGCAAAAACAATTCAATATTTACTGGTCCAGCAAAGGCAGAGAGTAAGCATATAAAGTCTGGTTAGGACTTCATGTGAACAGGAAGAAACTTGCTTTCTGTTTAGGATTTTTTCCGCAGTAAACACTGTTACCCTAAATGTGGGAGGAAAAGAGTTTCTAAATCATCAGCTGAAATAAGTAGGTTAGAAAATCTACAGTGGAAAGTCTTGCAGGGAAAACTGGCAGAGTGAAAAAACGGGTAGAATGTCACGAGCAGGAGAGATCCAGCACCATGCAGAGTGCTGCAACTGAACTTGAAATGAGAATATAGACACTACCCAAAAACAAAAGAAAGGAAAAATAAAGGTGGATGATGCTGTTGGAATATGGCTTGCATGCCTCTGAATATCTACCACTTAAATATTATATGAAATGTTACATATTTTTTTTTACTAAAGCTTGATGGAGTTTGCCTAATCTTCGTTTCTCTAGAAACAATGTTCTGGTTTTCCAATCCTATATGCTTACTGATTGTAGCTATAATCAAGAGCATTAGCAAGGTAGCCAATTTAGTAAATGCTCACTAGTGATTACTGTGGAGCTAATGGTAAAGTAGTCCTAAGACAAAAAGTTTATTAACGTCAAGGGTTTTGCCATGTTAGACATTCATTGGTTTGCAAGCATTAAAACAACATCTGTATTTCTTATCTTTGTTTCCTGGCAATTGTTTCTGGAACTCTGGGAAAATTAGTATGAAAGCTGACTAAAGCAACGTGCGGTCTCTAGCTAGCAAGGTAACAGCTCTGACAAAATTCAGGACCACAAATCCATTTCAGAATAAGGAAGAGAAAATTGTTTAGCATTCACATTGCATTTGCATTAATTATAGCTGTAAAATTTTTATACAGTTATAACTAGGTTTTTTGCATTGTTGAAGCAAATGGAGCCTTGTCCTACCAGCTATATAAGTGTGGCATATGGTTAATAGAAAGTAAGAACCAAATAAAATGTTTAGTTTTATGATGGATCACTGAACATAGATAATTTTTGAACCTGCAAGACAGCATAATATAGTATCTCCATTTTACAGATGGCTAAATTAAAACACTGGGAAGTGACATTAGAGTTCTCTCATGAATTGCTTCCCCCACAAAGTACTGGAAGCAATACATTTCATTTATTAGTGATAAAATACTGAAGTTTATGGTAACCACAAAAGCAGTTTTATGCAAGGACAATTTATCACTATAAATATTATCTTACTATATGGTGATATCAAACAAGTTAAGAAAACTAGAGAGGGTTGAGTAGAATGCAGAGGAACTAAAAATATGTTTAGTTAATTGCTGATCTTCCATTCAGTGTGATGTGGTGAATACGAAATGGAAGCTTGTTGCAAATGAGGTTTAAAGAACCCTATGTTGGAACAACTGAAAAGGGGAAACAAAGTTTGTGGAGCTACTAGCTTGGAATTTGGCTCAAAAAAAGTTATGCATGGGCTTTTTTTTTTTTTTAACAGATCTCATTTGTGGAACTGATGACCTAATATTATAGTTTTAAAATAAAACTTTCTAAATATGAGATAATTATTATAATTTTTATCCTGGTTTTGCAAGCTAACATTTATCTTGTTCTTTCATGTATTACATGAGTTATGAAAGTATGCTTGGAAGTAGTTTGTAATGACTGGACTCTTATGACATACAGATCCACAGTCTCATATGGACTTCCTTTCTGTGCATTAAATACATTTCTCATGGTATCTAATGCATCATTAGATATCATAATGCCAATGGAACTGGCAAGCTGCATGAGAAGAATTATTGAAGGAATTAAAATTAGAAGTGATAGCAATGAAAGTTTTCTGAAGTGTGGGACTGAAGTTAACTCATCAATTCATCTTTTCTTTCTACTAAGAGTCAATTCTGTAAAATAAGTCTGTACTGGGAGTGGAAGGGAAAATCAAGGATGCTGTGGAGAGCACACTCTACCTCTGGTTCTTCTGAGATCATACCCACCACAGCAGCTTGTTCTCTGTGAAGCTCATGGTGTATAACATAATTGTTTTACTCTTCTGCAGAAATAAAAGTGTGGGTTTTTTCTCCACCTAGCTGCTATTGGCCTGATGTATCAAAAAGATTAAAGATATTTGATATCATGATAGAGGTAAGCTTCATTTCTAGGACAAATGGAGGATGTTTGGTTTATTTCCAAAATGTGATGTGTTTTGTTTCATTTGTATAAAGTATAGCTCAAGCTTGAAGCTAAGGCCTTAAGAATGGGGAAAAGTGAACTGACATAGACACATGTTGTCTATTCTTTGGTCTGGATGTGTAAATTTCCATAAAACAAAACCCTACAAGCAATATGGATTCCAAATCATTCATTTAAAATCTTTGTCTCCTTGAGGACTTTGAGCTTAAACATTTCTTTTCTCCATTTTACTCTTTCAACTGTAGGCTGAATAAGTGAAAAATAGTGGGGTCTATTTTAAACTAAGACAGGAAGAAAGAAACTCAGTGGAATATTAATTGTGGCAGTAGTTATGTGACCAGATTGTAGCTCATATCAGTGAAAGCTATTCGTCCTGGAAACCTAGTGTTAGCTGTTTGATAAATTATTGCTCAAACTGGATTATTGTCTTGTGAAGTGGAGCAGCCCTCCCATTATTTTTTGGCTCACCAGGAAACTTGGTAGCCTATAATCCATTGCCACAAACTAGAACATTTATTGCGTATTTTTTATATTCACTGTAAAGTAGAAATTTCTTGGAAGAGTGAGATTTGATTTAAGGCAAAAGATTGACAAGAGGAACAAAACAATTAGTAGATATTTTATGCTGCACTGAATTTCCTGTCTTGTGATGAAGGTCATTATATTACAAACTTCTTCAAAAGAACAAATTGGTGCTTTATCCCTTGCTCCTGGGGAGATAAATTATTCTTTGATGCTATTATCAACTACAGCAATAATGCTATTTTAAAATGTAGATTATTCTTGTTTCCGTATCTATATTGTTACAGACTTTGCCTTTTGTAAACAAAGTTTGGATTGATTCACTAAATTCAAAAAAGGGACACGCACACATATAATGCGCAAAGAAACTCTTCCAGAATTTTCTCTCAAATAAAATATTGTTTTCTTTAAACTGAAATGAAATTAATGATTTTATCCAAATTCTATTGCACGGTAGTAGTGCACTCATGTGGTGCTTGCCAAAGAACATAGTGTCTCTACTATCATATAACATCACCTGCAAATACATTAAAAGCTACCCAAGACACTAAGAAGCATAATGTGTAGAGAAGCCTTTGCATGGTTATTGTATTCCCTTATTTCATCAGAGAAATGTCATTCCCATTTGCACCAATCCAACTAATTTGTCATTATATAGACAATACTCTCTATAAGCTCTAGTGAAATAGTCTGTATTGCTTCTTAATGAGTCGTTCTTTTCAAAATACTTGAAAAGTTCTCATTTTGAATTCAAATTGAGGACATAACTGGACAATGACTGTGAATGTGCATCCCCTTTAGTTAATCTAGAAGGATGTTTTGAGCTTTAGAAGATTGCATGCGAAGGTTTGAGAATGAAGCCCATGTGGCTATAGATAGGATAAGGATATGGGTTTGATTTTTGGTAGTTTCTCTAGGAACTTATCTTTTTTAGGCAAAGAGAAGTGTCTTTGCAAGAACCTGATTGGTGATTGGTAATCTCTTCTCCCTGGTATCCTGTAACAGGATGCATGGGAATGGTTCAAAGCTGTGTCAGGGGAGGCTTATATGTGACATTAGGAAGCATTTATTTACTGAGAGGGTGGTCAAACACTGGAACAGGCTTCTTAGAGAGGTGGTCACTACCCTATGTCTGTCGGTGTTGAAGAGGCATTTGAAAAATGCCCTTAATAATTTGCTTCAACTTTTGGTCAGCCTTGAAGTGATCAGGCAGGTGGATTAGCTCATTGTTGTAGGTTCCTTCCAACTGAAATATTCTATTCTATTCAAATGTCAAACAAAAGCAGAGTCAGCCCTTGAGCAAACGTTTATCTTCTCTTCTGTCTCTTGTGGGGATGGGTTGGAAGCAAGAAGCACCTTTTGGGTAGAAGAGTACCACCTGAAAGCTGTAAAGATTTTCTTAAACTGCAGAACCACTGCAGCTGAATACAAAGTGCATTCTAAAGGGCTCTTTCCCCTTCCTCCCTGCCACATTCTGGGGTAGCATCTACTCTTTGCAGATGTATTTCTGGGTGGTGTTTGAATATTTCCAGCTCCTATGTTTCCATGAAGGTAGAGTTGTAAACTGTGTCACCACGCAGACAGATTTTTCTTTTCCTTTTACTCTTTGGGCTTTTTTTAAATAGAAGACTGAGTACGTTCAAGCTACCTGACTTCTTCTTTGGTTCCAGGTAGTTATATTTACAATCTGTCTTTCATAAGACACAGCCCAGCACAGGGATAGGTGCTGAAATCCTAGTAAAAAAAGAGAGGGTTTTCCTTTTGTTTCTTGATTGGTAGCAAGATAATATGCAGTTTCAGGAATTAAGAGAACTATTATCTGTAACCTTTCTAGTTTCCTATAAACAACATGAATATACCTCAATTTTCTCACACCTACATGCTGAATATTTTGGGTTTTTATTTACTAGTGGAACTCAAATTGTTTAATTTCCTAGCTGCTAAAGAGAAGTATTATTACTCCCTATCCAGTGTAGGTGTCTAAAGGAGATAGCTGGGATTCCTGTGCTGGCAGTGGAAAGAAAGGCAGGTTTCTGACTTGAGGATCTGAATTGTCCTACAGAGGATCTCGCCTTACTTTGCCAGAGTCCAGCTTTCCAGCTTGGATGCTTGGTGTGTCCTGGAGCAAAACCCTGTGAATGGTTTTGTCTCACTGTCTTGAGCATTAAAAAACCAAAATGTGTAACTGTTAAACCATTCAGATTTACCCTTTCTCAGTGTGGGCTCAGTGCATGAGATCCATATGAACAGTATAGTTCATAGGGATTTTATTGTCCAAGAGGAGCTTGATCTAGGTCTAACAGGTTTATGAGGTCTTTGTGGGCAGATAGTCCTGTGAAACACAGTTAAACAGGATTGGGATGTTTGAGTTGTTTATAATGCTGGCAATCCATAGGGAGTGTTCCTTTTAAATAAGATCTGCTGTTTAGTAATGTAAAATAACAGGTTATTTAACAGCATTGTTCCATCGGGTGTGTGTAAGTGGCAGTCTTTGCATTATGGCTATATGTAATTACCATGAGCTGTCAAATAGCAGAACCAAAAAAGAGACTCTGAGAAAAAGCCACTGAAAGTTCCCAGCAGTAAAGAAAGTGTGGAATAGATGGAAGAAAGGGAGGGAGACTAAAGCTTTTCAGCTCTATTGGAGAGACCCAAGTAGTAAGTTCAATGTTGTGTAGTTTACCATGCAACTAATAGCTATATCTACTTTATCTCAATTATGAAACATTGAAACTGGTTGTCTCTTACTGGATTGGTCTCTTACTGTAAGAGACTGGATTGGGCTCTTACTGTTAACACTGTAATCTCTAAATGTAAATAAAAATATGTTTATTGCCATTAAAGATGATTCTTCAGTTAGCATTGGAACGAACCCATCATTTCTGCCTTTTATACACGTTAGAAGGATGTAAAGCATGAAGGGTAAAGCAATCTAGTTATTTGCATTTTAATGGGTCAATAACTGTTTCTGTGAATATTTTTGACCGTAAAATAATCAGTGATAGTTACTTAATTTTTACATGTATTGTCTATGAATTAGAGATACATATGTTAAATAATAAAATCAAGTATTTATATCTAAATATAGAAAATAGTCATTATTACTGAAGTTTGTGTGTTTAGGTTAAGTGTGCTCCAGAGACCACTTTCCTTATAGGCAGCGTAAATGCAGACTGAGTCCCACACACTTAGAAATCCCGTGTCACTTTACAGCAAACCATAAAGGCAGTACACCTTGTAAGATTTTGCACTGTCCTGTCTGCCTCATGAGATGTACAAGTGGTACAAACCAGCAGGTGGGATAAGTGGTTGTATTGTATGAAGCACAGGGTGTCAAGTTGTCCATGTGCATCCTTAGAGATTATGCATATGTCTATGCTCCAAAATATCCATGTTAAATTCAGGTCTGCCTTTCTTCACTGCCAGGCCACTTTATCAATGGCCTTTTTTTTTTCAGTAATTGTGCAAATGTTACAGCGTTTATGCTAGAGTGATATCTAAAGTAGAGGTAAGTATTGTCACTTCTGTCAGTATAACAAAGACTTTTTGATCTATGTTATGGATTAAATATTTTAGATAGTCTTCATCTAACTGTTCACAGTGCTTTTTCATAATGTAACTTGTTTTTCAACCTGAAGAGTCTTTTTAGATAAGGGATTGTGATGCTATTAGCATAATAACAATCCATTATTGATTTATAGAGAGACCTGGGAGATTAATGTGGACTGAGGTGAACATGAAATCTGAGTAATATTCTGTACATACCTTAGTCATACAATGTCAGAAATATATCATATTTTTTTGCAGAAACTAGTGAAGTTGGGATAAACTGTTTGTTGTTTTTATTGTTTGAGGTGTGTTTGGGAGGCCTCAGAAAAAGGGGTTGGCATCCATTTTGCTTATGTGGTTAAAAAGAGTTTTTGAGGTTATGCTCATTGTTTCTTTAGGAGAAGAAGAAATAATGGTGAAGGATTTCCCTTTCCCCTTCCTCACTTTGTTTCTTGCAATAGAAAGATAAGGTTTTCTAGGGTCCTGTATATAGTAGAAATTGTATAGCAGAAGACAAAACCATTATTTGTAATTTTTTTTTGTATTTGCAAAACTGTTCCACAATGTATGCACTTCTTGTTTTTTAGCTCAAGCTAGAGTAAGAGGGTCTCCGGGAAGCACTCACCTTATTTCAGTAAGTAGCATTGTTCTCCTAATTATGTGTGTGTATGTGCCCATGTTTATGCATAAAATAAAGTCCAGTTAGTGCTATGACCTCATGTTTTGTTAATTCTCCAACAGAGCTTTTTGGATTGCGTAGTCTAAACTTTTTTACAACCTTGTGCTGCAAAGGTGTGTGTATCTTTATTTTGGTTTCCATTTTTGTTTGTTAACTTTTTGTACTGTGCTACTTAAACATGGCCCCAAAGTAATAGGTGTCCAGTAATCACCCAAACTCATGTAGCAGTGCATTCTTCTTCTGTGGTGACCCATCTCAGCTGGAGAGGCTGCAAAGATAACCAGTTATGTCGTCATTGATGATTGCAATTCATGTGAAGTGTGGTAAAACTGGTTGGTTTAAAACAGAGGAAATACTGTTACGACGTATATAGTTGCTCTCCCAACTCCTTTATTGTAATTAGAACGGGCTTTCCTTCATGTGTACTCATCAAGAGAAAGAGTTGATCCTGTAAGCTGTTCAGTCTTAGATTCCTAATGAATTTAGTGGGATTTGATCTCTCAGTAGCAGACCCATCTTAATCCTACCTTAAATAATTAAACAGGGCAAACTTCTGTGATCCAGGTGCATGCTTCTGTGGCTGATATGGGCATGAGATGCATCTATAATTCTGTTGATGAGTTTTCTGTGACTTTAAAGGGTATTCTGCTGCTGGAGAAAGAGCTTCAGTCTTGATTCCATGCTTTTGTCCCCCATTATAAGAAACCCAGGCTAGCTTGTGTACATATAGATACATAAACAAACAAACAAAACAACAAAAAAACCTAATAACCCAACCAAAAAACCCCACCAAAAACCACCAAACCCAAACAAACCAAACCCAACAAAACTATCCTCTTCCTGTAAAACAACTGTAGATGACACATTTTTATTCAGATTTAGCTAAATCAAACTAAGATTTAGCAAATCATGGTTTTCTCCTTCATTGGCTGGGATAAACTGTTGGAGTGGGATAATATTACTATTAATTGTTACCTGCTGTTTTGCAGACTCTGAGCATGGTTCTGTCCCATGTGTAATGATGTAGCATAGCTATGTGTGCTACCCTGAAAAAGAGCAACAAGTAGCAGTAGTGTTTTCAGCAACAATGCACTAAATTTGATTACTCTGCTCTTCTAGAGGCTAAATGTCAACATGTAATACACTATATTTCTTCTACTCATTTTCATAGCACTGTATCTGATGTAGATGTGTCTGCTTTAGAGATATGTTTGCAGAGGAATTGAACTTCAATTCTGCTGTGGTTAATGCATCTTGTCCAAGGGGACATAAGCCATTCCTGTGCTGTTTTGATCTTTTTGTTCCCAAGGGACAAATCCTGTGCCATTCCTATTATAATAACTTGGAGTTGAATAGTGTTTTGAGGCCTTTTGTTGGTTTTCACCAAGGAAAGTAAAAGTTTATTATCTCCCATCCTGAAACGCTCAAGGTTAATGTCTTCTATTCCTGTTTTATCTGACAGTGTACCAAGCACTTTGTATTAGGTATCTACTTTTCAAATGAAAAAATAATAGAAAATGTGTTTAAGTTCATAGTGGCTGCAGCAGAACATACACAAGTAAAACTACTAGAAATACTGTAACATCATTCAGGTACCAAATGGTTAAGGTATGTACAAAGCACTACATACGAGATCTAGTGATCTAGTTCTAAGCTGAAATACATAAACTTCCCTTATATACACTTGGTCATTGCTAAAGTTTGTACTGTATGATAACTCGCTGCCGTTTATAATTAAAAAAAAAGGAAAACGCTTTCCCCCCAAACAAGAAAACAATGCAGAAGTAAAGCACAACTCTTATCAAAATTTCCTTTATAAAATATTTGCATAGTCTGAGTCTTAGTATACACCAATGCCCTAGACAAACTACATTATCCTTTTTCTGCCTTATCTCAAACTATGCCTCTGATATAACTCATAGCAAGCATGTGTTATTTATAATTTCTGAGCCAGATACCTGATGCTTTAGGCATGCCCCTAAACAACTTCTAGTGCATTCAAATGAGGTTGTTTTAAACCTGTTCCTCTCTTTCTCATGTTTTGGTTGTTTTGAGCTGAATTAGCTGATGTTAAGGTGAGAAATAATTATGAACTCGATCTCATGGGGCCCTCAGAGTACTTAATTTGCACTGACTTGAGGCCATTCTGCCAGGAAAAAAAAAAAAGCCAAAGAAGCAAAATCTAATGAGATCTGAATACACTAATTAAACTTCCCAAGCCAAAGGGTTGATATTTATAAATAACTGTTGTATTTGACACTGCTCTATTTTATTATTATTTTTCTGAGTATATCTCTAAATTCCCTGTGTGTGGCTTTCAACTCGTTTTTTTGTTCAGTGCTATCAATAATGCTTTTTGAGGAGAAAATGTTTGGGGTGGTTTTGCCCTTTTTTGTGGGTAATGAAACAATTAACCTGTGCTGTGACAACCTTCAAACTTTTTAAGATAGGTTTTTCTTATCGGGTTTAGTAATTCACTTCTATGGAACCTTGATCTATGTGCTTGATATTTTCAATAAAATGGCAAGTCCATGTGGAAACAGATGCAGTGAAGCATCCAGTCATGAACTTGACCTTTTTTTTTTATACTTATGGTTTGATAACATTTTTACAATATGAGAGACCATTTTTAACTTAGCCCAGGTGACATTTTTACTTTTCCCATGTACAAACAAAAGTAGGAATGTAATTTCATTGTGCCTTACTTTTTGCATTGAACTGTCTAGACCTTTTCAAATACCTTTTTGGATTATCAAAAGAAAGCAAACTTACTGTTTTCTTCATTGCAATACAGTATTTCTGTGTTCTTACATAGGCATTGGAGGATGTATATTTTAAGAATTCACCCAAAACTGTGGCTATAAGTAGCTAGGTCTTTCTCCCTACTATGTTGTGAGAATAAACTGAGTAGTAACATACTCTATTTAGGACTGTACTGCACATATTTCTGAATAAAGAATATAGAGAGGTAAGATATTATAGCAGCCTTCTGCAACTACATTTCTTCAGTTTGCTTTTCATTTATAAGTTGCTACTCCAGAAGTATCTTTAAATACATTTTGCGAAGATGGCTGGGCTTCACAGGGATATCTGGAGATCATTTTGTCTAATCTCTGCCCCTAAATGGGGTGAGCTAGAGCTACTTGTCCACAACTGTGTCTAGTTGGGTTTTGAAGGTGACTCCGTAATTTCTCTGGGCAACTTGTTCCAGTATTCGATCACTGTTGCAGCTAAAGGTGTGGAGTTTTTATTTGTTTCATTTTTGTTTTTTAAAATGTTTAGATATAGTTCTCCATTCTTTCAGTATCTGCCTGTGTGGTGAGGTGACGCCAGCTGGACCGCAGGTGCCCACCAAAGCCCCTCTATCACTCCACCTCCTCAGCTGGACAGTGGAGAAAAAACATAATGAAAGGCTCATGGGTCAAGATAAGGATAGGGACTGATCATTTGCCAATTATCATTGTTGGCGAAACAGGTTTGGGGAAATTAGTTTAATTTATTACCAATCAAATCAGAGTAGAATAATGAGAAATAGAAGCAAGTCTTAAAACACCTCCTGTCGCCTCTTCTCAGGGCTTCTCACCTCCCTTCTTCCAGGCTCAAGTTTACTCCCTGTTTTCTCTACCTGCTCTCCCCATCAAGCACAGGGGGATGAAGAATGGGGACTGTGGTCAGTTCATCACTCGTTTTTGCCACTCCTTCCTCCTCTGAGGGAGGACTTCTCAAGCTCTTTCCCTGCTCCAGTGTGGGGTCCCTCCCATGGGAGACAGTCCTCCATGAATTTCTCCAACATGAGTTCTTCCCATGGGCTACAGTTCTACATGAACTGCTTCAGCTTGGCTCCTCTCCACATATTGCAGTTCTTCAGGAACAGACTGCTCCAGTGTGGGTACCTCACAGGATCACAGTCCTGTCACAGAACCTGCTCCAATATAGGCTCTTTTCTCCATAGCTCTGGAGCTCCTGTCAGGAGCCTCCTCCAGTGCAAACTTCTCACAGGGTCGCAGCCTCTTTTGGGTGCATTCACCTACTCAGGTGGAAGGTCCTTCATGGGCTGGAGGTGGATATCTGCTCCACTGTTAACCTCCATGAGCTTCAGGGGGCCAGCCTGCTTCATCATAATCTTCACCACAAGCTGCAGGGGAATCTCTTCTCCAGCACCTGGAGTGCCTCCTCACCTCCTCCTTCGCTGACTTTGGCGTCTGCAGAATTGTTTTTCTCACATGTTTTTAGTGCCTCTCTTCAGCTGAATTGCCATTCTGTGGCAACTTTCCCTCCTTCTTAAATATGTTATGACAGATGTACTACTACTGTTACTGACTCACTCGGCCTTGGGCAGTGGCAGTTCCATCTTGGAGCCAGCTGGCACTGGCTCTGTTGGATGTGGTGGGAGAAGCTTCTAACGGCTTCTAACAGAACCCATTACCAATACCTTGCCATACAAGCCCAATAGAGTCTGTTATATTTTGTCCTTTCACTGGAAACCACTGGATACTTTGTCTTTTCAAGTACTTAAATACATTGAGATTCCCCTTGAACTTTCTGATGCTAAGCAATCCCAGCTCTCTCAGCCTTTCCCTCTATGACAGATACTCCAAGCCCTTAAACATGTTCATGCCCTTATGTCATGCCATAGAAAGGAAAGATGTTTGTATGGCACAAATGCAAAAATACAAGCTTCCTGGAGGACAAGATATCTTATGTATATATTTTATTCATTTATGTATGTGCAGTATCTACAGAATTCTGTTACTTCTACTGCTGTTTAAAGCATTAAAAACAAAACAAATACTCAGAAAATATCACCTGGTCTACCTCGTTCTTTCATGATATTTTCCTTTAAGATAAATTCGCAGCCCACGTGCTGATACCTGTTGAGAACAACATTGTTAAACAGGAGCAGGCATTCAAGTTCCCATCAAGAGAAGAAGAGATTTTGCATTGCCAGTCATGCAGGAAAAGGGTGAGGAGAAAGGCATCAGTGAAAAGCTTTCACCAAAAGAAAAGGCATTCCAAACTGGCTTTCTCATCATGAGAGAAGATGATAAAGGGAGGTGGGAATTTGCTTGCAGCTTGGAGGGCAGACTTGCAGACTTGCACCTGGTGTCAATGAGCCACCTTGTCTATACTTCTGAGGTGCACTGAAATAAGCAAGGCAATTGACAGGCTTCTTTATAACCACCCAAAAACACGTACATATGTATCTATCTCTTTGGATCCCTGCAAGGAGTGTCCCTCTTCCCTAAAAAGGGAGAGTAGATGAGCAACTGTTATCCTCCTTTGGATCCATGTACCTGTAGTGCTGTGGAAGGAGAGTAGGTCTTAGATTCATAAGCGCTTCATCCCAGCAGGTTCTTTTGTTAGAACTCGAGGAGGACCAGAGGATAGTTTTTGTGTTCTTTCCAGTCATGCTTAAAGATTCTTTTTACTCTCAAAAGAAGGAGAACGTATTGTTGCTGCTGCTGCTTCACCTCTTCTTTTCTTTATCTTTAACTCACGTAGCCAGCAGTTGTGTGTCAATATAGGATTCTTAAAGTTCATACCATCCCTTTAGCTTCAATGTAAATATGGGAACAGAAGCGAAGAATTCATCTGCAGAGCTGTGGATTTGAGAGAGAAAATGCCAAATTTAAAACACTAGATTGAGATGTATGTTACTGTTAATGTTTATTACTAGCCAATAAACTGATTAGCAATGATTGAATTTCTGGTTCCTACTTGCTAATTAAGTTATTTCTTAAGAACAACAAATTCAAGCATGGCAGTAAAAGTGAAGGGAGTTAATCCTACAAGTTGTTTTCCATTAATTTATAGATTGACTACCTCTCATTCATAGTCTTGTCTGGGTAATTAAAAACACTGTCTTTTTTAAACAAACTGGGAAATCTAACATCTTTTCTTAATGATAATCCTATTCTTTAGGCAGTAGCCAGGATATCACTCCATTACAGAGTTTAGTTTTCTTTCTCTCTACATTCCTGTCTGGAAAAAAAGAACCTGCATCTACAAACTCTGTATGGAATACCTGAGAAAGTGTTGTAGATTCAGTCCTTATTGCATATAAATAATCATAATCCATGGCACAAGTAATTCCTGTTGTGTGTGAATAAGGATTAAAGCATTATGCCCAAAGGCGAGATCAGCAAACATGAAAACCTGGTGGCAAGCCAGGAGAAGTCAGTTCTAATTGCTTTAATCAGCAGGGTTAAAGCACAGTTGAATTGCCAGTGATGCTCGTGGCACCACAGTCTAGAGGTTTTTGCAGTGAATATAAAATATTGACACAGGGTCTGTGATGATTCACTTTTTCTACAAAGTCTTGTAAATACTTATGAGAGTAATTGCCAACGCAGTAATAAATTTGAAGATCACACAACTATTTTTCTTTCAGAAATTTTAACGAGTTTATCATTCATTACTGTTATTGCAGGATGTACTTATGGTCTTACTGCCTAGCAACATAAATCACATTTTGTAACTACAGCTGTCTCCAAACAGAAATAAAACAAGGGCCACGATTTAGTAAATGAGTACGTGTGGCAGCACTTTACCAAAAATGTGTTTAATCCACATGCTTAAATACTAGGCATGCATTTAATAGCATGTTGAAGTGGTACTTAGGTTAGGCAGGGGAAGCCTATGTGTCACGGGCAATGTGTATTTCATGGAAAAAAAAAAAAAAACATATACGGGAAGAGTGGAATCATCATCCAGAATTACAAAATCTCTTTAAGGAGCCACTATTGACTTTTAATATTAAAAGATTTATTGAGTTAAGAGTTAAATGTGAACTGAGGATAAGACTAGACCATTTTCTTCCTCAAAGAATGATGAATCGATTTTTCTTAAATTTTTCGTTTTATTAAACAGAAGGAAATCAATGCATTTTTTTTGGTATGTAGGTTCACTACTGCAGCCTCTTAAGTGAAAAAAAAAAAGCAGCTAATAAGGATTTTTTTTTTTCTTAAAATGAAACTGGAAGTTCATAAAAATGTTTGGGTTTTGGGTGGGGTGTTGTTTTTTTTTTTTGGCACTGAACAAAGAACTGAATAAACCAACTGGTTACATTGCACATGATTATTTTCCCCTGAACTCACTTTGGGTTATCTCATAAAATTATTGTTTCTTGTATTAATATCTAAGGATCTTAAAAGGAATAACCAATGGAAATTGTACCATCAGAATCCTAACATTTCTCCTAAAATTTCTCAACGGATGCAAGGAATAGAAATATTAACATTAATATTTTACATTTCCCAGAACTTGAGACAATAGCAATTGGGAAGTAAATTTTATCTGTGCTGTTTGGCATTTGTACATTCTTATGCTGAATAAATTCAGAAGCTAAAGTCTTATATGAATTTAGCTGTACAATGAGAACTGGCTTCAATTTTTTTTTTTTTCCAGCATACTTTTGTGTTTCATGTTTTGGGTTTTTTTTAAGTAGTATTTTACCAATAATCTGTAAAATTTGTTTCATTTCAGCTGGGCTAGTGTTAAGTCTACAGTAATAAGACAGTACATTGTAATCAGAAATAGTTATGACACATCTTCAAGTCTTTTGGAAGCACATCTGAAAAGTATGAAAATAAAGATTATGGTTAGGCTTGACTTCCACCTAAGAAGAAAGGCACCAATCTCTTAAAGCAAACAAAAAAAAAGGCACCTAATTTCTTAATCTAGTGAAGGGGATTTAAACTCTTCAGGTAATCTTCTAAATAAGAACTATGCTTGCATTTATATTTTGAAATCACGTTGAACATTACAGACAGGTCTGGAGGTGGGAGCAGGGAAACTAATACCATGATAGGTCTTTGTCAGGAAGAGTATCCAAGGTCATAGCAGGGAATTGTGGCAGTGATAATGTATCGGTGGTCTGCCCTGTAAGGGATGCTGTATTAAAAAAAAGAGGAAAAACTTTGCTCTTGATTGCTTTCTGGGTGAATTGAAGGAAACCGTAAAATGCCAGACACTGCTTTGAGAGATGGTATCGTTCTGTCCTGTGTGCCACATGCATGAATCAAACAAGTTGGGAAGAGAGCTCTTGCAGTCACGCTTCTTTCTGTTCCATTTCCCCCTCTTCTCCTGCTGTGCTCTGGGAAGGGTCCCCGAGATGTAGCATGGAAAGCAACAGACTGTTGTGCTAAAAGTGAAGGATAAAAGGACTTCACAGAAAAAATCCAAGGGATACAAGCAGGGCAGAAGAAAGACTAGTTCTGCATAGTTAAAGTGAGAATTTAAAACTACATTCAACTTTTGTGAAGGGACCTATGAAGATGGGAAAAGGATAAATGGGTACTTGAGAGAATTGTCTGGGAATTTAGTGTCTGTATTGAAACATCAGCATGTATCTTCAAAACATTTCTGAATATCAGTGGAAGTGTGTTTCTTTATAAGTTTTTCTGACCACCTTCCTTTTTTTTATCTCTAACACCGGTTAGCAGGACCAACAGTCCTAGGTCTTTGACATTCTTGTTTCAAATCATTTAACTGTTCCATTGCAAGGTGCTTGGGGATGGATTACACATTTTGTTAAGCAATTCTATTGCAGGAGGCATATGCTTTTAAGTTTTAATTGTTGAGCATCTCTGATAAGTTCATATAAGTAGATGTCATGCCTTTTCGATTTACTAGGGTACTTTGTCTTATCCCTTACTGCTCTCTAGAAGCGTGACTTGGAGGTGCTTGTAAATTTTTATTTATAATTTCTTTAATACTTATGGGACATACTTCATGTTATATTTGATGTAAATCATAATGACTTTTTGAATATAACCACTCAGCCAGCATGCTGTGAGGTTAGATAATACTTGCAAATTTAATTCCAGCCCCTAAACTCCACTGACTCAAACATACAGATTCCAGCTAGAATAAGTTTCCAAGTGATTGTATGTCTGTTACAATGGTGCTAAAATTTGAAGCTGTGCATACAACTGAACCTAGGTTCCTGAAAGTTACTTGTAGCTGTTGAGAATAAGACAGTATTTTTCCTGTAACATGCTTGAAGGCCTTAGTAGTCTTGCCCTGCACAGTTTTGTTTGCCAGCCAAAGTAATTCTTCTTTATTCGCTTTAGAAGGGGCCTTGACAGTTTAGTCTCTTGAAAATACTACTCCCTAAATGCAAATAATCTAGGAGATTTGGTATATATAGGAAGGGCAGAAGCTCATCTGAAAATTCATCATGTCATTACTACCATTCAACTAAGTTTATGTTTAAATGGTGATTTTTTTTCTGATTTCAAGAGGAGTTCAACCAATTTATGGGCTTCCTTTTATTCTCATCCATTAATCAAATTATTATACAAATACACACCTTCAGTGTTTATTTTCCTGCATTCCTATGCTTGGAAATGTGTTATTTTGCCTTATGTTACAGCCAGGCAGGAACTCTGTAGTTAATGTTACAAAGGAGATTTTCAGTGTGAGAACATTTCTGCCTCTTTTGCAACTTTTACAAGTGACAAAAGAAGTACCTTTTTTCTAGTACGTGGTTGTTGGGGTGGGTTTTTTTTCCAAGCTTCCCTTTGTAGAAGAGACTTAGACAGACAGGATAAAACATGTATGAACTATGGACTCTAAAAGAAAAATTTTCTGCCTTTTCAAGAATGTGCTGAACTCCAAAAAAAAATATTCACTTTGCTTCTGAAACTCTTCATTTAACTTAATCCTTAGGTCTGTTAGCTTAGGAATTTGTTAAGGTATCTGGAAAAATCTAAGGTGTATATTGCTCACTGAGTTGTGTAGATAGTTGACTGGATATTTAAGGAAGTTTTTAGTGTTTAGGGAGAAAAAAAATAGACTTTTTTTTTATTTCAGTTAAGAGCTCCAGCTTATTTAAATCTTGCTGCTGATGAACATTTTCATGTCTTAAGATGTTGGCAGAAACTGGATACTTGTTTATAGCAAAAAAAGACCTCAAATAAGCAAAGAACAGATTAAAATCTATTAAGGGGAGAATTGTGCTGTAATTTATCTTGCTTGACTTTTTATTATTATTTTTTTGCTCTTTACATTTAACCCGTGCTTTTTAAGTAGGTGACAGCTATATTTCAGCTTTCCAGCTTAACATCATTCTTATTTCATTTTTCTTTTTCCTTTTTTTTTTTTGTTTGTTTTTCTTTAACTCTAATGTGTGTGTTTAATTCCAGTGAAAAAAAGCACTCAGTGTCATTTTTATTTAGTTCAATAAACCAGTGATATATCTGGCCACGGCTCTCCGGAGCTGCTTCTCTTCATTTCCTAATAAATTATCATCTCCCAAAGGTTCTAACAGACTTATGCCTGCTTAATTAGTTGTTAGACAGTTACAGATGCCACTCACAGCTCCTCATGTTTCTGGGAGATGAAACACTGAAGTTAGCTGTGGGCTAATTAGAATTACCTTATTGGGATTAGCTTTCTGCACTCCACCCTTAGGTAGGGAAAAAGGATTTCTCTGCAGCTCTTACAAAAAGGCAGTCTAATGGTAACAAGACTTAGGACAAAAGCTTAAATTTAGGCTTTTTTTAGAGTTATTTAGTTTGATACGATACCGGTTACTGCATCAACATTTGAAAGCATGTATAAAAAGCTGCATTTTAGAATTATTCTCTTTCACTTCTATTGACAACATATCTCAGAATCCCTAATGGCTTGTAATAACCAGTAGTTTTCTTTGAAATTTCTATATACGACATTGATAAAAGTATCAGTCAAGAGCTTGCATGTTTGTTTGTTTTTTTAATAGATCTATACAGCTTACTTTCCTTCATGATTCTTTGTATGTAAGCTATTGCATACCCACTAAGCTAATCAAGATAAAGTCTTTTAGCCTTTTTCATGTGATTAAATGCTTCTGTGTCCCTGGTGATCTTACTAGCTCTTCCTAGATTGTTTTCCAGTCCAAGCTCATCATTTCTGAATAACAAATTACTGGAATTGTACACAGTGTTCCAAGACCTACAATTTTTGCATTTCTGTTAGTAGCTTCCTAGCCTGGTGCGTCCTTATCTCTGCTTAAAATATATACCCAGTGTATTGTAAGGTTATGTTACTATAGCTGTTTGGAGTTAGACTGCAAGAACATTGCATTTAATCGAGATTTACATTGCACAAGTTCCCAGAGTTAACCAACTCCTTGTGATAGTCTGACTCTTTTAGTACTGCTGGCACCTATAGTTTCATTTGCACATATTTATTTTGCTAGACTGTAATTGAATACATGGTCTCAAACTTATCCTCAAGAGGATTTATTTGGCTTGTATTTTCAGTCAAATACTTTTATTTGGTACGCAACTTATTGTCATCTTCTGTTTTGCAAGTTCACCACAAGATTTTGATTTGCTGTGATTTTGAGTGGTGAGGATTGGGTTTTGCTGTTGCTGGTTTAAACTATATCTTGCCTTAGGGTAAAGTATTAACTTATTACACTTCCCTGATAAGAAATCTGTTACTTCTGATGTCAAGAGAAAATTAACTCTGCTACCTCTGTTGCTTTAGGAAATGACACAATGGCCTACAGCACCTCAAAAGTACCACAAAGCTATGTTAAACCCGGTGCAAAGCAATGATTTCTCAAATACTGCAGTGTGCCCATTGCCAGGGATACTAGTTTCATAAATAAGTCAGGTAGTAATTTGCATGTTGCTGATGTCTTGATTGACATTCCAGGTTATAAATACAATACAGGATTGTTTTGTGTGCTTCTTGTTTTCTTGTGGGCTGCTTGATTAAATTAAAAATTGGCTTTCTCCTGACTGCCCATTCATACTCCGTGGCTGGGAGATGTGTGGTTTACACTCATTAGCAAAGGCCTTTAGGGAGGACTGTGAGCAGGGAAGTGCTTCAAATAAAGTCTAAATTAAGGGTCAATATGTTGGGAGGCTGTGTATCCTCTCCTTACAGAAATTTAAACAATTTCCATAGCAATATTGCTTTATATGGTAGGAAAAGGCAAACAGGTTTGAGGAGCAATGCTGGAGAAATTGTGTATAATAGGGGGTCAGAAGTTAAATGTTTCAATGCGCTAATTTAATAATATGTTTTACCAGCTGCACTTGGGAGTATGACTGTTTGATGGGAGGTTTTTAGCTGATTTTTTTAAAACAGCACCCTGTAAAGAGTTGTGGTTCTACAAAACACAGTCATAGGAAATATGGGTGACAAGGAAAGAGAATATCAAACACCATTAAGTGCCTTTTGCAACCAACCAAAGTAGAGAAATTTCTTAACAATAAAATATCTTCTGCTGTGGGATTTCCCTTTTCCATGGGAATAACCCCATGATTCTAATCTGAAAATAATGTGTATGTAGATGCAAATAATGTTTCCTGTTCTGTGGCAGAGCAACTGAAAAGAGTATGGGGTGACAGTTTTTAAAGAGATCATGATTTTCAAACCATAGACAAAAAATAATTGGATTTGTGAAATTAAATCTAGTTCTGTCAAAAATCATATTGAGCTATTGAACTTCTCTGTAAAAGCCTAAATTTAGTAAAAGCAACCCCCACTAAGACATGCATTTTAAACTTAAATGTGATTTAGATGTTTAGCAGAAAGTCCTTGAATAAATGAACTAATTTTTATCTTTGTTTTTATTAATGTCTTCAGTTTTGACTGGAGAAAAACCTTGGACAGTAATAGAATTTAGCTGTTTTGAATACCTTTTCTTATTTTTTTTGGGGGGGGGGGGGGGAGAAGCAAGAGATATAAATATATAAATAATAAATGCTAATAAACTACTATTATTATTTTTATTATTATTATTCCAGATGTGTGGAAAAAGCTCTCAACTTTCTAGAGACATTTTAAAGATTGGTGTCTTAAATCAATCACCTTTGAATCTTCATCAAAGAGAAAAACAAACCCACACTTGTTTTCTCATCCAAATTCTGGGCAAAAAAAATGTCCATGATTTCATTGCCCTTTCTGGGAAGAAAGACTAAGTTGATACAGGAGTATTACTTACCCAGATTGAGACTTCAGAGGCTAGTTCTGTATTTTAAAAGGAAATACACATAAAATTCAAAAAACACCTAAATGTGTATTTAGGAACAATATGATCCTATGCCATTTATTAGGGACAAAAAGCACTAGCTAACTCAAAATAAACACATCCTCCAAAAATTGCTTGTCCAATTCAAATGACTTCTTACATTTTGCAGAGTTAAAAACTGGCTCATCTGCTAAGTGGTAGACCACAGGGGACTCTCTGCACTGTCTGGTCTGTGGCAACCTGAAGGTAGAATTTGTCTTTCTGAACAATATTCTGTCTTTGCTTTGGCTTTCAGTGTCAGAGAATTCAAAAAACTCCAAGTAAATAGCTCCAAGGATTAATGACAATCTGTAAAGATAAAGAGAAAAGATTTTTTTAATGGTGCCTCCCAAGCTTTCTTCTGCTGTATCTCATAATGTCTGCATCTGCCACATGATGTGCTACTCTATTAAAGCAGTCTTGTGTAAATTTTGACTGGGATGAAGTCTTCACTAAAGTAAATAGATTTTTATTTGTTGTCTTACCAAAGGTTAGCTATTTCAAATCACTGGTAATTCTTACAGCTTGTCTCTGAAACCAATACAGTTTTTTTTAGCATCTTCCAAATACGGATCCAGAAATTATGTGTTCAGTAACTGATATAGCTAGACACCAACTTTTACTTGAGATTCCTATTAAATGCAAATGCTACACTTTGCTTCTAGACTGTGTTCTGTTGAAAGCTAATATTGAGTGAGTTACTTCTCAATACCCATGAGGTGATTCTGAATTAACTCCTAAAATAGGTGGAGTTGGAACAACCAGTTCCATCTGTGGTTGAGCTTTCTTACTGATGATACATCCAAACTACATGATTACTGAGCTGTATACCCCTACTATTTCAATTTAATCTTTTTTTTTTTTTTTTAAGCCTGCAGTTTGACTTGTGTGGTGTTGAGAAAGTATCCGTATTAGAAATTCCTAGTAAACAGTAAGCTAAAGCTTGGAAAAAAATGCTGTGATAATTTTCAACGTGAGGGTTGTATCCTTTCTGAATGAGGATTTTACAGGTAAATTCCAATACATCACTTAATTATTTATAGGTTGTTTAGAAAACAAACAAACAAAACCAAAGCAAAAGGTCTTGGTGATTTAACTCCTATGCAGAAATTAACGACTGATCACACAATGTTATTTACCAAGAAGCTCATTCTCTTAAAAATGTAATATCCTTCCATCTATTATTGTAAGAGTTCATTAACATGACAGCACTCCAATTCAGATAGTCTGTCAAACGGTTGCAGGCAAGATATAGTTTTGGAAATTACTCGTAAGTGAAACTGTACTGACTAATCATGTGAATGCTCATAGATTATCCCCTTCAAGCCTGCAGTTCATACCTGTAGTTCCTGCTAGTGAATACATATTTACAGAAGAATTAGTGATTTTTATGTTTTGTATAGAAAATAACGACATTGTCATAAATTGATCCTACAGTTGCATTCTAGAAATAGTCTCTCAAATAAGTGAGAGCAGAAAATTATTACCAAAAGAAGTTAATTGTCATCTGTGTGGGGGTTTTTTTGTTGTTGTTTAATTTCACTTGAATAAAGGACTATTCCAACACAAAATTTAGAGTTAGGTACTTGTCATCTTAAGATATTTTTTGTCTGACTTTATTTATGGGATTGTGTATCTTTCCCCTCTGCTCTTGCAACAGCCAAGGAACCATAAAACTATTGACAATAAAGCAAACTGAAAACCAACAGAAAACATATTCTCTTTTAGCTGGTAGTTCCCTCACTTGTCCAGCTGTTTATCCTGCTATCACAGCTGCAGAAATAAGAAACTTGAGTTTCATTCAGCTGACCAGATAGTTTTGAAATGCCTCCAAGAATCGCTGTGTTCCCATAGAGGAATAAATTCAAAATATAGATTGGTGTGCTTTAATGGGAAAATGGCAAAACTCTATCCAGTGTGATTCTCAGAATTGTCTGTAGCAAAGTGAAATGATGAAAGGTGGCTTATTTGAAGTAAGAAAACAAAGAGGAAAAATAGAATCCTTTTTTTGTAATGGTTACTTGCAGGAGGTATGTAGCTGTGATAATTCACTCAATTCATGCTACTGCTGTGTGACTTCAAGACAGAGCCAGAGTGGTGAAGGTTTGAAAAGCACGGCAGGGCCACAGTGATTTCACTTGCAAAAAAATCCACCTTGAAAACCACACACCACAAACACCCAAATCCTCAATGTCAGTCAGATATTTTGGAGCAGAGCCAACTACAATGAGATCTATAAATCACTGAGTACAATTGGATTTGAATCTGTTAAACTAATTTTATTTCAGTGGTACAGTTCTGGATAGTTAAAAAGGATAATTTTTTTCCTGATTTATAGCTCCATTTTAATTTGTATACATTGGAATATGATGAGACTAGGAATGATTTATGAAGGATATCCTGGCCACAATTCATTGTGGTATACAGGGATGCATCTTGGTGTTATGCAATAAAACAGTACAAATGGGAGAGATTAGAACAACCAAAATGCTATTGAGGATACGCTAAACGCAGAAACTATTCTTTGGCTACTGTGATAATTCACTCAATTCACTCAATTGGCTGGAACAATCCTCGGTATCAATACAGACTGGGTGACAAGGTACTAGAAAGCAGCCCTGAGGAAAGGGACTTGGGGGTGCTGGTGGACGAGAAGCTGGACATGAGTAGGCAGTGTGCACTTGCAGCCCAGAAGGCCAATCCCATCCTGGGCTGCATCAAAAGATGTGTTGCCAGCAGGTCCAGAGAAGGGATTCTGCCACTTTGCTCTGCTCTGGTGAGACCTCACCTGGAGTACTGTGTGCAAGTCTGGAGTCCTCAATATAAGAAGGACATGGACCTGATGGAGCAGGTCCAGAGGAGGGCCACAAAAATGATCAGGGGTTTGGAGCACCTCTGCTCCGAGGACAGGCTGAGGGAGCTGGGGTTGTTCAGCCTGGAGAAGAGGAGGTTCCAGGGAGACCTAATAGCGGACTCCGAGTATCTGAGGGGGCTACAGGAAGGCTGGGGAGAGCCTGTTTGCAAAGGCCTGCAGTGACAGGACAAGGAGCAATGGGTTTAAACTGAAGAAAAGCAGATTTAGATTGGATATTAGGAATAAGTTCTTTACTGTGAGGGTGGTGGAGCACTGGAACAGGTTGCCCAAGGAGGTGGTTGAGGCCCGTTCCCTGAAAAAATTCAAGGTGAGGCTCGATGGGCAACCTGGTCTAGTTGGGGGTGTCCCTGCTGACTGCAGGGGGGTCAGACTAGATGACCTTTGAAGGTCCCTTTCAGCCCAGATGATTCTATGATTTTCTCTTCTTAAAATGTGTTTTACTAGCTTATCTTTTTAAATTATGACTAGATGAGACCAAAAAAGCCAAATGCTGGATTTATCCATTTGCTTTGAGGTTTTTTTAGAGCCACATTTCCCATCTCTGGGAATCTCCATGATATTAGAGACCTTACCAATTCATTCATTTGGATAGAGGGCATTTTAGAAAGCAAAGTGGAAGGTAAGTGACCTACCTACCTACTGGTCAGAAACTGAAGTTAAGTTTTGTAGTAAACCAAGCAACCTGAAGGAAGGCAAGAAAATAAAAGATCTTGCTTCAGAGCCAACTGATAGGGTCAAAGGAATATGTGGCCATGTAGAATTGGGCTTCTGAGATTCAGTTTTAAAAAAAAAATAATAAATTTAGATGTTGTGATGAGCAGTTTTAAGAAATAAATCAAATTATTATAAATCAAATTTAACAACTGTAATCATCCTTTATGTGTTTCATTAAAATTTGGTAACTTAGTCTACTTAAAATCAAATTCAGGTGCTTTTTGTGAGGGAGACTTCATTAAAAGCCTTGTCTCACACCAGAGAAAGTCAAAGAGAAAAATGGGGTCAGATGGAATATTGTGCAATAAAAAAAATAAAAATCAATGAATTTTTAAACACATTCTAGCAGATATATAGAGGTAAAATTTCAGAGGGAATTTGAGTGTGTCTGTCAGCGCAGCAGCACTGATACTTCTCCAATGTGAGCTTTAGAGATGCTCAAAGTACTCTGTCCTGTGTGCTCGTTCAAAGCTCTTGCTGAAAATATTGGTGATTTATATACATGTGAAACAAGGAGCAAAACTAATTGTGAAGGAATGTGGAAAGTCAGGAAATGGCTATCATAAGGTTTAAGGCTTTGATCAAGCAATTCAAGGTGATAAACTCTTTTTTCTTCCTGCTATCACTTTATTGTTCTCTATGTATATGTAGTAGGATAGGAGCTGACAGGTGTTAAACAAAATCGTAGCTTAAACAAACTTACAGGGCGTAGTGAGAATGCATATGAGTTTTCTTTGGTAGTGTTTCTACTTTGCCTTCTGTCTGTTTATTTTGTAATCCTTGGCATAGGCCATAGGGTTCAGTAAATCCACTTTTACCCTTTCAGTTAATGATGGCCTGGTCCTAAGTCTCTCAGGATGAAGTGGTATCTGTTTAGTACCAGACTACTCCTTTCAGTAAATTAAGCCAGTAGCAGTTCTTTGCATAGTGTTATTTGTATTAGGAATTCTAAAGTACATGGGAAACTACTTATCTTGCTTGTGATACTTGGTTGAATGGCTTTGGTGGAGCAGGGCTGTTTCCCAGCTAACCTTTTTGGAGGGACTGCTAGCTAATGAGTACATTGCTTTAGGATAGCAAGTATTCATGAAGTACAAGAGAAAAGTGTTTTTACTTTTGTTGCCTCTGAGATCTAGACTAGGTTGCAATGCAGTGGTCAATGCAAAATGTATATATGGAGGATGGAGAATCCCCCAATCCATCTAATTCCTTTAAGGTTTATTGGTTGACCCTCTGTCTTGCTAGTTCAAGTATGCATATGTATATACATGAATTGCAGCTATGTATTAATGTTGGGCCCTGTGCCTTTTCTTAAAGGCTGCCATTGCTTTTCCTGCTTTGGGTAAGCTATATGTAGCAGTAGCTCAGCAGAGATATGCAGCAGTTTCTCCCCAGCAGTGGGTACCTGTACTGCCTGGGAGGTGTAAGGGGAAGGTCCACAGGTACTGTATTAATCTCAGGTGTTTTCCATCTCGGGTCAGGTAACAAAGCCCCCTTTTCATTTGAGCTGATTCAGTGTCCTTGTTTCCAGTCATCCTGAATGAACGAATACTGTTTTTCTGCCTTGGTTGCCACTTTGTTTCCCTTTTATACCCCAAACAAACTCCAGCTCTCAAGGATGCATTCCTTTAATCGCAAGTAATTAGCCACTGGTAGGTTGTTTACATCCCTGGTTCTGTGTGCCTGTACTTTCAAAGCCCCTGCTGCCATCCAGTCCTTTATGCTGCATTTTTATTTCTCAGGTAGTAGATAGTTCATTCTATTCAGAACTCGTTACAGTAGTGGATCAGAATAGACATTATATGCATTTCTCCTGGTAAACAAATTGCTGCCTCCCAATTCTATTGCATCAAACATAATAAAATAATTACTATATTTCTCTAATTGAAATAATCCTAGTAGTGTGCTCTTATTCTCTTATTTATGTATATTATAATATACATAAATAAGATTATATATTATAATATATATTATAATACAACATATATATTATATTATAATACATATTATAATATATTATGTATATTTATGTATAGCCAGTGGGGTTTTTTGGGGTTGGATTTTTTTTTTTTGCTTTTGATGTTCAAAAACATACAAAGAATGAGCTAAAAGTTGCCAGACATGGCAGCAAAGTGTAAAGGGCTTAGATGTTCCATACTAATTAGTAAAGAATTGTTACTTTTTCCTCTTCTCTACACAACATTTAGGTTTTTAATGTATTTGTTTTGTTTTAAGTGTGGAGAATATATCCTGCAATTTGTGTATTACTTACTGCAAAGTAGTCAGGAATGTAATTATTTGAAGATTTACAGATTATTTTTTTGTCTATTGTAATTTAGTTTCCTTTAGACTTGATTATAAGACAGGAGGCTTTGAAAACTTCAGCTGTGAGATTTGTCTACTACTGTTGAAACTCAACATCTTGTTAAAAAATCTCTGTAGAAAAAGAAATGCAAAATGTGCCTTATGAAAACATCCATGTTCCTCTGTAATTTTATATCATTAGTTAAGTGGAGACCTTCCTTTTTATGGGTAGTTGTGGAGAGGAGGAGTGGGGAGGAGGGGAACCAAAACAAAATCACAAACACAGGAAAGCAAAACAAAGTGCATATGATGCTAAAATACACTTTTCTTGGTGTATTACTTGAGTTAAGTTCTAAGAAAATTTATCTGAATGTGTCTTTAGTGTTACTATTTTACAAATTTCATGTCTTACTGGCCCCTATGCTGTGTTAGTATTACTTTATGCAAAAGTCTGGGCATAAAGGTTAATAGAATTGCTCAGTTGATGATAACAGGCAAATCTTTAACTGCCTCTGAATTCTGAGCAGTACTGAAATTAAACTATTAAGATTGGCTTTAAGGCTTACTCCAGTAGTGGTCACATTTTTCCTCTAGAGAAATAATCAACAGAAGGACAAAGTGGAGATGTGCTTGCAGATTTAAAATGCTTACCCCTTGCAAATCTGATAGCCAGCTGAATTGAGGTCAGGTGGAAGAAACTGTGTTGCCCTCTGAGAAGCATCAGACAGTATTTCTTATTTTAGGTCTGAGATTTCGAAATACTTTTTTTTTTCTTTTTTTTTTTATTGGGGAGTTCCTTCCTAGGAATACAGTCCTGCTTTATGGATGAGTGACAAACAAGTCAGGTTCCTTGGGTACTGCCACCTTAGGGGTAGCTAAATTTTCCTTTTGCATTTATTTGTGCAGGCTCTAAACAAAGCCTGTTCTTTGATCCATAGGGCAGTTAAGACTGTATCTGCAATTTTTCTCCTCTGTCCTTTCAGTTTTTTTCCTGAAAAGGTCTATAGGTGTTCTGCAGTAAATCAGACTGCTCAACACACTTGTTTTCCCTGCCTCGCTTGCACACCTTCCTGAGCATGTCTCCCAGCTGGGTGTTCACAGTGATAGTTGAAGGAAGGGAAACATTAGCGATATAAGAATGAGTGTGTGGTGGGTTGTTTTTCCCATCAAGAATTATCAGATCCCATTTAAAAAAAAAATAATAATCATAACCTCTGAATCCTAAAACATTTGGGAGAAAGTTTTATCAGTCATTGAAAATTTTAAATTTGAAGAATGGCTTCAACAATGCTCTGATATCGGGTATGCAACAAGGATATTCGTTGTAATCACTGTGCTTGGAGCAAGATCTCATATCTTTGGCTCTACTTCTGACAGTGCAATTCTGGTCCAGTTGAATACAGTGACAAAACTGCTGTTAACTTCACTAATGCAGGAGTTTGCCTAAGGAGTTTCTGTTACTGTTAGTAATAGTGGTAGTAGCCTCCCTTAATTTTGTCACAGTCTATCAAAATCAGATTGTGTGATGTGCCCAACTAATAATTCTCAGGAAGAGAGGGAGATAGCAGTCTTTAAAGCACTGCAGTGTGCTACGAAGGCTTTATTCAATTCACATCTCCATTAAATTAGAACAATGAGAAGGTTTTTTTGGTACAGTGGTCCCATTCTTCAGTGGCAACATGCAACTGGCTATCTTTCAGTAAGCTCAGAATGACCACATAATCTTTTCAAAGACTCAGTATTACGGTGTGAAACCATGGCAGTGTTTTTCCTAGATTCAGGATAAGTTCTCATTCCTAACTAGCTTAACTGTGTTCATCAAATAGCAATCTGTTTCTGCACCTGGGTGGTATGGGAGTAAAATCTGTCCTTCAAAATGGAGATTTAGACTTATTTCTCTATTAGCTACTGGAGTCCTTATAATAAGTCTAAAGTGCTTATAATAAAGTCATCTAAAGATGACTCACCCTTGACTGTATGCACTAATGCAGACAATGCTATTCTAGGCGAGTAAGACTAATTTTAAAGCAGGTGTTCATATCTGAAATAAACAACTCTTTTGTTGTGGTTTTTAGTATTTTTTTTCTTTCAGTATTGATCCTTTAATAGGGATTACAGAATGTATTTAAAGATACAGTAATTAGCTTGAAGTAGTAAACCAGCTCAGAAAGAATCTAAACCTGGATTTGTGTTTTGGATTTATGTCTTCATGGTTGCTTTGTTTAAATTTCTACCACATGCATTGAAATATGTTATCTCATTACAGCATCTCCCTTCATAGTATGTTCATAAATATATTTTTCAAAAATTCTATAAATAAATCTAAACATATGGATTGCATCAAACATATCTTTAGTCATCAACCCTTCAGATGTCTTGTAAAAAGTATGAAGTATTTTAGCAGATTATAACCTTTGGGTTTTGATATGTGTGTGAGGAGCAAAGATTTTTCATTTTTGGATCAGAATGATGTATCCACCTGACTTTGAGACTACCCTGTAATATTAATCTTGCTTTTAGGTGGAACTGTGAATATAATAAATACAGCATACATTTAAATTATAAGAGCATTACCGTGCGGGACATAAATGTGTGCAAAAAGCAAGTATTTCTTGCTCTCTATGTTTCTCACTTAGTGGTTAACATTTCTCTTAGATAAAATGGTAGATCTGTAGTGGTTACAAGTGACTGGAAATGTAAGCCTTCTACTCAACCTGATAATGCATCCAAATAACTGTATTGATCAGTTCCATTTAGATCAGTGAGACAAAGTCAGCAGGGTGCATCTTGGAGCAGGTTGTTGGTTGCTTACATAATCTGAAGCATCAGGGCTCCAAAAATTTTGAGTTTCCTGACAACTTCATAGTGATTCATTTTAATTTCTATGAGAATAATGCCATCTACTGAGTTATTCTGCAAAAGTTTTTTGGCATAGACCAAGCAACCTCCTCTATGTGCTGTTATAGTTGGGTCCTAATTTGAGAAAACTAAATAGGCTTTTGAGATTGCTGTGGCGTCTTATCTGCAATTTTGTCCTCTTTCTCATAGTACCCTTGCTGCATAAACTAAGATTTTCTTGACTGACAGAACATTATGCAATGGCTGTGAGTTTGTCACATTCAAAGTAAAAACTTTAGTATAGTCTCTGTATAAGACAAAAGAAATTAATTATTTGTATTTAATAAAAGTCCTAGTGACCCTATTACATTTTATTTTATTTTATTTTATTTTATTTTATTTTATTTTATTTTATTTTATTTTATTTTATTTTATGCATTGTAGACAATTCCAACTGGAAGAAAACTACATCTATATTAGGTAGTTATACCGTATCCTGGGCTGCATCAAGAGAAGCCTGGCCAGCAGGTTGAGGGAGGTGACTCTCCTCCTCTACTCTATTCTCACCAGACCCCACCTGGAGTATTCTGCATCCAGCTCTGGGGCCCCCAAAATAAGAAAGATATAGACCTGTTGGAGCAAGTCAAAAGGAGGGTCATAAAGGTGGTCAGAGGGCTGGAGCATCTCTCCTATGAGGACAAGCTGAGAGAGTTGTTCTCAGCCTGGAGAAGAGAAGACTTCAGGGAGACCTTTTAGCAACCTTCATTGCCTAAAGGGGCTTACAAAAAAGGCTGGAGAGGGACTTTTTACAAGGGCATGTAGTGATAGGATAAGGGGTAATGGCTTCAAACTGAAAGAGGGGAGATTTAGATTAGATACCAGGAAGAAATACTTTACTGTGAGAGTGGTAAGACGCTGGAACAAGTTTCTCAGGGAAGTTGTGGGTGCCCCATCCCTGGAGGTGTTCAAGGCCAGGCTGGATGGGGCTTTGAGCAACCTGGTCTAGTGGGAGGTGTCCATTCCTATGGCAGGGGATTTGGAACTCGATGATCTTTAAGGACCCTTCCAACCAAAACCATTCTGGGATTCTATGATTCTACACTTGCTATTGCAAGAAAAGCTCTCGCTAATTAATTATTACACTTTTCTCACCTTCTTATAAGAATAGTGTATGGTGTTGAGAATAATTGTTATCAAGTGCTCATGTGAGTACCATCACCTAAAATTAGTATCTGGTTTGCCAAATGCCTATTAGTGTTACTTTATAAATATGCATTATAGTAGCTAAGCTGCATTACATGAAATTCCATCTTGATAAATGGAAGAAAGAAAATGGAAAATAAAAAAGAAAACTGTAATCATTTGAAGAAATTCATTGCAAACGAATGAGAGGAATTTAGGCCAATACTTTCAAGCAGAATATGTTTAATCTTTTTTAACAAGATTGAACCACTGTCTTCTATTACTATCTTTCTTTAAAAAAATCCCTCATTATGTGACTTCATTGAAACTATTAGTATAAAAATAGGGAGGTGCTGGCAGAGAACTGTTAGATTGCAGTATTGAATCAGATTTATCTAAGGGAAAAGGGAATTAAAAACCCAGTACTAAGGAAAACAGAAACATGAGACTGGGGAGTACTGAAATGGTGACGTGAGGTTCATAAAATCAGGGCCTCAGATAAGACATCACAAATCTCATTCTGTAATTGCAAAGCATACTGCAGTAGTACCTCTAAAGCTGCAAAGTCAGCAAGGACAGTATATGGTAAATGAGTAAGCAGAAAACAAAAAATACTGAAAACTGAATATGACATGCTTGAATTTAATTTTTTTTTTTTTTTTTTTGACAAGGGACCTACAAACAAAGTGTAAATGGAAAACACAGCATCATGCTAGAGTTTGAAATGACTGAAATGGACAGGAGTACAGTTTGCTGGGTAAAAAACTGGATGGAGGGCTGGGCCCAGAGAGTGGTTGTAAGTGGAGTGAAATCCAGTTGGTGGCCGATCACGAGTGCTGGTCCCCAGGGCTCAGAGTTGGGCCCAGTTCTCTTATATATTTATCACTGATCTGGACAAGAATAAGTTTGCAGACAACACCAATTTAGGTGGGAGTGTTGACCTGCTTGAGAGTAGAAAGACATTGCAGAGAGTCCTGGACAGTCTGGATCGATGGACTGAGGTTCAACAAGACCAAGTGCAGGGTCGTGCACTTGGATCATATCAACCCCATGCAGCGTTACAAGCTTGGGGAAGAGTGGTTGCAAAGGTGCCTGGCAAAAAAGGACCTGGGGGTGTTGGTCAACAGCTGGCTGAATATGACCTAGTAGTGTGCCCAGGTGGCCAAGAAGGCCAATAGCATCCTGGCCTGTATCAGGCACAGTGTGGTGAGTAGGATTAGGGAAGTGATCAACCCCTGTACTTGGCACTGGTGAGGCCACTCCTTGAGTACTTTGTCCAGTTTTGGGCCCTTCACTACAGGAAAGACACTGAGATTCTGAAGCGTGTCCAGAGAAGCACAATGAGACTCGTGAGGGGCTTGGAGAACAAGTCTTATGAGGAGCAGCTGAGGGAGCTAGAGGTGTTTAGCCTGGAGAAAAGGAGACTGAGGGGAGACCTTATCGCTCTCTACAGCTACCTGAAAGGAGGTTGTATAGAGGTGGGGGGGTCAGTCTTTTCCCAGGTAACAGGTGATGAGACAAGAGGAAATGACCACAAGTTGTGCCAGGGTAGGTTCAGATTGGATATTATAGGAAACATTTTTACACTGAAAAGGTTATTATGCATCGGAATAGGCTGCCCAGGGAAGTCACTGATTCACCATCCCTGGAGGTATTTAAAAGACAGATAGACATAGTGCTTACGATATGATTTAGTGATAGTTTTTTTGTCAGTGTTAGGTTGATGGCTGGACTAGATGATCTGAAAGGTCCCTTTCAACCTAAGCAATTCTATGATTCTATGAAAGGTGGAAAATTGTTTATTTTTATCAGAAGGAGAAACTCTAAGGTAAATCTAAGTGCAAGCTACCAACAGAATAATTGGTGTCAGACAGTGACAGATTTTTGTCTATATAATGGAAACTTTGTGTTTGACCATCATAAGCAAGTCCATTTTTCACAAGAATTGGTTTTCTGTGGAGTGAGATTTAGTGGAGACTTTGTTTAGCACACCTGCGACTTCTGGCTGAATGGTTTAAGCCCTGTGACTGAATGCATTTTTTGTTGAGCAGAGACCCTCTACAAGTTTTGGTCTTTATAGAAATGAGATGAAAAAAGAAGATTGTACTTGTAGCTGACTGCCATATGTGTTTGACACAGTGTTCTGTAGGTATATGCCAGGATTCATATCTCTCCTGTTGTTGTGATGGAGAGCAAAACTATAGAGCAAAATAGGATGCTTCTTGAAGAATAGCCAGTGTCCATATCCTCTCCCATGGATTGTACAACTGAACCAGTTTCCTTTTTCACTTTTGTTTTTTCAAAAGGGAAGAGAAGAGACAGACTTTGATACAAGACTGAATTGGTATCTCCAGTGCTTTTGGTTTTCACTTCAAATCATCTAATAAGGCTCAAAGAACAGCAAGAGGGTTTAACCCTAAAAGGTTACATTGGTAATAGATATTTTCTAGTAGCAGCTTCACTGGAATATACTTGTCATATCTTAGGAAAGAAAAGCAATTTTTATGTCGTGTCTATGTTGGCCCTTTCATTGGACCAGACAGGTGCTTCCTGGTCCCTCTGTTCTTTGTAGTGAATTTTCATCTTCCTTTATTCATGTGTGCTGTCCTCTTTGTTAGACAGAGGTGAAAAGCTAATATTTTAGTCATTATTTTATCAATTCAAACTCTATTCTGTAATGTAGTTCCATTCATATATTTATGTTCCATAACGTTTCATTCTCAGGAGGAAGAATTAGTTTGGTGACCATCGGCCATCTAATACCCATTAGTCCCAGAGGGAAAGTACAAAAAGTGCATGGGAAGGCATTGATGGTGCAAGCATCTATATAGGGAATATTTCCATTGCAAACTCATCTGTGCTAATTAGCGCTGGGATCAGAGTATTCCAGTTAGCCTAAGCTGAGTATAAGTATTCCCAGAACAAGGTCTCCTGTGTGTTGCTGTCCCCCAACACGTGTATGTGTGTGCCCGAGGGAGCAAAGCCCTGCTGCTTTGTGCTGCTGTGCTCTGGGATTTGTCCCTATGCAGC
>JAOTQQ010000012.1:75068225-75110896 GCA_026546715.1 Gallinago undulata | reverse complement strand
GCCTGGAGTATAATAAGAATATAATGAAGTTGTTAAGAGGTAAAAATAAAGGTCGAGTGAAAAACAATTGAAGATTAAAACCTAGATCTGAAGTGGATAAATATTCTTGCTTACCTACTTTACAACTTGATTTTGTTCAAAACTATTAAAAGAATAAGTACAACAGTCAGAAATATAAACAAATGAAAATGCCTCCTTGTAGTTTAACTATCCACCTTTACAGTAAAGAAACACAAATATATAATTTAGAATCTATTTTATTGCCAGCTGCAACTGAAGGTTATGGAGAGCCTGATGAATGATTTTATTAATATTTAATTTTTTTACATTTACGGTAGTAGGGAAAGCTTAGGGGAGTGTCAAGTGAAAGCTGATAACTGTTCAGAACAGAAACAAATACAATAATTCCAATAGGCCAATTTATTGACTGGTGAGGCTTTTTAATAAGCTGATAGTTTTTAATCTCTTGCAATTGATAAGCCTAAGTACTAAATCCTTTCAGAGTAACGTATTTGCCATCAAAAGCTAGACAGAGGAATTCATTGATCTTGTATTTCCAAGTAAAATTGCAGAATCGCAGAATGGTTGAAGTTGGCAGGGAAGTCTGAATTTCATCTGGTCCAACCCCTTCCTGCTAAAGCGGGGCTGCATAGACCTGGTTGCCTAGGATCATGTCCAGATGTCTTTTGAAGGACAGTCCAGACTGTCTCAAAGGAGGGAGACTCCACAACCTCCCTGGGCAACCTGTGCTAGGCTCTAGTCACCCTCACAATAACAAAGTGTCTCTTGATGGTCAGAGGGAATCTCCTGTGTTTCAGTTCTTGCCCATCTGATCCTGGCACTGGGCATCACTGAAAAGAGCCTGGCTCTGTCCTCTTTGTGTACTCTATTCAAGTATTTGCATAAGTTGGTAAGATTCCTCCACAGCTTTCTCTTCTCCAGACTGAACAGTTTTTTCTAATGTGTGACGTGCTTCAGTCAATTGCCTTCATAGGCCTCTGTTGGACTCTCTCTAGTATGGCCATGTTCCTCTTGTATTGTGGAGCCCAGACATTGACACAGTATTCCAGGTGTGTCCTCACCAGTGCTGAGGGGAAGGATAACCTCCCTTGACCTGCTGGCAACAATCTTATTCATGCAACTTCAGTCTTCTTTGCCATGCTCATGTTCAACATGAATGTCCACCAGTAGCCCCAGTCCTTTTCTGCTAATCTGCTGTTCAGCTGTGCATCCCTTAGCACATACTGGTGTATGGGGTTGTTTCTCCCCACGTGCAAGACTTTGTACTTCCCTTTGTTGAACTTCATGTGGCTCCTGTCAGCCCATTTCTTCAGCCTGTCTGGGTCTGTCTGGATGGTGGCATCACCTTCTGGATTATCAGCCACTCATCCCAGTTTTATGCCATCAGCATAGATAAAGTTAATTAAATGATATATACTAACCAAAGAGAATTATGTAAGTCTGAGCCAGCGTAGATCTAGTGACTTGCTGAGAATAGGATATAAGGGCTCTATTCACATAATGATTAATGTGGTAAGTAATCATCCAATTAAATGTTTTCACTTACAGTAGAATAGGATATTATAACTAACAGAAAAAATCCTGTTTAACTGGAGCCTATATCAGGCATAACTTTTGTCAGAATCATGATTTGTCTGTCTGAGGAAATGTGAGCAGAAATGAAGAAATAATACATGTGTAATGGAAGAATGACATTAGTAAAAGTTGCCTGAAAGGCCTCCTGATAATAAAGAGAAAATGAGATTTGCTATCATGAAAGAAAATACCGGATAGGAGCTGCTAGTTACTATCCTATGAGAAAATACCAGTAAAAATAAAAGCTGGTGAGATGGTAGAAACATTGGCAGCACAGCGCCAGAGGCAACAACTTTAAATTCTGTTTAGCAATTAAAAAAAAATTCAGAGAAGCAAATTGCCATGCACCTACAGATTCCTTGCAAAGTGCTGTTTAGTGCAGTACAGGTAACTTTCACAATTCACAATGTAGGTATTAAACATTCTCAGAAATCTGCAGGTGACTGATGATCCAGTTTGAAATTGGCATGTTTGGTAACAGAAAGATTGCCGAGAGGCTTCTGTACTTGAATCTGGAGCCTGATTCTGACAGGGATGTGAATGGCTCTAAGCAGAGGTTCGTATTCCTAAGCCCCCATACTCTTGGACAGACTCTCAATGGGGGTATGATTCTCTTCTTTTTAAACAGCAATGATGTTCAGCCAGAAGGCTTAATTATAAAGATTATGTCTTTGGGTAATTTTTAAGTTAATTAAAAATGGGAAAGTTCCTTACAATATTACAACCAAATGTCCAACTAGTTTAGGATTCAACTTGAAGTTAGAAGGCAATACAATTAAAGTTTAAAATAGATATGAAATTTTCTACCAACCCCTGACTGTATTATATTTAGTATTTAAAATAAAGTTTCATTCATGGTTCTGCAGTTATGTACAGTATAAACAAGAATTGAAGTTAGGTATATATTTTTACAGGTGTCATTTACTTGTGGACTTATACAGTAATGAAAACTTTTGTCAATTTACAGTAAAATGAAATTACTTATTAAAAATATTTCTGTCTAACTAAAATTGTGTTTAAGAAAAACATGGCTTAAGGCAGGGTAGTTCAAACAAACATCTTCTGAGAACCCCATATGGTGAATTTCTTTGGAGTCACTAGTCAATCACAGGGGTGGGAAATTTCACATTCTTGGTGTTTTGACCAAAGCAAGGCTTGAAAACAACATGTATTCACATATTTTCTGGGTTTCAGAAAAAAAGAGAAAAATGACACTTGTTTCTGCCCATCTGAGAACTTGACATCCTCAGACTGAGATGAGTGTAAAAGGTAAAAATAGGGGAAAGTAAGGGAAAAGAAAATGTTGCCTGGAAATAAGAGTGCATGTCAATCACTAATTCTAGGTTTTACCTTAGTCTGCATAATTCACATGTAATAAATGAAATATTACATTACACATTGCACATAGCTCACTTAGTCCACATTTTGTGTAGAAGTGATTGACAATGGAGAAAAATAGTAAAGGTTTAGGCTTATATGTGGCTTATTTTTATAAAATCCACACAATGGAGCTCTAATTGGTATTTAGAGCAGAAATCTCTTGATGAGATTTCTCCGCATGAGTCTTGGGTATGTGTTTACATGTAATTAATATAATGCCAAAAAGGCAAGCCCATGTTTTGGTTGTTTTTTTTTTAATTGCTTCTCATGATGGTTCTTCACCATTAATTCAGCAAACTACAAAGTCTTATAGAGACAGAACAAAGCTACCCAGTGCTTGCAGAAGTTGTGCATTTGATATGGCTGAATAATGCAGTGGTTTCCAAAGGGGTAAAAATCTCTGCCTTTAAATAAAGGCAGTCTGAAAGTCAAAAGATTTCATTGTGGGTTTTACAGCTATTAAATAGCCCATAGTGAGTACTGTTATGTAATCCTTTAAAACACCATTTGTGGCTAGCTGGTTTTCCCTAGGGGGCATAGATAAATAGGTTTCTGTAATAGTCTCATGCAGGAAAAATTTATAATCTCCAGATATAAAGCCTGGAAAATGCCTTTTTTTTTTTTTTTTATCACTAGAGAGAGAACGGCTGGGAACGCTTCACACATCTGATGATACAGATGTTCTTCAGAAACCCCAGATATGTCCAGCAACTTTAAATGACCAGTCTGGATACAATGGTCTTTTTATAAAGTCCATATTTTGTTTCAACCTACTAATGAAACAAATACTGTGCCAGTTGGTGTTCATGGTGCCAATTTATATCAGTAGAAGCAAATCTGAGCTACTTGTTAAGCTTTCTTTTTTACTTTTTTTTTAAGTAAGCTATGAGCAGTACTTCCATGAAGAGATATCTCATACCATCTCATACCAGCATAAAACTCATCCATAAACGAAGAAACCACTTTTCTGTCTGTCAGGTTCTCATGCATCCATTATATCTCTCTGGGCATTCTTGTAAGAGTACCTGTACAAATCATGTGCCACACTTCAGCCTTTTATGCATCAGCAGACCTGAAAGTGGCTGAAAAGATTTGGCCATAGAACATAAGACGTGAAAACTGGAACTTTCATGAGATGCCTTGCTGTCATTTCCAGAGAGAAATATTTAGATTTCATATAACAAAATTGTATGAACTTGAATTTTGGGAAATTTATTAATTGAAAGCAAGTTATTTTCTGGAATAAATATTCAATCCAAATAAAGGATGACTATATTAATATTTTTGATTAAATCATAAAACTGTAATTTTTCAGGAAGTAAGATAAAGAAACATGCTAACTGATGGCCAAGTGGGTTTGCCCTCTGTTTGTCTTATGTTTTTTAAACATGGTTCCCTTCATTACACTTGTTGCACTCCAAAGTGTTAGGATGCCAACTCTTCTCGTGTTGCTGAACATTGTCAATCCAAACGACACTGGCAGAGGGAAAAAAAGATATTCTTTCAATCTTTACAGCTGGATTGTCAGATTGTGTCTGTAAAAGTCCACTATATAAATGTATATTTATATTCCGGTAATATCTGTCTGTTGATCTTTCAATTGTTTTTTTTGTTGTTGTTGGTGGTGGTGTTTGCTTTTTTTTTAATTTCTAGATCGTTAAGGCTGTTGTTGGTTTTCTTTGTAGTTGTTTTCTTCTCCCTAAATACCAATTCCCCCCCTTCCTTTGATTAGTATATCACAGTTGTCTCCTTTTTATTGTGTTCTTCCTTTTTAATTTCAAAGAAGAAAATGATACTGAGGGATAATCAACTCTCTCCGGTTTTGCTAGTGCAGAGCATGATGGAGCAGAAATGGAATAAATCTTTTTCTTCTTCAGTGTAAAGTAGAGGCTACCCTCAAGCTGAACAGAGCTCATCCTTGAAACCACACAGAAAAATGTATTTTTGATGTTGGGAACCCAGGGGAAATATAGGTTCATACTGTGCCAAATCCTTCTTCCAGAAAATGCATTTTTTTAATGAATTTCTGTCTGGTTTAGAAATAGTAGAAAATTGAGGTTTACCTGTACATTTATACTAATGGGCTTAACTCCTTAATGTTGCATTTGCAAGAATTATGTTTCTGAGGTCATAAGAAGATAAATTAATATTTGTAATTTTGGGATTAGGAGGGAACAGCTCTTTCTGATCTTTTGTTCCACATCTATAACACAAATCTACTTGTTTTCATACTTTCCTGCTTCATAAATAGTTAGGCTATTCCTCTGACATTAGCTGTTCTTGTTTCAGATGTAATATAATTTGGCATTTGGAATACCTGTTGATATTAAATGATGTGTGAAATAGCAACCAGGATATTACTTTATCTCACACTGTTACTACTAGTGTGCTTGTTAAGAACTGCAAAAAAATTTCTGACAACCAGAAATCCAAAATAGTCTTTCAGATCAGATTTCCACCTTACTTCCTCAAAAAAAGTTTTGTGAGTGAAAGCAATTATAAATAATTATGGTTCCAGTGTGTCAGTCTTCTCTAGGTTCCACATCTGCCTCCAACAGAGAGTTTGGTCGTATGAAACGTGCTGGAACAATAGTGTAGAGCTGCAGCATCTTAGTGGTATCCTGCTGGTGGCTGGGTCTCAACTCTATAGCTCACCTAGATTTTGCCTTGGGGGATGAGGAGGAAAGAATGGACAGAAGTGAAGAGTGAACTAACATGCATGCAATATGTTGGATAATGCAACTAAGTTTTGGGAGAGAACAGAAAAAGTGATTTGATTGTGTACATGCAAACACAATATATCTTTCAGATGTCTAAAAATTTCTTCTCTGTATTTACCTGTTCTCTTAAGCAGCATTCTGCTAAGAAGACAACAGAATCTTGTTGGTTAAAATCCAAGAAGAATTATTAGAACTGGATGTAGTTATTCTGCACAGAGTTGAAGATTTTGTGCCTCTCAAGTACTCAAAACAGGAGTTCAGTAGATAATGTTACACCTTAACAGTACACTTTGGACACATCATGAAGTTGTACTTACAAATTTTAGTCTTGTGAAAAGCCATTAACTTAAATTTATTTGGCGATGGGAAGGTCTTAAAATATTTTCAGCAAACTGGTCTAAGTCTTTTTTCCCTCAGTGACTAATCAGATGTTTAAATATTTTCCATTAAAAGATTAAGATCACTTATTTTATTCCTGTTTTTAATGACATAGCAAGTATCAGATGCCTTCATGAAATGACTAACAGTAGAATTCCATATTTCCAGTATAATTAGGGTGGAATTTACTTTTGACATATTTAGTCCTATGTTATATGGGTATATGTTAAACTTTCATCCCAGTTACTGACTTAAATAGTCTTCAAAGCGTATCTAAGTGTTGACTCATCTTTTACTTAAAAAGTAATCTTCCTGTCATAAACTGAAGTAGGGAAAAACTTCTACTAAATCTAGAAACTGCCTTTTCCCAAAACAATTGCTAAAATTTCAAGGTTGATTGTTTTCATTTTCACTCTTACAAATTCAGTTTCAGAAGACTGAAGCTCTCTTTGGAGTTATTTGAAAGATTGTCAGAAGTCTTTTGTGATAAACCCATGGCTTATTTTTCAGTTGTACGGTTGTTTTGCTTTCCAGATATTTATATTTTTTTGGTTATGTCTGTATTGTAAATCAGCTTAGTTCAAGTTGACAGAATATTTTACTTCAGGCAACTGTTGTGGGTTTGTTTTTGTTTTGTTTTGTTTTCTGCTGATTATTATTGGGCTTTCTGAATATTTTTAATTTTTTTTTTGAATAAGCAGCATGTAATATTTGGGGCTCATCCATTCATCCTTTCAACTCTTACTCCCCCATATTAATTTCTGCCTTTCTGCAGACTTGAAACCTATTCTAACCCATTGCAACTCTCAGCATGTGTACTTGAATGAAATAGTTTTATTCTGTCAATTTTGTAAACTATTCTCTTTCATAGTGATTAATTTCTCCACCATACTTTACAAATATTAATTGTTTATCAAGATTAATTAGCTCTTCTACCTTGAGCCCTGTAGTGTTTCAAAGCCTGCTAAAACTTTTTGGATTTGTATACTGCACAGCGGCAACACAGCTTTCTCTTCTTCAGTGATGCCTTGTGTGGTCACACACGTTTTTCTGCAAGTGTTGTTGGTTCTGTTACAAGAAAATGGATGATGCCAGCAATGGCTACTTCTCCCAGTGAAGTCACAGATGTCAGTAGGACTGGAACAGTGAACTTCCTGAAAAAAAATTGAAGATTTTGAAGCAAATGGTTACTGTGCATGCTTGTGATATTTTCCTGAAACAAGCTGTGCAAAAAGTTTGAAATAGTTATTAATCCCACTGCTTCTATCAGCTGCAAGGACTAAATATATTGCAAAATTAGTATCAGATGTTCTGTGTTTGAACTGGATTATCTGAAGATGAGTGGGTACAATTACTATGTATTTCTCTATAAAGTGTCATTGTGAAGAAACACCAAGGCATACAGTATCATATGTAAAAGAAAGAGAAAGGAAAACTGCCTGAATTCAATGACCCAAATAAAATGTTAATTATGAAAATATTAAATTTCTCTTTCCCAAGAAAGGCATTTCAAGGAGTAGATGATAAGTTCTTCTGTGGGCTTTTCTTTTTGTTATATGGGATGTAATCTGAAAAGTGCAAGGAAGATAATGTTTTGTCTGTTTTATGCTTTCATTTAAATAGCCTAGGAAGTGGTGAAAGACATTATAAAGGGTGACTGTATTTATATGTAGATATGAATTTGGGCTTGTGTATGGATCAGTCAGTTGTATTTCTCTGGAATCCCATCCAGAGTTTGTACCTTTCTACTTCTAAATACACACATGGAATGTCTGGGATTCAAATTCATGTGTTTATTAGCTATGGACTGTGGAGTCTGTGCTGGAGACAAGGAACGATGTTTTTTTTGGTGGGGCTAGCTGGAGCTGAGCTGAGCCTGCCTTGGCTAGAAATGCCTCTGCTTACCTTTAGATGCAGTATATTCTCTGACAGCTCATATTCTCCCCCTCCACTAAATACATGTGAAGGCAATTGGCTAAGAATCATGTTTGTGTTGTTTATGCTGAGCTCCCAAATCTATTGATTGCTTTAATTTTGCCCCACTGTTATTTAACAATACATTTTAGTACTTTGTTTCTCTAGTTTCTCTTTTACAATTCCTTTTCAGTAATTCCAAATGAATATCAACCTTGTCATTATTGTATCTAAGCACCTCTTGGACCATGTCAGGCAAACCTTGTAAGTACAGCAGTATGTCTGTCTCCTCAGCATTGCAAAAGCTTTATAGGCTTTTTGCTAGGTTGTGTACCTCCAGCATACATCAAGAGCTATTAGTTTCATATAATAGGAAAATTAAGATATGTGTCAAAACCATCCTTTCCTTTAATCTGGAAACGTAAGCCTGCTGTAGGGGTACCATAGAAGGCTCTGAATGCCATGAGGACTTTGCAGCTCAGGCTTGCTCTCTTGGTTGATAAATGTCCTTACATCCATTCTGTTGCCAGCACTGCTAACTGAAAGCAAACCAGCAATGAAGGGTGAAGAATTCTTATTTCAGGGATAAGTTTGGTTATCTCACTTTCTCGTACTGCATAGCACACTAGGTAGGACCTAGCCTTCATTAAATGTATTACTACATGTTGCTTTAGCTCTTTCAATCCATAATTCCAGCCTGGGGCAAGTCTCCTGGCTGTTGCTGAGGGGCTCAGCTGTGCCCTGCGGTGGGGCCGTTGGAGCCGGCTGGAACCGGCTGTGTCCGGCACCTCACCACAGGGCCCCAGGCCTGCACCACAGGGGCCGCCATTGCTGCCAGCACTTTGTCAGGTAAACCTTGTACAAATGAATAATTTTACTTAAAAATCTGAGTCCTATTTTATCCTTCGGTGAGACAGGGCACAGGGCGGTGGTACCATCTGCCTGTCAGTCCATGAAAAGCTGTTGTCAGAGGAGTTAAGGGCCTCGCTCGTCCGTGTCATGCTGCCAAAGGGAAGCCCGTGCCAGTGGGAGGGCCCTAAGATGGCGTATCCTTGGGTGTTGGTGGAAGGAGGGCAGTATTTAGAGCACGTAGAAGTGTAGTCACAGCTGCCAGCAAAGCTTGTGCTATGTCTTAACCTTTCACAGTTAAATGTTCGTTTTGAGCCGTATGAATTGATTGCTTTTGTGATGTTAAGCTTGCGTTATAGTATCCCATTAGTGCAACTAGTAATTCCAGGTATTCATTAGTAATGCAAAGGCTATTGCATTTCAGAAGTAATTAATTCAGTATGTGGAATTTGTGTTTCTCTCAACATCAAAGGATACTTTTGAGTAGTAAGTGAGCGCTCAGCTTTTTGAAAGCTGCCCTTTCTCTGCATCCAGCTCCAAGAATCTGTTTTCTGCATTGGTGCAGGATGGGGTTACATGTGCTATTTTAGGCACAAGTGTGAAACTGACTGATTTTATATTTTACATAGACATAACTGCGTGATGTGTATACGTATATCTACATATTTATATGTGCATTGGCATATTCCATTAACTTCTCAGTTTTACTTAGTGTCTCATTTTTCTAATCACTGAAAATTTTATTTATCTATTTTTTTTTTATTTTAAGTATACTAAGTAATACACTGTTGTAAATATAATATTTCCAGTTACCTTTACTTCTCCATCGAAGTAACACTTCTGGCTTGCGTAGCTATCCTTTAATTGATTGTGTCGTTTATATAGTGCTATGTAGCCTGTTATTAACCAAATGCATTATGGTGTGTAACAGCTATGCTATTCCCAAATGTTCGGCGAGATGGTTGTCCATATGTCATTACTATGAAGTATAAAGCTAGAGAGCAATATAGCAAAGGATCGCAGCAACAGATGTACATTTAGCTTGGTTTACTGTTTTTGCATTTGAGGATTTACCAGAGAGAAGCCTCAGAAGTCTAATCATTACTAAAAATGATCTGCTGATCCTCCATGTGAGTAAAATTATTAGCTGATGTTCATGTATACCTGATCCTCTTCAGTATGAAAATATCTGCTTTGCATTTTTTATTAAATGGGCTTGTCTAACTTCACTTTTCAGCTGTTGGGTCTTAATAAAACTCTTTTGTACCAACTCTCTGCTGCCAAACTTCTGTTCCCTTAGAGGTATTTCCCACTTGTAAACAAATTACCTTTTTATCTTTCTGATATGTTCAGTAGTTTGAGCTCCTGAAAGGCTATAAAGCATATTCTTCAGCTACTCTTTTTACTGTGATCTTACTCTAGTTTATTAACTTTTTGCAAAATGTATCCGCTGTCATATCCCTAGATCATGTTGTTATAACTTGAGTTTGATACTTAATATTTAAGCTAAGGGCAGGCAGTCAGACTTGAGATACTTTACAAGGCAAACATTTTTATGAGTGGTGTTACATAGTTCTAAATAACCATCTTTAAGATTGGTTGGTTGTGGGATTTTTTTATCTGCTTCTGTGAAATGTTGCAGGCAGTGTTTAAAAAACAAACAAAAACCCCACCCCAAACTAAACTAACAACACCTGCCCCTCAAAAAAAAAAGAAAGAAAAGAAAAAAAACAAGACCAAAAAACCACATACATCAATTGACTTGCCTGATGGCATCATCTGTTACAGACCCAAACACAACTCCCTTGGCCATGTATACTCTCTCAACTCTCAAGCACATCTTGAACAGTCTCCTAAAGACTTCATGGAATGGGACCACTCCCTCCTGTCATTTTTGGTTTCAGTCTGTATTGTTGATTTGTTTCTTTCCACTACAAAAATAATGAGGTTGCTTCTGAAGTATGGGAGGCTCATGTGTAAGAGGGAAGGGTAAAAGATAGAAGCTGATGAGTCCCTGACTGGGCTACAGCTTCCACCAACTTAGTTGGCAACTTGCTGAGATAAAGGAAGTCTGAATCTTCTCTAGATTCAAAGTACCTAGACCGAGAAATTTGAGGCAATGTAAGGTCATATCTAGAATATGTTACAAGCCATTGTACCAGAGTGGTTAGCAGATGTAATTATTTTTTAAATAAAAGCATTGGCAAGGTCACAAAGGAAGTATTGACACAATGTAACATGAAGTTATGTTTTGATCTGATTCCTACCATCCTACCATATTCGTCCGCTGCAAAGTTATTGTAGACTGGAGGGCAAATAGTTTCATAAAGACTCTTTACAAACTCCTAAGCTGCTGTCTTGCATCTTTTTTCAAACTAAGTTATTGAGTAAATGCTGAATGGAAAAGTGCGTTTACTGCTTTTATGATAAATATTTTCTTTTGTTGCCCACCTCTACCTTAAGGAGGATCCTCTGTTGCTTGCTGAATGGAGAGAACATGATGAAGAAAATAACATTGTTTCAGACAGTGATAACATTTATGTGTTGGACAAAAGATGCTTGCATGTTCAAAGTCCTGTGTTTGTGCAAGGATATCACATGATTGTGCACATCATTACCAGTTTTCATAAATGGCTGCCAAATTTTTGTGGACATTTCTGGATTCTGATGTCCCCAGTGGGAGCACATAACAATTCCTAGATTTACATGTTATCTCAAAGAGTCAAGATGACCTGGAAGATGCTGTCAATGTATCTTTTACAATACTTTCAACAATGCTGGAGTTGAGCAAAATGCATTATGTACAAAGCACTTTTTGCAAAACATGATCTTTAAGAAGAAATATCCTTTTCATTAATAATAATAATAATTAAAAACAAAACCACCAAGCAAAGGAAAACATTTTCCAAGACTTCTAAACAAATTGTGCTGAGCATTACTCATGTAGCAGAAATTGTTAAAAAAATATTTAAGCTTTATTTTATGTCCTTTCATCCACTGATTTCTAGTACATAAAATAAACTGCAAAGATTTACAAGTGGATAAATTGGGTAATACCCTTGAGTTTTAATAATTTTTCTTTGTTTATTTTTTGGATTTGAACATGGGAGTTTGGTTTTTTGTTGTTATTGGTGGAGGTGTTTATTTTAGGGATTTGGGGGAAAAGGGGACGAGAAAATCAGACTGGATGATGGCAGCCTCTCATTGTTCTGTTGTAGTGGATACTGATTAGGCAGCTTTTCAGTGATCCAGAAACTATGGACAGAAGAGTAGCACTGCACAAATGTCTATTTTTTAAAAGTGTTTTTTGTCCTTGCTGAGACAGTTCTACAGTAATGATGACCATTTGTTGGGTTAATATATAGAGGAAGGAAAGAATACTTTAGAGAAGAATTGCACAATGCAGCATGAGGAACAGATGAAATGACTGTAGCAAGTCCATTAAGTTACAAGGCACATTGTACTGAATGCTTTTTCCTTGTTTTTAAAATGCAGACTTCTTCCTTTTTTAGAATAAGGATCTCTAGAGCTCTGGGGTTCACTGAAGAAAGAGAGATATAATAGAAGAACAATCGAACTCACCATCCAAAACATGCACCTACCTGTCGAAAGAAAACACACAAGATATGCAATCCAAAAGGTAAGGGCATTGAGAAATGTCAATATGAATGCTGTTAAATTCAAGTATCTGAAGTAGATATCTGCTCTATAACTTCATGACTACATTAAATCAAAAATCCTTGACAATGCTAACTCTTGTTGTCGAAAGAAAACTAAAAATTATTAAGGGTGATATTTTCAGAGATATTCAAGCCTGTGATGATTTAACTAATACCTAAACTTTTTGAAAATACCTCACAGCTTGGTTTTTGTTGAAGTCAATGGCAGGTTAAACTTGTAGGCTTCTCTCAAAATCGGAACTAAAAACCTATTAAGTGCTTAAATGCTTTTAATATCAGATCCCATTTTTCTCCTTTTTCTCCTTTTTTTTAACATATGTAGTAATGATACTCTTAAATACAGTCTGTACTGCTATAATAAAAATTCATAACAGAAGTAGATTGTCACAGAAAGATATAAATAACAGCTTCTTCTGTGAAAGTTTCAGTTACTTCAAGCTGAATAAATCAGATAGATTTCAGATTGGAAAAATGAGTGGTGAAGATGTTTTACACAGCCAAATTGCTACTGGCATTTCTGGCATTTGGGGGTTTTCATTTGTTTTGGGTTTTGTTTTTTTTTTTATTAGTTACTTAAAGCTAAAAAGACTTTAAAAATGGAGATGGGAAAATTGCATGAAACGTTACACACAGTTCAGGGAATTATTCTCTGAACTGTTTTGGAGATTCCTCCCCCTGCGTACAATTTGGGAATGCTTGATATGCAGTTGTTCACTGAATGCATTTCTGTAGGCCTTATCCTATATTTTCAAAATATCGGATATTTTCAAAATATCTAATATTTTCAAAATTATTGGGTTACTTTCAAGAGCAAGAACCAGTCATGTGCAACCCATTTTGAATTTCAAGTGATCTCCATTCCGCTTACTATAAGCGGGACTGTGGGAGGCTTCTGTATGCAGTAATAAAGGAAAGCAAATATCCCTGGCAGAAGAGTACTGCTTGCAATAAAATCCTCCTGTCCCTCCCAAAACAAACCAAGAAGGTAAATCATTCAACTCTGTCATAATCCAAAAGCAATGATATAATCAGAGACCATTTTATAAAATGTTTATGTAGGGGAATACCTTCTCCGAAATGTTTTGGCAATGTGCAGGACACATCTGAGTTGTTATTTCATTCTTTGTAAGACTGTTAATCACAGAATTGTCAAGATAAATTGTTTGGTTTTTGTTTTTGTTTTTTTGAGGATTTATGTAAGCTTAATATGGTTAGTGCATTGTCTGCATATCTTAGGCCAGCAAAATACTTCAGCATATTCTAAGTATTCAGCAAGTCAGTAATTTCAAAGAAGTACCGCTACTACTTGTGGCATATAATCTGTCATGCAGTGTCAGTTTTCTATGATGAAAAATGTTGTCCTTTGTCTGGTATGAATTTGGATACCACAGGCATAGATGCAAATAAGGGGACTTGGAACTTCTAAAATTTTTGAATTTCAACAGCATCATTGAATTTAAATTACTTGCTGATGAGAAACATGATAAGCACATTTTTGCATGTAGGATTTTAAAATTATTTTTACAACAACTGCAAGTATTCCATGGTAAACAGTGGAAAGAAGCATAAAGCAACATTTATGCAATGTTAAGCAATACTTTAGGTGCTAGGAATCAGTTAATTTCTCTATCAGGAACTGCATTCAGTTATTTACTTTAACTAGAATAATTAAGAACAAAATCTGTTTCTTTTTAGTAAGACTGAAAGGGAAAAGCCTGATTTATGTAGTTTCTAATACTGCGGATTTCTTATTAATTTTGGCATTTTATTATATAAAGGCCACTTTTTTTTCATGTTAAACATGATATCTCGATACTTAGTATTCAAACTTAGTGATATTAGCAATCTGTATTTCACAGCCAACAGTATTCCTTTTCTTAATGCACCAAACAATTCCCCTCACACACACACTTGCATTTTTTGAATTGTAACAATATGCTAAAAGATTAATTCATAGTGATTACTTCATAGAACTTCCTATTTGAACTTTTGAACTCTTGCAGTGGGTGCTATTTTCCATACTGGAAAAGGAATATGTGATGCCATTTCCTAATGCTATCCAGCTGATGTTTTCCCATACACAAATTGCATTGATTTTACTAAATCTCCTCCTAAATTGACTTTGCTGAATTGGTATAACTCTGATTCTCCTGAATTAGAGTGCCTTAATTTAGCTTGTTAAAGAATTAAGCTAAATCAATATAATTCACTTATACTGATTTAAGAGGGTTAAATTGATGCAGTTCCCTGGTGTGGCGGGGTTGGTTTTTAGGTGTTGGGTTTTTTTTTTTCCTATTGACAAGAAATAGGGAAATTAATATCATTTTTATGCGTTCCTGTCTAAGAATTATTTTTTTCACACATTTTGCTGGAAGAAAACCAGCTGAAGTGAACAGTTGCCTTAAAATAAAGAAATACAGAAAAAAAAAAAAAGACAACATGAGCTAGATTCATGTTTAAGTATGTGTAACTCTAGCCACTTTGCTAGAACTGGTGTCCAGTATTAGATCATGTCAGCCATGACTTATGCAAAATTTCTCAGAGAAGCTGCAGCCTCCCCACCCTCTCAAAAGAACCAAATAACCCACAGAACATCAGAAATCTTAATCTATGTCCATCTTAACAAACTAGAACTATATTAATTGATGATGATAAATTTCAATGTGATTACAGATGGTAGGGGCACTTACTGGAATTATCTAGCATTCTGGCATGACATAAGAGCATATGAAGGTATTCCATGCTTTATGACAGTATAATGGGTTTAGATGGTGCATGAAATTTTAAACTTAAATGGAGCCTTTTTACTAAAACATAAACAATGATTGTGCTAATTTCTTCACCATCTTTGTCATAGTTCTATTAAGGACTTGAAGCACTGTCTAAATTTAGGCTCTTGATCTTAAATTTCTTTGCAAGATGGCAGAATTGTAATTAGAAAACCATTAGAAAAACCATCATAACAATTTTCTTTTTTCTTATTTTTGATTAGGAAAAGTATTCTTAACCATGAAAAATGCAACATTTAAAACAAAAGATATGCCATCAATTTTTATCTTGGAATTTTGTCAATAACAAGACTTCCAAAAAGAATTCAGTATTAAACAATCCATTTAGTATCTCCATTCCTATTAATACATATTAGAGCCTAAAATGAGGTAAAATCATCTTACTTGAACGATGTAGTCTTAGTAGAACATGGTGACATGCGTTGCTTCGAGATCCTCTCAAAGAGGAAAGCATTCAGAGCTTACTGTGAAAATCTGTTTTTTTGGCAGCAACAAGTACATCTTTTTTTAAAAAAAAAAAAATCAATCAAAAAAGAAATAATATCCAAAACAAGCAAGGGAACCTGCTGAGAAAATAATACTAAATTTATAGAGCACTACAATTTACTGTTTGGCTGAACCTATGCCTTCTTCATATCCTTTTCTAAATATTGCAGGTATAGACATGACTGTTTCAGGCATAATAGAAGAACATTCCTGGAGTTTCTTTGCTTTACAGTGACATTTAGATCATTAAAGCTGCTTTGATGGATGCTTCCCAGTGAGCAAATGTGTTGTACTTGAAAACTGTGGTAGTAGTGGCTCTACAGCAAGATCCTATATTATTAACTTGTATCAAACTTAAATACTGCAGTGAAGCATGAATTGCAATGATGGTGAACTTTTTACCTAAGCACCAACATATTTACTCTCTATTTATGTCCCAGGCCTCCTTTAAGTAACTTCCCCTCCCGCCTTCTTCCCCACAGAGAAATTGCTTCCAGCTTATAAACAGAAATAATGTTCTTCCTCACTGACTTCTGGGAAGATGCACACCCAAATTTCATTTTGTGGCATCAATCTGAAAAGAATACATTCTGGAATCAAAGAAGAGGCATAGGACTTGTTCTTGAATATCCAGAAAGATTCTTTAGAAGCTTAAATCCACTTCAGTTGTGATTGATCTTCTGTGTAAGTGGCATGAATAGAGCAAGCAAGGTGGAATGACTCTCTGGTTAATTATCTGTAGTTTCCAGAAGAAAAAGCATTCATTCTCTTTCAACTTGAACACAGGGTGTTTTGCTAAGTCTAGTACTTCGCTATGTATAATCAGCCTATTCTGACAGTTCAGAATTTCTGATTTGTGTTTGCTGATTGAACAGTAAGCAGTCTTGGCTGCGAGCCCTCCATCTTGAAGTGACTGTGAGGTCCTTTCCCATGCTTAAAGGAATATCTAATCTTTACTATAGCTAAATTGGTGGGTTTTTTGGCTACAGCCTTTACGCTCTCCCTACAGTCTAAAAGATACCCTAGGTTGCAGTGTTTCATTGCCATCTGTATTTATGCCATACCTCAGAGATGATGCCTTCTGTAGTTCATTCCATGTTGTCAAGGACCATTCCTCCTCTGCGCCCCAAGGATATATAAGATAGCCATTCACTGGCTTTTGTTGACATGATTCATGATAAATAAATTGAGATCTTCTGTGACTTCTTGAAGCGGAGTAGAAATCTTAGCAACAGTTGATCCCGATACCAGGGGGAATGATTAACTCTGCTGCACCCCGAAGGTTAGCAGAACCATATCACTTGAGGATGGTAGATTTAAAAGAAAAGAAAGAAATGCACACTCTAGTCCTCAAAAAAAATAGTCATTTCAGTCATGCTTAGTATGTTGAAAATTGTACTGCTTAAAATGCAAAATGATTAAACTGATAACCTTATCAGACATTATGTGGGATAATGCCACATGCAAGAAGGATGATGGTTATGAGATAGGTACCCATGAGGGTAATGGCTTCAAACTGAAAGGGAGTAGATTTAGAATAGATATTAGGAAGAAATTCTTTACTGTGTGGGTGGTGAGACTCTGGAACAGGTTGTCCAGAGAAGTTGTGGCTGCCCCATCCTTGGAAGTGTCCAAGACCAGGCTGGATGGGTCTTTGAGTAACCTGGACTACAGGAAGGTGTCTCTTCCTATGGCAGGGTGGTTGGAACTAGGCAATATTTAAGGGCCCTTGCAACCTAAACCATTCTGTGATCTACAAATTACAGTAAATTGTGCCCTTTGCAGACAAAATGAAAATAAGTTTTATTTTTTACAATTCATAGTTGTGATACACTCTAAGATTCAGAGCAGAATCTGGGCATTCTGTTATCTTTTCTGAAATTCCAAAAGTTTGGTGATTGTTTCATCCTGCAAGCCTGGATCTAGTAGGGTTTGTTCATTTTTTTATTCTGTTCTCTCTGTCTCTCAGAAGGAGCCTGGAGATTCTGTGTCATGCTAGCAGTCATCAGTCATCACCTACAGATATCAAGGGGAAGCTCTTCTGACCAGAGCGTAGGTCTAGGGGTGATTTCTCAGAAGATGTGATGCTTTTATCAGTGGATAGATTTTTATCTTCTAATCTGTGTTTCCTCCCTGTTTAGGAGGAGTAAGTTTGAGGCCTTGGAAGGGGAAAATTATACCCAGGTTCCAGGTTTGAGTCACTTATATTAGGCATTGATGCAGCAAATTAAAGCAGCTCCAGTCATACCCAAGGATGACTTCTGGATAATCTAAGGCTTTTACAACTGTTAAGAGGATAAGCCTTGAATGCAGCTTAACATCTCATTTGGACAGCATGTTCCTGCAATATATACTTGCAGTACTGCTTCTGCCAGTGTTCATAGATGTACATGAAGCATGATATTTCCACAGAACAAATCTATGAACACCACTCCAAGAAGCAACCTAAAAGAATTCATGAATTACAACGGTGGGGATTTTTTAAGTCTGTAAATTAGTATTTGAAAATAATCTTCCTTATCAATACATTGGGTGCATTGTTCACCATTTATCCAAATAGCATCATGTATTTTCCAAGAATATCTTCCTGGTTTCCATCAGCTTCTTGGAGTCATGTTATAATTATGGCTGTGAAGTAATGAACATCAGTGGCGTTAACATGAGAAATAGAAGTCTGAATGATCTGTCATATGTGACTATAGAGCTTTATAAAGAAAGGACTGTACTGAAGCAGTGAATTTTCCGTGATATATTTCTGATTACAAAGCAAAAATTGGCAAGAAATTTCACTTTCTCTGTAGACATGAAAGAATGAAGACAAGAATGAAGCATATCAGGGCCCTGAGGGCTTTATTTAGCATAAAAATATGAAAAGGACTGACTTTGCAGTGACTGTGCCCCATGCAAAAAACTTGCCTCACCCTCTGCACTGAGTGAAGCAGTGAATCCTGGGCTCGGAGTGGGAAGGAAGAATATTTGGACTGTGTCTTAGTTGTGTCTTAGTGCATGTATGGACACGTGGGGCCAAATTATGCAGCAAAAGTTCTTGCTTTTAAGTCAACACAGAATGGCAATACAAATTAAAAAAAAAAAAGCTATCTTGTATTGAGTTCAGAGTATGGTTACAAGGAATTGTTGAGAAATAGTTGGTGTTCTAAGTTAATGTGCTGGCTAGATTGATTTCTGTGCCTATATTCTTAATTTAGTTGGGAGTTGTTTGTCTTCGGGACAGTTACACAAGGTGCTGGATAAACGGAACTCAGGTGGGCTTTTAATGTTTTAACATCTAATTCCTAAAGAACCTCACCAATTTGATTCACACCTCAGCAAATCTTTAGTAGAACATATAGCAAGTTCACCCGCTTTACTGCTGAGTTCTCCTGAGCTCCTGACAAGGCATTTCTTTTCTGAAGAAGCGATGATTTTAAGCAGGCTGGGCTGCTTAAGTGTGAGGTGATTGATGCAGACTGTGGTGGCTTCAGGCAGGAAAGTCCATTTCCTTTTGAGAAATGAGAACTTACACTGGTCATTATGCAAATAACAACATAAAAGCTTAAGCTCCCTGCAGCTCTCACTTCACAGACGTTTATTAGGGAGTGCCTCTGTCTGACTTCGTCTTCCAGGAAGAGCTACCAAGTTGTCTTCTGCTGGGTTTATGTTTGCAGTCTCTGGGAACACAGCTGCCTGCTGGTACTTGCTGTTGCTAGAGCAGCAGGGGTTTGTGAGAGGGGATTTTGACAAGCTTAATTGCTAGAAATGTTGGGGCTGCCTGCTGCCAAAGATGGTCACAATATCCCTAGGCTTTTTTCTTCTGCTTTTTTTTCCCCCTTCCTCTTTAGAGGAAGAGCCTCCCTCATCTAAAAAAACTAATTGGAACTGTAATTTTAGTTCAGCTGCTCATATATCGGTATACTTATACTATAACTTTAAAATAAAATTACCCAAAAGCGTTAATAGAAAATTGACAAGTTAGAGTCCAAAAATCCTTATACCAGGTCTCTGACATCCTTCCTTGTAACTGCTAAGATTAGTGGACTGGGAGCTGCTTGTAAGGAAGGAAGAGATGCTGAAATTTTTTATCTTTCATCACACCATCTGCAGATAGCAGTATGCAAGAAAAATGTCTTGTCAGATAAGCCTAAAACTTATTTAACAGATTAGAATCTTTTCCAAAATAGCATATGTTGAATGCCAAACGTGTCTGAATGGCTATGAGCAAAAAGTAATACTGGGCTAATGTGATAAGATAAAATAAACAGAACCATTTTTCAAGTTGTGCTAAGAAAAAATATGGACTAAAACACTGCAGGTAGGTAATGTAGTCTATTATTTTCTGTTTGAGGTTTGTAATATCAATGAAAAATTACATTTCTTTCTGTTGGTCTCCTGAGTTAAAAGCTGTTTTGTCATATTATGCAGCCCACAAGTGATAGCCCAGGTAGAACAATAGGTATAGGATGGAAGAAGAATGCATAGACGGGTTTTACCTGAGGCACTAGGGAGATAGTCTTTTATTCAGTAAATAATCACAAAATAAATCCACACTGCGAAAACAGTTGCGATAGGAAAGAACACCTTGGTCTTTTCTGGTGCTTTCCCTGCTGGGATCTCCAAAGTGGGAGCTGGTGGATGCTGCTATTTATTAAGCTTATGGTGCTCTTTGGAAGTTTCTCTTGAACAATGAGGCTCTGCTGCTGGATTCCCTACAGCTTTTTGGTAGTTTCCTTGATGGTGTAAGTAGTCCTGGCATCATTCTACACAGAAAATAAGAGGAGATATAACTAAGTGGAGTGAGAACCTGTGCAGTGGCAAACCAGTCAGATGCTGTTGTAATACTAGATCTCAGAAATTTCTTTATGATATTGGAAGCTTCCATTCCATTGTGGAGGCTCCTAGTGGGAGGCTTGCTTAACTGTTTGCTTGTTGGGATTGGTTTTTTTTTTCCCCTTTTCTTCCAAAGCCAGCCCTATAGTACAGTACTCAGGAATATGTAATAAAGATTTGGTTACTGACCAGATGTTCTGGGTTAACCCCAGCAGGCAGCCAAGGACTGCATTACCACTTGCTTACTCCTCCCCCAGTGGCATAGGGGAGAGAACTGGAAGGGTAAAGTTGGTTGATAAAGACACTTTAATAGGGAAAGCAAAAGCTGTGTGCGCAAGCAGAGAAAAATAAGGAACTCATCCACTACTTTCCATCAGCAGGCAGGTGTTCAGCCATCTCCAGGCAAGCAAGGTTTCATCATGTGTAATGGTTACTTGGGAAGACAAATACCATAACTCCAAACATCCCTCTATTCTTCCCCCAGCTTTTATTGCTGGCCATGATGTCATTATGGTCTGGAGTATCCCTTTGGTCAGTTGGAGTCAACTTTCCCAGCTGTGTCCCCTCCCAACTTCTTGTGCACCTCCAGCCTGCTCGCTGGCTGAGCAGCACAAGAAGCAGAAGAGGGCTTGATGCTCATCAATGGCTAAAACATCCTGGTGCTATCAATACTGTTTTGGTCACAAATAAAAAATGTGGCACCATAGTAAGTACTATAAAGAAAATAGCACTATCCCAGCCAAAAACAGTACACCAGACAAGAAAAAAGCTGGACAATCTCAGAGAAAGATTTAATCCATCCTGTATAACAAAGGAAACAAGATGGGCCTGACCTGTCAAGTGCACAAACATGTTGCATAGGGAGCTATTTCTTGTCATTCAATAAATGATTGGACTTGTCAGCACGATTTGGCCCGTGTCCCACTGCACCTATTGAGAAGTTCAGATCCGCATACCGTCAATAACTGGGAGCATTCTTCTAATCACCAGCTTGATTTATTCAGAGCTTGCTCTTCTGCCAGCCTCTTCATTTAGCTGAATTATCATTTTCTCGCCCATATTTGCATCCTGAATTATTTGCAGGGAATGGTTCTGTTTCCTTTTGGCCTTTGGTGTGGTTAATCAAGCCAAGTTTCTTTAATTCGTCTATGTCAATATAAATTCAAGAAAGATTAACATGTGTGACAGAATTACTCTCAGCATTCTAAATAGGATTTTCCGTCTAGCAGTCATATGGTCTTGGCAGATGTAGGTCTGCTAGAAAGGCTTTGCTAGATAAATCCAAAGATTTTTTTGCCTTTTGCATAAGTGTATCACAGTTTCCAGGACTCACGTAAGCGAAGTAGGCAATTGACTTGGGCACCAGATTGCTGGGGCAATTAAATAAGCATGGCCTTCTCTTAATTTCACCCTTTTTCCCTATATTATGAACAAAACTTGAGCTGAAAGACTTTGTGATCAAGTAATACACACAATGCTTTCTCTCTTTTGAGGAGCTTGGATAGAAAAATCCTTGTTAACTCTTAAGAATGTTATTCAATTTTGGCTGATTTCTGTTCTGCTTGGCCACAAAATGGATACTTTCATCTTTTATGTTAAGGTGCATCTCAAGCTTGGATCAGAGTGAATGTTTTTTTGCCTGTTTGGTGTGACAATAATTTCAGATAGCATGACCTTCTGTAGTCATCCACATAAAGAGATACATTGCATGAGATATTTGAATGTTACGAGACCAGCCCCCTACTAAGTTTGAGCGTCTTGCAATCCAAACCATTCTATGATTCTATAATTCTATGACTATTGCAACTTAGCAATATGACAGGGAAGAAGGGGAATGTTAATGTTCATAGAAAGGTAACTTCTGTAGAAAGATCACTTTCATGGTATATAGCAAAATGGAAGAGGTTGGACATCAGTCACAAGCCCCCCCCCCCCCTCCCGTCTCAAATTAGTAATTACTGTAGTATCTGGTCTTCTTCATTAAAGAACTACATAAAATAATCTCTTTTAGGTGTGTGCCATGCATATTTTTAATACAGAGGTACAGGATGTAAATTGAATTGAGAAATGCATTCCACAGTGAAGATATCAAACAGCTATGAAATATAAAGCAAACAGCTAGCAAACACATTTTTGTTAAATGGAAAGAAAGAAAACTCAAACAAGGTAAATAAATGCAGTATTTTTAATTAATTCTTAAAGCATAACTATACTAATAATATTTTACTGTGTTTTCTTCAGAGGAAGCAACTGCTAGGTCAGCTAATTGCTTTTTCTCTCCTGTCATAATTGGCACTCGCTGTTCAAGGGTTTTGAACTCTTGATGGGGGGGTAGGGCTACATTTAAGCTGAGTTGGTGTATTGATCTCATCTGGTTTTGATTTTTCTGGTTCTCATGCTGCCAGCCCCACTACTTGCTGTTTTGTGCCACTCAGCGCTCTGCTTCCCATCCCTTTAGCCATGCTTCACACAACTTTTCCCCCTCTCACTGCTCCCACTACCTCTGTCTCATATCTCTTCTCTTGCTAGCTGTGCTTCAGAGTGCTTTTCTCCCTATTTTTTCACTTCATTTTCTCCACTGTGCTAGCCGTTCTAGCGAACTTCTGAAGCTTTGCTGGTGTGGTGAGCTAACCCCAGCCAGCAACTAAGCATCTGACAGCCACTTGCTCACTCCCCTGCCACAGGGGGAGAAAATTAGAAGAGTGACAAGAAAAACTTGTGAGTCAACATGAAGATACTTTAATAAGTAAAGGGGGGAGAAGGGAGCGTGGAGGAAAAAAAAAAAAAAAAAAAGCAGGGAAGAAAACCCCACAAAATAAAAAAACAACAAAATGCCCAGCTAGTCTCTGAGCAATGTATGCTTTGGAAAAACTCCCTCCAAGTTACTGCTGAGTGTGATGTTACGTGGTGTGAAGCACATTTCTTTGCCCAATTCAATCATCTGTCCAGCTGTGTCCCATCCCAACCTCTTGCCCACCCGCAGCCTATTTGGGGAGGGAAGTACAGTGAGAATCAGATGGCCTAGATGCTGTGCAAGCACTCTTTGGTAATAACTAAAACAGTGATGTGATATCAACACTGTTTCAGTCACAAGTCTGAAGTGCAGCACTGAATGGGTTATTACTATATCTCCTACTTGACAATGAATTCTTAAGTTAAAGCCAAGTTTTCGTTTTCCCGAGTTGTCTTGGTTTTCTTGGTTTTCTTTCTCTAGCTTTTACATTGCAACACTGGAAACTATTAACAAAGATTGCTGTTGCCATTTATCCCAGAAATATTTAGACAGACATTGGAACTGTATATTACTGTAAACACCAAACTTTTTTACTCTCCTTCTAATAGAAATGCGTATCAAACAGTACACAATACAAGCAAAGCAACTGTGCTTTAGGCTTGTGTATTGATCCTTTCCATTTGCCTTCCCTTTGCTTGCCTAATTACAGTAAGTAAGGCACCTTTGCTTCTCAGCATCCTCTGTTACAGGGTTCTTTGAGGTGAGGGGAGCTGTGGTGGAATTTTCTTGCACTTGAGTCGTCAGCCAACAGCCTGTCCTAAGAGAAAGGAAGTGAAGGGAAACAATCTTTGTTTTAACTAAAGGATTGGCCAGGCTTTCCTTGAATAAGCATGAGGTTGAAAAAACTTTGGAATGAAAGGAAAAAGGAAAAAAAATCTCAAAGGGTATATTTTTTATGAGAACTAACATTCTTCACCATGAGGCAGTTGGATGTGATGAGTAGTACTGGAGGTGTCCTCTAACAGGAATGCTCCAGAAGACAATTTTTCCTGTGAGTAAGCTTTCTGGCAGACTTCACAGTAGGTACAGCTGACCCAAAGCTTGAAACATTTTAATGCTTCTTCAGAAGAAAGGGGGAGAAACAGGGGAGATAGTAAGGTAGCTAAACAAGGAACACAAAGGGGATTTTGAAGTATCTCTGGCGTAAGCAGTTTAAGAATATTTCAGCTTTCATTTCTTCCACCATATCATTTATAAACATTTGTAACTTTTATTTGATGTAGATTTTATAGATGAATGCTTGTTGCATTTTATATTAGCTGTTTTTAAGTAAACAAAGATTTAAGTAACTGGATAAATGCAAGGTATTCTCCATTGGACACACAGATGTGTCCAATTTCTGTAGGTACTGCCTGAAGGAATTTAATGTTAGCTCCAAAAACATGGCTTGTGCTATATGAGCTGGCTGGAGGCTCAGGGGCCAGAGGCATCAGGAATGTTCTCTAGTGGCTGCTCAGGCCTTTCTGGCATTTGGCAAGGCATGGGGGAAATATGTTTAAACCCTAAGGGTTGTAGAAAGCTTAAAAGAGACACAAGGCATTGCTGGGTGTACAAAATGGCTTTTTCTCTGTATGCCTAGAGTTTTAATGATACAAATATCAAGAACTGTGAAGCACACACATTTTATAGCAGGAAGCACAGTTAAATACTGGAGAATATGCATTCCAGGTGAAGATCCACCAAGGATGTGCACTGTACCATGGTGTAAATATTCAGGATTATTTTTCATTTGGCTTTTTTATACATTATATGTACTTTGAAATAAATTTACTAATAGATTCTTACTCTAATGACTGCTACAGATTGTTGGCTTACTGGTAATACATTATTACTTGAAAAGGAATTTTTTTTTTTTCCCCTCTTCCTAATGACATGCTGTGCAGGCTATATAAGTGAAGGAATAAATTTAGAACTTTGGATTTAGATCGCCTGTGTGTGTATTATGAACAAAATGTACTATCTGAATAAATAAAACATACAGATATAAAAAAATAATTCACAGTTTATGAAAAGATCTTGGAGTACTATTGTTTAGAGTCCAGATAGTAAACATAAAAATTTGGGAATGAGATTCTTGATCTTTTGCAGACCATCATTCAGGATTAATCTCAAAGCTCTTTTTGGTGTTAGGAGCTACAATTCCTGTGGTTAACAGGGTAGGACATTGTTACATGCCTACATTATCCTGGACTTAGAGGATTTTCCATTATATGCTAGTCAAATTGTTCCCTGTTTTATGCATATCTGCCATTTCTTTTTAATTTTTTACAATTACAAACAACTTTTAAAGAACATTCCAAACCTTCATTCCAGAAATATTCTTGGTACTGTTTAATGTAACTAATTTAAAACATGTAGTGTCTAAACTATTTTCTTGAGTTCTTAATTGATATTCTACCACATCCTGCCACCTCAACTAGTTTTGGGGTTTTTGCATCTAAGAAGTCTAGAATACCTGTATAAAATTTCTTCTCTGTAATTAAGAATATATAGCATGCTAAAAATACACTGAAAGCATATTCACTTGTAGGAAGTTATTGTACCTCCTGGTATGTTTCTCTGCATCTATAGACTTCTTGGCATAATGTTCCACCTACATGTGTTGCTAATAAATATATATTCAGAGAGAGGAACAAGTGCACTGTAATTTATGAGTCATTGGTAGGAGCAAATTCCAGCTGGTTTACAGTAATGTAGATCTTGTCTTGCTTAAATGGAAATAAACTCTTTGCATATTAATTATTTTAATTTTAAAAATTAAAAACCAACCTTTTTTCCTGCATGTCAAGATGTAATATGCATACCCTAGAATACATTAAATAAAACCTTTCCTTAAAGATGTAATCCAGTTGGTGAATAGGGAGTAGTTACTCTAATTGTTTAGTATTCTACAGGGTAATTAAGTGCAAATGCAGTTGTCCCATGCCCTGATTTATCAACCTCTTCATGCTCAATCCAGTGAAATGACAAGTATGTTTCAGAAGGTCTTGTATGACATGGTTTCTTTGATTCTGTAAAGGGATGGGAACAAGTCCATAGTCAGAGAAATTCACCTAGAAATCACTGATTTCTGGTGTTTGAACATGATATGCAGACTCAGTGGCAAGTAAAATATTTTAAAGTCCAAAGGTTTAGAAGTCTTCATTTTTTGGTGGATATTTTTATATAGAACCCTTTGCAAACACAGAACACTAATGTAAGAAGCTGCATATAGAGCTGATTTACTTGTCCAAATTTGGAGAACTGTATATTCTGGGAATCTAGGAAAAATCAAGGTCCATTACTATGAAAAACATATATTATCTCATCTTTTGAAAGGATAATTGATTAGCTTTACTGTAATTTTTTTTGAAACCTTCAATCAAACAGCTATACTTCTTCCACCGTGACTGAAGAGGAATCAACTGATCGTCGTGTATTTTTGCCAGGTACCAGAAAAAACACATGTACATTGCTTGTTTCCTTTCTTGATTAGTGTATGAGATGTGCTGCTTGTAATACTCTTTCTCTTTTTCCCATATCAGTAGTGCCCAGAGTTGGATTCCAAATGGCCTCTTTGCACCATAGCACTCTTCTCTTTGCCAGTCTCCTGAACTCTCCACACCCATGAAAGCACTGCTGTGGGAATGGCCCCTTGCTGACAATATGTAACAAATGTCATGTTTAGAAATTGAGATAGCTGTGAGATTGATCAACTTGGGAACTTTCTCTTTGTTGGAGTATGTGATTTCAGCTGGACACCTGAGCGTAATGTGCTGTGCAGTGTGACGAGGTTGGCCTTAGCTGTTCATACTCGAAAAAGGCTTAGCCTTTACAGAGTCAGTCAGCAGGTTCGCTGCGATCCTCAAGAAAACCTGCATTTGCGTGAATTTAACTCTTCGTTATCTATCTGGGGGTATCTAGGGCAGAATATAGCATTTAGCCTTCAAATTAAAATGGAGGGGGGGGCGGGGGGGAGGCGATGGGACTGAAGCAATAATAACAAATGAAGGACAGCTGAAAATGAAAGTAAGTGCGTGCTTTGGTGAGCCTTAAGAAATATACAAAGTTCTATATTTGATATTGTGCTTGCCTTTCCTAAAGAAAAGTTGTAGAAAATCTTGGACCACCACACTGATGTCTCTAATGCTGACAGCCCTGCTTAATAGTGGAAGTTGCTTATAAACAAAATCAAAATGAATGATACAAAATTTTTTCAGGTGGTTCTTGTAAAAGTGTTCTGCACAGGTTTTTTGGTAGTAGATGAAATCATTATTAGATTAGAAATCAGCTTCAGCCTTGCTTGAGAAAGGAGTGCCCTGCTGCTTCTCCCATTTTGTTGCTTTTTGCCTGGGACTGTTGTCATCTTCCTTGCCTCACTGACCAGAAAGAAAGAAAAAGAAAGAAGAAAGAAAGAAAAAGAAAGAAGAAAAAAAGAAATCCCCCTCTGCCACTGGCTTTTAAAGACTTCTTTTTCCATCTGACACCTCCTCTACAAGTGCATCATGTTCCACCATATTCTGCAGGAATGCTCCACGTGCTCTGAATAGTTGCTTTAGGTATGGTAACGTCTATTTCACTTGAATTCTGTTCTACACCCATGTGTTAAGTGTTTGTCTCTTACTTTGATTGGTAATTTGCAAAAGTGTTCATAAACTGTGATGAAAGAGGAACTGAAATGCCTTTCATACTATTTAGAAAATATTGGTAGGGTTATTCAGGTCTTTCAGCTCCCCTTTAGGAGTCAATATGTAAGGTTACAGTTGTGAACTAAAGTAGAAATGTAATTCATTACAACAAACCTGAATTTGTGCACATTTTTGTCATTTTCTCTGTTCTTGGACTATTCCAATGACTCTTCTACTAGACAACGTTCCCATTGTGAGTAGCTTTCATAATTAATTTATAATCAGGTACCATGGTAAACCAAACTCCAACAACTTAATGTTAGTGAAAAATCAAGAGATTTCCAACATGAAGAAATTTCCAAGGTCTTTACCCTCTACACTAGATGCTTGCTCAAATCCTCACATCCTTTATCCTTTTGTGACCCATGATTTTGGAGTAGCCTTTGTTTTACTGAAGTGTGCTAAAGAGGTAAATCTAATGCCTCTTGGATTCTTGTGAAGTGAAGGAGGCATAACAAATCCCCTCATTCAAAAGTGATCATACTAGATGGCTGCTTTCATTTTTCCTCCCCAGACTTGACACAAGAAAAATGCTGCACAGTCCAGGTGAAGGTTGTTCCAGTCCTGTATCTTTTCCCAGGCAGCTTGCTCAAGCCATATGCCTGGGGGAAATCATAAGCATAAGGGAAGCATGGAATGATATTTCCACTGAAACTGAAGTCAGCAAAAAGCAGTCTGTGGGGTAGGCACTGTCTGAAGAGGTGCTCTTTTGAATAAAGGCAGTGTCTCTGTAACATCATATGATAAATATGATGCTGTTTGCTCCTTTTGGGAAGAGTTAATTTAGGATAATGTCTATTGGAAAAAAAAGAAATCAGTCTTTTAACTACATCTTCTTGTAGCAGGAGAAGAGACATTGAAAAATTCTGAATGCTTTAACTGCTATTAATTTTTGTTTAAACTTTTCAGGCTGTCTTGCTTTTTCTGTTGTTCTATTTGTTTCTCCAGGGTATATTTTTTATTCTTGGTATTTTTCAGTCACCAGTCCAATTCTTTGTGCTTAATTACATTCATGATCTTTCTCTCCCATACCATCTCTCATGTCTTACTTTAAGTCATTCTGTGAAGTGAAATATATTATTAAGTTTTGGCCCCTAAAATATACAGAGTTTGTATTAATCTTCATTTTATAAACACCTCTTTTTTTTCTCTGTTTTATCCATATTCCAACTCATCTTTGCATAATTTGGATTTTGAAATCTTCCAGGAAAGAACTTTGTTCTTTTATGACCTCTTTAAAGGATCATGCAAAGTTAATGGGTTGTATGAATGTTTAATAATTATAATATTCATGGAGATGTATTTTTTAGTAATAATGAAAGTTCTGCAGCTGCATGAATATTCTGTGATATTGCTGCTTTAAATGTTGACATTCAGGATCAAACTTTCTGAAATAATAGACTTTTTTCCCTGCTTATCTGTATGACCAATATGGTGTCTAAATGTGTGTTAGGCATTGATTACACTGTCCAACGTGTGCAGGCAGACTCCTAAATCTGTGTGGTTGCTACCTACATAAATCTTGCTGAAAGCTCTGTAGACAGAAGGGCTTATATGTGCATTGCAGGAGCCTGCAAATCAGGCACATAAATACCTGTCTACCCAGGAGTTTTCTTGCAAAATTATAGATACAGAAATGGAGGTTTGGATTAATTTGACATGCTGCAGCAAAGCTGTAAACAAGGAAGTTGTACATCTGCTCTCTGAAGTAGACACAATTTTTGCTCCAATCAGACTGCACTTTGTGTACAAACAGTGTTGGACTAAGCAGATTTGTCGACAACTTTAATCTGTTACAAAACTTAACATTTATTCGCAAGTTTAATATGACTTCAACTGACAAAGATTTTGTCAGCCCTCTAACTAGCTAGTTTGGGGAATTTGGGAATCATGGCCTGTCCCTTCAGCTTCCCTTCAGTCAGACATCTGGAACACAAGGACTTCCAGCTCCCCGCTTTCCTTTCAGTCTGGGGAATAAGGCTGAGGGAGACACACCATATCTGACTTCTTGCTTTTAAAGCTATGATGTTGCTGTCTTCTAAACGGCCGACTGTGCCAAATCCCTGGTTCCAGGATCATTGGCGTCCAACCAGTTAATGGGATAGTTGGGTATGTTACCATGTGAGCAAGCTGAAAAAAAACACATCTTTCTATTTAGATTTGCTGCTCTTAGAAAAATTCATAGAATTTTTTTACATCTTGCTTTCATTCAAAGTCAGATTTAAGTAGATGGAAGCACATGCAGGAAGCACTAACAAAGATAGCATGTGGCAAATACTGAAAGCAAGGAGGATATACTGTGCAGACTTGTAAAGATTATTTAAGGAAGATGTTTATCAGTCTCTAAGAAAGTCATGCTTCACACTTGCAGGTGCATTGGCAGTCAGATTTTACATTGATTGTCTGCTGTGAGCAGCGCTGTCGTTACCAGTAATTCACTGTTTCTAGTATATAGCTCAGCTTCTTCAGTTTTGTCAGCCATTTTGAGCTGTGTTTAATAACAGTGTATGTAACACTTTTTGTGTGTAGTTTTTGGCTTCCTCACTCTATCAAGAATCTGTTGGCACTGCTGTTATTGTTTAAGGGGGCATCTATATTATCATTTAAATGTACTTCTATTTACATGGACATCATGTAAACATGAGATCTGCCTATCAGATGGTTCTTTATTTGCCTCTATTCTTGTTGCAAAAGCCCTTCTGTATTAAGTAGCACAGTGTTGAAATAACAGCCTTGTAGTTTTTTTGACAAGTTTTTATAATGCTTGCCTTTATAATTATTTTAAATGTATATTTTTAGGTGCTTAGAAAATAGGTTATATAAATAACATAAGTGGTATATATATATTTTATGAATGTGTGGTTGGACTTACTGTTGTCCAACTGCAGTTCCCATGGACATTGTTAAAGATTACTGTTAGTGTCAGGCATTTCTTTAAAGAAACCCATTTTATGAAGCTGTCAGTAAAGATAGCATTTTTCTTGTTCTTGCTTAAATGGCTTAAATCTAGCTACGGCATTTACAGTAAAGAAACTGAGGCTTCATATTACGCTTCAACACTGATAATGTGTCTTCTGTATTTGCTTCCTTCCGCTGTCTTAAACCTTTTAAGATAGGGCTTTGATTACACATCTAATATCATAACTGCTAGACTCCATCTTTTTCACATTTGTTCACATTAGCTACCATTTTTTGTAATTTAGATTTCCCTGTTTATCCTGAGTACTGTTTTCATACCTCTTCTTCATTCCTAGTGCTCTCTGTGTAAATCACTGCTGTTCCATGCTACTGTTCCCTGTGCAAGAATGAAATCCTGACCCCAGGGAAATCAGTGGCAAAGTACATCAACTTCTCTAAGCACAGAATGTATTCCTGCCAGTTCTATATTTGTCCATCCTTTTATTTGACACACAACATCCTTATGTCAGGAATTTAGAGTGGAACATTTCTTTTCTGCCTTTTGCTATCTAGTTCTATAAAACCTTGCATAGAAGTTGGATGAAATTTTTTCACACAACTGAAGTCAAGGCAAATTAGAGTCCTTTCCAGAAAGAGAAGCCAGCACAGATGACTCATTGTTATGTTAACCAAGGCTTGAATGACACTGGGGAACATCAACAGCAGAGCCCAGCTAGCAAAGTTCACTAGCTAATTATTTTTGTCTTGCTACACTATGAAGACTCAATTGTAAGTATATATCTTCTCAATTCCTGTGCTTGGTATTTTAGGCAGCTACTGAGAAAGATAAAGCTAGTATTTGAGCATAGCTTGAAAAATAAAGCCTGTTTTATCACATTTCATCAATAAAAAGTGTTGTAGCCTTTTCTGTGTGCTTTGTAAGCTCCTGAGAGATATGGCGTACTGTTAATGGTCTAGGCAAGAAGAGTTTCTTATTTTTATGGACAGATTTTTAACGGATATTTTCATAGTAAGAGGAAAGTAGGGCATTGAGCTCCTTTAGAAAAGGATCAAGATATTGTTGATTACTAATTGACTCCTTAGTTTGATGAGATATTTTTTTTTGTCATAGAGAAGCTACTTATTTCAGTGAAGCTTACTATTTGGAACGAAATGCTACTCAACATAAGCAAGAATGGAGACGAGTGTCAGTGTCTGGCCTGTAATTGCTGTTTAGAGTGAAGAAAAACAACCATTTTCATTTGCAGTTTAAAAAAAAATTAGAATGATTAAAGGTATAAGAAGGTATAAAAAGGTGTATTTTCATGAATTGTAACTAGTAGTTCTGAGACTTATTTTGTATATATTTTGTGGATTTCTCAGTCCTTATTTTTTCAACCTGAAGATATAGAGCATGTATGTATTTTTTGTGTATGTAAATGTGTGTGCTGTTATTTCTTTATCTGCCTATCCGTTGATCTGACTGCTTTGATTGCATTGTGCTTTCTGTAGTCCAGGACACCTGCACTAACCACCTGCACTTCGCAGGCATCTAATAACTTATAATGATACTCTGTTGAAGACTTAATTACCTGTATGTAGTTGCTGTTTCTCAAACTGCAATGTAATGACTTGAAACTTAAATTGTGTTGCAGTGTTTGCATGTATATGTGTGTTTGTGTGCTCGTGTGAGTAGATTCAACGAGTGACATAATGATCAACAACTAGGTATGATCTTTATCTTGCTCAGTTGCTGCTCAAAATAGCTACGGCAGAAGTGTGAGATGAATTACAATTCACCCTTTTCCCTGCAAGTATCTGCTTTATATTCAATATTCTGTTATTCAGCTGCATCCATAAAAATGTTGATTTTCTTAAATTTTCTCTAACAGAAGGAATTGTCTAATTTTCCACAGAAAATGGTCGTGATAGAATTGCTTAAAAATAGATCTTCAAATATGTGCCCATTGTAATATCTTATTTATGACAAAATCCAAATATTGTGCCAGAATTGTGCCTCTTTTAGGTGGAAAAAAAGAATTGAGCATCTGATGGCTTGCAGTGGGAGACTTGTCTCTCTGTGTTTATGGGATGGTTAGATGAATTCCATCAAGCAGTCCCTGAGACTGTAAGGAACATCTAGAGATCATGTAGTTGCTACAGTTACTCAAGACTTTTTGCTGTCAGGTTTTGAATGTCTTAAAGTAAAGTCTGTCTGGATGATGGTTCCCTGGACTATTAGGGGTTTCTGCCCTTCTCAGCGTTAGCAGTGACATTTGCTATCTCCTTCAGTTGTCATGACCTTTACAACATAACTGAGAGTTTTGTTACATTTTACTCAGTTCCTTAGGTGGTGCCCATCCTCTGGGCTTTATAGAACAGATCAAGATCATTCTCCTTGCACTGCATGGAGAGCTTCAGGATGCAACAAGGTCTGTGTGTGTAGATGCATGTTGAGGTACAGTCTACAGTGCTTCTAGTTAATCAGTCCATAAGTGGTTTATAGAAAGAATAAATACAAGATTTAAATGTGATAGTTACTTGCCCAGTGTCTTGTGATCAGCACAGTGCAGAAACTGTAGTTGTGGTTGATGTTGATTCTTGAGTTTTAGCCTTGATTGTCAGGGATGTGCAGCTGTCATGATGACCATTAGAGCTCCTGGGACACATACACTGCCTGGAAAACTTTTTTTATTGCAACTCGCTAGACCAAAAGAGGTGGATTAGGAGATGCTGCAATAGTTGTGCTTTTCTTCTTTTAATATTTCATACAAAGACAGCACCAGGATTTTACAAAATAGTTCAGAGTATGCCATCACAGACCTTGAGTTTTTGGAGCTGTTGCTTGGTCTGATTTCCATGAAGGCTAGATAATTTCAGAACATTTCTGGATGGAAAATTTCACTGGATACTGGGTAATATAATGTTTCCCCATTTCCTGATGGTGTTAATTGAGTATAACTATAAAAATGTGTCCCTTAAAACCAGATACAGATTGATAATGATGATTACAACATTTCTTTCTAATTGGAACTATGGGTAATCCCAAAAGAAGAATTTGGCAATACTAAATAAGTAATGTAATGTTATATATCCCATTTCTTCATGGACAGATTTACCTGATGTTTGCTTACATCTAAACTGAAATGGAAATCCATTTTTGCAAATATTTTAGTGTATTCATTTACTGCAACTTAGTAAAACAAATTTATTGCCATGGAAACAAGGTTCATTTTTTTAATAAGCCGCAGCAAAGGGCTAATTTAAAGTAATCTGATGAAAAATAATTAAGGAAGAGGAGAATTCAGGTAATATACTCAGCAGGAATGCCTGTTTGCTTCTTAGTAGTTTGTAGACCCTTCAGTAGGAAGTGGCTAACTTGCTAGTCCGGGTGTTGTGAATTGTGTTTGTCATCTTTGGGAACTGAACCGTTTGCCTGTGTCCCTGAACCATCAGAGATGGATTTTTCTCATTAACCAAACTCCAATAAGGTAGTTATTGTAGACTTTTGAAATGAATCTGTTCGTTTGATGTGTATTATTCATTCCACTTAAAAAAAGCCTTTGGCTAATCATATTTTAATGACCTAGGAGACTTCAAGGGAACTATAATTACTATTCAGAAAATAGTCTGTATTTTCTTCTGCAGTGTGCAGTTTAATTAAAGGGAATAGATCAAAAAAACAAAACACTAAGTTTGATTAAACATAAAAATATTTTTATTTTAAATTGAAATTTCTTAGTGGAGGAAGAGTTATTTCAATAAAAAGAAAGTAGTTGCTTCTAGAAATTGAATGAAAGCCTAGTCATTAAAACACTTTAACTTCTGAAAATCATTTTTGTTTTGACATGCCTTTTTCTTCGGTATAAGTTTAAGTTAAATGATTAAAAAAAAGTCATTTTAATTTTCTCTCAGATTTAAGGGAACAATTTATGATAATTCTGTGTTTAAAAAAGAATTAGTTGTATTTCACAGTATTATTTCTTGGGGGTGTGAAAGGTGCATTTTATATGTAGTATATGCTCTTCATATATATCTAGAGAGCAGCTGTTTCTTGTTGCTTTATTGTGGTTTTCTCCTGCTATATTGGAATACATCTGTGCTTCACCATACAATACAACAGAAAGACCGAACCTGTCATCTCTTGACATGAACCATGTCTGTAATTGGAAATTAGCAGCAACATTATTCTGTGCCTTAATTAATTAACCATGAGTGGCAGGTATAACTAGCCCAAGCCTGGTGCCAAGCCAATGGAGTTACGTTGCTGTAGGAATCAGTGGTAGCATTTTTCCCCAGTTCACTGTACTAAGGTAGGCTTCACCAAATTGAATTGGTTTTAGCACAGGTTTAATCTTGTTCCACTGTGCAATGCAAAAATAGCATAAAAGATAGTTTAATGTTGAAAATGCTGAATACTCAACTTAGTGGAGTTAGAATGAAGGTATGACTTTAACTGATGTACTTCTAAAACATGACAGCTGTTAGCTACATGAGAAACATTTATATAATTTTAAATTTGTCAGGCTATAGAAGGACTGTGTAAAATTCCATCCAATATCTGGTCTCATTTCTGACCATGCATCCTTTTCACTTAATATTGAAATATCAGGAGGGAAAGTATTTTAGTTAACTTTAGACTACTGAGGGCTCTGATTCTAACAGTCCTTTCCTCAAAGGCAAGAAATGTTCATTGAGGAAGAAGCATCACTAAGAGAAGATGGACGCTTATAAAAAACAACAAACAAACAGAAAATAACAATACCAAAAAGGGTGGTTTGGTTTGTTTTTGTTTTTAATAGCACATGATACCTCATGGCTCAGAGTTCATCATGGAGAATTTAGCCAAGGAAGGATAACTTCTAGTTACACTGTTTCAGTTACCATTAGAATAATACGTGTGATTTTTCCTTCTCCTAGAAAAATCTGTATAGAAAGGTCATTTAAAATATTACTGATCAGATATACTCAGGTGCTGGTGTAAATGGGGCTTATACAGAAAGGCATGTTTTGTAAAAAAGTATGTTTTGTGTATGAAACAATAAACTTGTATCTTTTTGAAAGCTCTAGATGAGGTGAATTATACATTAACAGTACCGTAACAACAATTCAGAAGTATATGAAGGCATGTTCAACTTGCATCTTCCTAATTTTTCAATAAGAAAAAGAGAAAAGGTGATTTTTAATTTTTTTTTTTCAAAAGGATCACATCAGCTTAGCTCTTTTACAGTAACAGATTGTACAGTTGTAGACATGTTCAAACTAGTGGCTTATCTAAGTTGGATAAATATTACAAGATTGTAGCATTAAGCTGTTGGATTTCTAATTAAATCTTCATATCCGATATTAGGATGACTTTCTCACTGACCCTTATACAATGTCAGGTCTTACAGAAACTTGGAATCAGTTACAGGGCTATTGAATGCAGCAGAAATGGTATTTGTCAATTCAGGGAGGACTCAACTCAGTCATCAATAACTGTTTTGGGAGACTCAGTCCAAATCTGTACAGGTATATAAGAGCCTAAGAGATTTGTAAAAGGTACTGAAATAGCTTAAATCTGTGTAGCTGTACCTGAACTCTTCTCTTTGAGATCTGCTGTAGTAATGTTGTGTGTGTTTCAATGTTTCAAATTTCAATGTTTGCCTTTTTCTTTGGTTTATAATCCGAGTACATTTGTTTTCATATTACTTTCCTTTTTTTTTTTTTTCTGTTTTACAAATCTTAGCTTTGTAGCCGTTGTTATTATTTGGTAGAGGGTAACCTTTTTCATAACCTCTTAGATATTTTCTGATTTTACCTGCCTAGTACCTTACCAAGTAAATAGAACTGAAAAAATTCCCTTATTCTCAATTCCTTATCATAAGCAAAACCCTGAATATTTCAAGATATGTTTTTCCAAAAGATTCAAGGCCATTTTTCTTGAGAGTTTCAATTTAACTCATATACTTTCCTCACAGTACCTTCAGGAGGGTCCCAATGGGTGTTTTTCTGGGTGATGTGAAAGACCTAAAAACCTGATTAGACAAATGTGTGAAACAAAACAAAACCAAAAAGTTTCTTGAGCTTTACTTGTGATAGCAGAAGCACTTTCATATATTCCTATTGGCTAGAGATGCTTAAGACAACACATCTGTCTTGCAGGCATTCCTGTCACCTCGTCCTTACTTCTAAATATATATGTACTCAAATGCATTTATTACAGAATCACAGAATCTTCATGGTTGGAGGAGACCTTTAAGATCATCGAGTCCAACCATATAAAAACAAACAAGCAAACACACAATACAAAGAATACACAATACCAAAACAAAAAAACCTAACACCCCATCACCACAACAATCACCACACCCAACAATTTCAGGCGCTAGAGCATGCCCTGAACTTTTTGTTCATTACTTTTTATAACTTCTTACATTCTTTCCACTAAATTTTCAAAGTCCATAGATAACCTAGCAGATTTTTTATTTTTTTTTTTTGGGGGGGGGGAGGAGGGAGAGTGAGGTGGGGTGAAATGAGCTTTGTATTCTGTCCCAAATCCATTTTAAGCTTCCCTGCAGATAAAGTCGGGGGGAAAGGAAAGGTGGAACAAAATAGAGGTAGGGAGATTAGAAATTCCCTTGAGGTGATTGCTTAGTTTCTTTTTCTATAATTCTTGATTGCCTGACTTTGAGAGAATGCAAAACGTAAATCCCTAAAATCTCAGAGCAAATAAATTTCACTTCACACATTTTTAGATAGTAACAGGGTGTTTTGAAATAATCAGAAATTGACCAGGCCCAGGATGCCACTCCAGGCATCCCTCTTTCAGATTTACAAAGAAACTACATTACAGCTAAAATATATGACCTGTGTCTTCATTGACATGATTCAAAATCTGGGAGTTACATTTTGCTTTCAACTATCCCACAGGTAATTAAGCTATTATTAGATATACTTAAAGGCTTCTAGTTGCCATTATGGTTGAAATATTTTATTAACTTAGTTCTCTAGCTAGTTTATATGCTTCCAAGATTACTCTTGGATATTATTTGAAAATTCAGTTTCTCAGGGGAATGCAGAATACAGTATACTCCACTTCCTTATTTTTCAGTTTCTTTGGGCTGACTACAGCGTTATACGTGGCATGAGTGTTATTACCGCTACACATTCTGTGGATTTAATTTCTTAAGAATATATAATAATGTTTCAAACAACCATTCATGCTTTTCAAATGAGCGATACTAATTATAGCTAGCTTTAAGTGTAGCATACTGTAGCCCAAGTAAATAGTTGCAAATAATACAGAATAGGTTTAAAGTGTTGTTTAGTTTGAGACCAATTATTGGAAGTCCATTAGTCCTTTGCAGAACTTACAAAGAACTCGTGGAGTCGTGTTACTGTATACTGTGGGAATCATATCTAGGAAATTATAAATGTAACTAAGTTACCTGTTTTGAATTATCCACTTTTTTGAGTGTGTGTAGTTTTCTTACAACTTACTTTGCATCTAAAGCCATTCTTTTGGCTTCTTTCTTTCAAATTACTTTTCACACACAGCAAGAATCAGATTATGCCATCTGAACAACACTAGAATATGTCATATTTAGAGGAAGCATGATACAGTATATTTTAAATTTTATATCTGTGCTCCCTTGACATACTTTGCAAATAACAATTAAAAAAATACGTGCATATATGTTTATTAGAATAAGTGAAAAAATATGACAAATTATTTTCCAATTTTCAGGTTTACTACTAAAACCACAAAAATATTTCAAACTAATCTTTTAATTTTAGGATCTATTTTATATGTGTATTACTTTACAATCTTTCAAGATACATAGTGTCAATATAATGATATGCTGACACGTTTTTTAAAAATGTTGAAGTACTTCTCTTGAAATGATAAGTCCAATTTCCTACCAGCTTAACAGAGTTGTTATGAAATAACTTTATTTCTTTCCCTTTTGTTCTGTGTAGCATTTAGACTGTGAATGGCTTATGTATTGTTTTGTTTCTCATTATTGTTATTGTTTAAACATTGGATGTTATTTTCCATCATTGTGATTTGTGAATTGGGAAAAAAATCTTAATTGACTTGATTCCCAAGACTATGCAAATCCACTGCCCTTAAAAGAAAATCTTTGTCTCACATATATTTTTGACTATGTAGATAGGCCCCTTGATGAACATAAAAATGTTTTTCTCACAAGTTATTTAAAAACAAGTTTCTAACTTCATACTTCCATCTGATGAGGTGAATAAAACATGGAGATGCACAACTTTTTGAAAACAGCATATATACCCGCACTGTAATTTAAAAAAAAACGACCGACCGAACAAAAAAACCTAACACATCAAAGTCCTTGCTAGCTATCATATCTGACAGGGTGCAAATGAAGATTGGAACAATGTTTATTTATTTGCTTTACCCTGGTGATAGATATACCCCCAAAGGGGAAAAATTGAGAAACTACATGCATAAGGCTCAGTAATACTTTTGTGACTGCGGATCATCAAATGCGTCATAGGCATTTGAACAGCCTTTCCTTCCAATTAAGGCTTTACCCTGATCACTGATCTGGAGATTTGCCTGAATATAGTAATTGGTCTAATACACCTTTACATCTTCAGGCTTATACTATGAAAATGCTGCACTGAGCCGTCAAACAGGGTAATATTTGGGAGAGCGCTCCTCTGCTATGTAATGCTATAGGAGTTTGGCGAGTCTGACTTTGTGGAGGGGAGCATCTTTATATGCATGTGTACAGAAAAAGAACCTAAGGGAATAGATTTCAGGATTCAGTACTATTGCCTAGTGAAAGACAGCCCTAACTGCTGCTGTCATGTAAGGAAGCATAAGGTTAATTTTTTATTCACTTCCAGAAAGTTAGACAGTTAGCTATACCAAGGCACACGCTGTTCTTTTATTGCTAGAGTATGAAGAAAGATGTGTTTCAGGATATTTATTCCTGTTTACCTAGTTGACATATTGAAACTGTGATTTTTAAAGCATGAATTCAGAAAAAGTGAAGACAGAATTAATTGAGAAAACAAACAAACAAAACAAACCCAGAAGGACATATTAAATACATAATGCAGTGGAGAAAAGTGGGATTTTGTAGTTTCCTGGCAAAAGTTGTTGGAAGATGATTTCAGGAGTTTTCAGGAATCGATACCTAATGCAAGATTGTTGTTGAAAAGTAACCCAAAAATAAACAGTCATGAAATTTTAGATCCTCATATTTGTAATTAAATAAACCACAAAGATACATGGTTTCTTTCATTTCTGAGTAGATACCAAAAATGGTGTAAAAACAATGCTCAGTTTTTAAAAGAACCAAGAATTGAAGAATGGATTTGTGACTTTCTATAAACTTATAATAATTTAATAAAATTAACAAGCACATAAATAAATAAAAACAATTCTATAAATGTTGAGGATTCAAGAGTTAACATTACCTTTTGGCACCTTTTTTTTTTATTTTATTTTAAAAGCATTTCAAAAGAATTCTCTAAAATACCAGTGGCTTTATAGTTAACATTATACTCAAGGAAGAAAAAAAGGTGAATAGGGTGGTAATCTGATTCCAGTTACAGTGGTCTTTAAATTACTTGGATAGTTAAGTCAGGAATAAGAGGTTCAGCAGGGAGTGTCTTATCAATGTGTATGAATGCTTGAAGTGAACGAAGTAAGAAACATGGAGCCAGGCTTTCTTCAGAGGTGACCAGTGGCAGGACAAGAGACAATAAACACAAACTGAAACATGCTCTAAACATCGGGAACCATTTTAATACTTAGGGTGATCAAGCACTGGCACAGGTTGCCAAAGAGGCTGTGGATTCTTTCTCCTTGGAAGTATTCAAAAGCTGTCTGGACATAGTCCTAGGCAGCCAGGTGTAGGTATCTGTGGAGGGGTTAGACAAGATGGCTTCCAGAAGTCCCTTCCAACCTTAGGCATTTTGTGATTATGTAATTCCTGCAGGCATTAGCCTTTTTCCTACAAATGAATATGTCAAAAAGACAATTTTTTTTTTTTCTTGTTCTGTTTTTGTGTTGGCTGTATCAATATCCTGTGTTGGAAGATGTTTGGGGTTTTTATAGCTGTTTCAACTGCTGAGCAAAAGAGCAGAGAAGGTGTAAAACTAGCTAGATTACTCACTGTCAAAACACTTCAACATTATTAAATTCACTGCTATATGTCGTTAGAGCAGCAGTATATGTCTTGATGAATGAAATATTTTAAAATAATTACACCGTTAAAATTACTTTGAGACTTTGTATCTTCTGTGTTTGCCAAGCGTGAAGTTGGAGCATAAGAGAAATTGAAATATACTTCAGCATAGCAAATTATTCCTGAATCCTACATAAAAATGCTTTTTATAATGCTGGTGGAATTTAAAGGCCCATGTACATTTAACCACTAGTGGGCATATAGGTCATACCCAATTATGTGAGAAACTTATAAGTTTCTATGATTTGAGGGTTATAATTTGAGCTTCAAAGACTGATTCATATGCGTGCTGTAGTCTGTGGGGGTTTTGAAAACTTGGTGTATACTACACTTTCCCCATATAAAGATCTTTGGATCACCATTTAGTAGTGACTGTAGACAAAGAGCTGGGGCAGAATTAAGGCTATGTGTTTCATTTTTATTTTTAAGATAAAATGTTTCTCTTTTTTGTCCTATTTGGTTTTTGTCAACTTGAACTATTGGGTAAGCGTCTTTGGAACTGTGTTAGGCATAAACTAAATAGACTTCTATTATTTTGTTATAATTTTTCATCTTTTTATCTGGACCTGGTGAATATATCTTGTATGCTTGTACTTTTGGTGATAAGGTGAGCAACCAGCACCAAGTGTTAACTCATAGATGCTTAGATTCACAGTACAAAGTTAAGGAAGTTTTATCCTTTGTATACAAAAGATTTTCTTCATCATGATTACTTCACAACTCCAGAGCCTGGGTTTCTGGGAAAACCATCAAGAGTCCTTCTAAAATTATAGAGTTGACAGTATTGTGCTACTGTGAATCAGATTCCGAACCTTGTAGTGATACTAAGTGAAGAATTCAGATTTTTCTTCCTCTTTCTTTGGTAGTGACATGAACTGCATTATATATGTAAGGTTTTTTTACTTAAATGAGAAGAAGTGCATGAGAGAAGAAATAGTGAAGGCATTGGTAGATTGTAATTCTGTTTTATTAGCTGCTTTTTACAGATTAGGAAAATATCAATCGAGTGTCCTGTGTTTGATATGGATTTTCTGCCTTGTATCAAATGATTGATACTATTACATTGATACAGGATTTTCAAATTTCCTCCACGTCTTTCAGACACACATACATCATTAATTCTGCTGGATATTTTTCTTTTCTGTGTGTACCTAGGAAGCTCTATACAGACACAGACTCCTTTCTCTACCCTATGCAACATTCAGACACGGGGCAGCTCTCCTGAAAGCTGAACAGCCCCATGCATGTGCATTTTTTTTGCCCCCCTTGCAGTGCTGCTACTGATCTGAGATGGTTTGGAATGCTTCCTGGTTTTCATCTCTGCACAACTTCTGTATACATGTGTTTGTCATTTAAAGAATTCCTCAGTAAAACTCAGTGACCACAGAAGCATAGAGACTATTAAATGCAAAACCACAATGCCCAGCAATCCACTGTCAGCCTCTTAAATATGCCAACAATTTATTTTCTCAAATTTTC
>JAOTQQ010000012.1:75054215-75068125 GCA_026546715.1 Gallinago undulata | reverse complement strand
TAAATGCAAAACCACAATGCCCAGCAATCCACTGTCAGCCTCTTAAATATGCCAACAATTTATTTTCTCAAATTTTCTAAATTTGAGAAACAATTTATTTTCTCAAATTTTCTAAATATGCCAACAATTTATTTTCTCAAATTTTCATGTCAGAAGACTGCTTATTTAGCCTCAATCTTACTTTACTGTTCACAAACTTGTAAAATTCAGTCTCACAATGCTTTGCCTCTGAGTGGATGGACTTTTCAAGAAGGAATTTTCAGGCTCTAATGATTAGAGAACTGCTAATAACCTATCTAAGCACACTAACCATAGTATGCTTCAGTATCACTCAAAATTCTCAGTACAACTCAGTTGAATCATAAAATAATTACAGTTACATTGAACAATGGAAGCTGGCTCTTACTGAATAAAAAAAAAAAAAGATTAATATCACGAAGTAACATAAATATCCCTAAGTAACATAAATTGATCTCATATCATGGTAACTATACATTATTTCAGTTTTCATTTTACTAGCATGAAAAAGCTAGACTGTTTCAAAGTCTTTTTTTTCCTCTAGTAAGCCTAGAAACTTCTCTGCATACGGATTCGGTCTAGATAGATCTTGTATTTCTAAATGTGTATCAAATATCTATGAGCAACTATCCATGAGGCATTTTCAGTGCTTTGTGGATAAGCACACCGAGCTCCCCATCTCTGAAGACTTATCAGTTTTTACATGTTAGAAACTCGTATGTTTTTCTTCAGTCCACTCATAATGATCACCTGCAATAATAGGATCAACCACTATAGCATCTCTCATTTAAGGACAAATCTAAGTGCCTGAAATTACAGCTTGCACATTTACATTTCATCCTTTTCTGTAATCTAATTCCTTCTGAAGGGCTCTTCAGTAGTGATACTGCCTCTGAAATTTGTCATTGCCATATTCCCTTGTACTAAGCCACCAGTGAAAATAATTAATGAGATCAGTCCCAAGATCAGTTATTAAAGAACATCTTTGATATCTCTTTCCTGATAAGCTACCTTTCAACACACCTTTTGTTTGTTTGTTTGTTTTTTGTTTTGGGTTTTTTTTTTGTTAGTGGCATTTTCTCTTTATGTGTAAAACCTGATCTTTTCTACATTAAACAATAATCTCTTATGAGGCATTTATATCAGAGGTTCAGCTTAAATTTAGATGAATTAGCATGAATGTATTGCATTTGTCTGAGAAGTGTGATAAGACAACAAAGGCACACTCTCATGTTTGATAAAACCATGTTGATTTTAGTCTACTTCCCTCCATGTACAATTACGTTTTCTTTGTGATTTCATTTCTGAGTTACTTCTGAAAAGCAATCAAACTAATGAGTTTGTTGCTGAGGCATTTTGCTTTCCTTTTTTTTCCTCTATAGATACTTCTGAAAGTAAGAATAGTGCTAGGCTTTCTATTTGTTACTCGTAGGTTACAATCTCTACAAGGAACAATTAACTGAAAATTTGCTACCGGAACACTATAAATATCCCAGCTTGTGGATTTTCTTGTCCTTCCGTTTTATCAAAGTAAACTTGTTTCTCCATTTGATGCAGTAATTTTCCATTGCCCTGTCTCTAGATAACTAATTTTCTGCTATTTTAAATTCCTTAGAAAAGTGCATTTCAAATACTTTTATGGCCATTTGTATTTCTGACTTTGATTTATGTAACTCAATGATCTTTTATGCATATCTTTAGACATATTTTCACTTACTCTTAAAATTCTGTCTTTGCTGATTATTTATCCAAGTGGACTGTCAGTCTTCTGATTTTCTCTTATCTTCTTGAGGACTTCAGATACTGCCCTTTTATTTAAATTCAGTGCCTCCACCTCCCCATTCAAATCTTTGGATTCTTCTGTCAACTTTATTAACCATCTACATAATTTTTCTCTTTGCCATACTAAAACCCAGTTCCTTAGGTTTTGATCTGTTTCTCTCTTGGCTGCCAATTTGAAATTAAATTAATTATTTTGGCATGCCTCAACCAAATAATATATTTTTTTTTTTCACAGCATCTTCAGTCATTACCAGAACTGCATGAGTGACTGATTGATTTAAGAATTGACTGAATATTCATATCCAAGTAAACCCGAGACTTACCATTGTGGATTGATACAGGTCAGAAGATAAAATCTAAGAGGTCAGCAGAAATTATAAAAGTAACAGTAATTTATATATCTTATGCAAGCTTGCAAAAAAATTTAACCATTTTCCAGCCCTGATGTAGAAGAAGTATTAACATATTCTCATGAAGTATTTTTTTTTTTACACAAGGGGAAAGTTATCTTATTTTATTAGGTTGGTTTTCTTTTAACGAGTACACAGTACTATACTACCATCTTTAGTCCTAATTTCATCCTTTCTAAACAGTAAATTATTTCAGAAAGCTGTATCCCAATTGAAAATGGTTTTGCATTTCTGTTATTCCTTTAATGAATGGTTTCATACCTTTAACAACAATTTCTGAAAGCAGTTGTTTACCAATGCTGAACTCATTGTATTAGCAAACAGCCATTTGAGGTGTTTGGCCTCTTCTTTACTTTCATCTGAGGGTACCGTTAATATACTAGCTGAAATTTCTTCCAGAGTTGTGCTCATAAAAACAGGAGAGCTCTTCTTTGTCTTAGGATTTCTTTTTCCATTCCCACAGTCTTTTTCAGGGGATTTCTCTTCTGCTGTGCAGCTTAGAAATTTTAGTAGATTTTCAAAGTGTTCTTTGGCCCCTAATTGTGACCTTGCAAACCTATGGTTTCTTTTGAATTAATTTTGCGTTCAGACTGCATTTGCCATCTCTTTCCCAGTCCATCCCCAAAATTTCACCTGAGAAGCAGCATAGTCTTCAGCTGCAACTTCAGTTCTTCTGTGATACCTTTTGTGAAGTAGAAGTAGTTCCTGCAGCTTACATTATCCACTTCTAGATAATGTATTTATGGTTTTATCATCTCTGATTAACATATAATCTTAATATTTCTTACTCTGGCCAGCATTCCTTACAGATATCAAACTATGAGATTAAAAAGAAATGGTGTGGAAATAAAAAATGAAGAGCCCACCCAATCACACGTTTTCAGGTGTTTTCACATCTTTGATTGGAAATACAAAAACAGTTGTGTAAATAAGAAACATGAGAAACAGTTCAAGACTTAAATTTCATTTATAATTCTTGTATATTTTCTGAACATTGCCTTACCAGTTAAAAGTCTTTCTTATCAAGTTATCAGTGCTGAAATTTTATCTGAAGATATAAATGTACCAAGCTTAAGAGTTTTACAAGATAGTATACATATTTAAAATAAGCACTTTTAAAAAAAAACAGGTTGTTGTTATTATGTGACATCTGCTATGTAGCTGCTTGAGTTTCTTACTTGGATTTAAAATAATAGAGTGTTTTTTTAAGTTTTGAAAATCTGTTAAACACTAAACCTTTTCCTACAGTGACCACAGATACTCTACCTTATTAAACTACTGCTGTCACGTCTCAGCATAGCAGAGAATATTGTTGCTAGTGCAATAAGTGATTTATTAGTTATCATTTCTAAGGCACATGAATAGTTACCAGTACATTTTATACCTGCAATGGGAATATCAGATCTTTTCAAGACACTTCCAGCACAATTGTAAAAAGCCTGTAACAAGGAATTGATTTTTGAATAAGTTGCTGTGGGTGTAACTTTATCAATGTGTCAGTGCACACGGTGTAAAATCCATCCTTATAGTGTGCCACTAATATACCCACTCTCTGCATTGTCTCTTTTCATAGACATATAGAAAGGATTTTTCTACTAGGAAGAAAAAAATGTAACCCCAAATAAAGCAGCCTAGCTGTCCTACTTGTTAATTTGTATCAAGGCAACTAGTATTAACTTCCTCCTAATATAAGGACCTGACCTTCTAGGTACTTGTGATGCAGAATCACATCAATAGTCTCTCTGTGGAAATCTCCGCATGTGCAAAAAAAAACCCAGTAGAATTTGCTTTTTGCAGTATGCTACTTATTTTGCACGACAGTTGGTATTTCTGTAAGACCAAAATGCTACCTGTCACCTAGCTAGAAATTTTAACTGTGATGGTTTTGCAGTTTCAAGTGAGTTTTCTGGTTGCACTGTTTAACTTGGCCTTCAGGTAGTCTTCACAGGCCCTACCACTGTGATTCATGCATCCAATCAGGCTGGGAAGCTTGATCTTGTACTTTGAGGTAGCATGCAATTCAAATTGTTCTGGAAATATCTACTTGTGCATAAAAGTGTGTAGTGAAGGATTGAACATACTATACAAGTTACAGGCTGTGTCTTTGAGAAGACTACAAAATAAAAATGATTGGCCGTAGAGTGAAGAGCAGGCTGTGTCAAAGCAATCATTGAAATTCAGCATTAATGGCCCTGTATTAGCTAAGGAGCAAGATGTTACACTGTTTTATCTACTTTTAAAGATTTTTTTAAATATACCCAGATACTTGATTCTGTCTAACAAGTAATGTTACATTTAATAAATCAAAGCGTGATCTAATTTTATATTGTAATGAGAGCTTAGTATCTGCTATTTTACTTAGTGTTTAAGGAAATATTAACTTCTACCTTTCCCTACTTTATTAAAACACTGTTAATTTGGCTATATTCAGTTGCACAGAAAAGTTACCAAGTGGTTTTTCATGTTATTGCAGGTTGAGGCATCTTAAGTATCAAAAGCATATTAAAAAACGGACTGCTTACCAAATTTAGCAAACTACAAGCTTTCTATTCAAAAGTTCACTGGTTTAGATAGAAGGGCTCCTAAAATGAGTAAACAAAGTGCAGTGAACATCATCACTGTCTTTGGGGAACATATTATAATTTATGCAGGAATGGAATGATACTGGGTAGAAGATACTGTTACTCTGAAACATAATTTACTTTCAAAGGGTATCTGAGATAAATCATCATCTGCAAACTCCTAATTGAAGTGTACAGCCTTTTGTTCAGGCTACCCCAAACTTTGACTAGCATTTTTATTGTGTTTTGCAGCGTGGATCGTGTTCAGTGTAAGCTGCATGCTGAATGGAAAGAGAGGACTTTCTAGAAAAGCTTGTGTCTGAAGATCTAGGTAAGTGACAACTCATATATAAAAAAATTTTTTCCAAATGGAAATTTTATTTTTTAAGTTGTATTTACCTGTTTCGTTCTCTAAAATGAATCCGTTTCCTGTTTGAACTGGGGATATAGACTACTGGTGTTCTTGTCTGAAATTCAGTAAAATAAAGTAATCTGTAATTCAGAGCAAGTATCTCAAATAGTGCTTTTAGAATAGCTCCATTCTTTCCTGGTCGTGGTAGTCTGTCTGGCTAAAATTAGGGCTGCCAAAGGATTGTGTCACTAAACAATGTTGGTCTGATATAGTGAAGCATCCTTTTTACCCAGAAAAGACTGAGTTCACAGTGCACTTCTCTGTTACTCTCTTGATTCAATATATGTTTAGCTTTCATAATACCGTCTCACAGTTTTCTGTCACCTACTTTGAAGTTAGGTATGTTTATACTGATTTATATTATTTGCTCTTCATAAAGAAAAAAATAGACTCAGAAAAATGCTTTGAATTCTTTTGCTGTGTATCTATGTGTGGTTTACCCTCACAGAGCTCAAAAAAGTCAAAAAAAAGGTTGACTTTTACAAGCCTCAGAGGATGTGTTTTCTGACCTGCTGTGTCCAGGGCTGCCTGATTCTCAAAAGTTTCCTTTTGCGCTACTAGACTGAGTTGTTCTAAAGATTCTGGCAACTTCACTATTCGGTTATCTGATAATTTAGGCCTATATGCAGTTTCATTTTGTCTATCCTTTCATTAAATTTCTGGTGTACTAGTACAAAAAAGAACTGAGACTCAGGGTCAGAATTGCTACAGATAATATTTGTGTTCTGTAAAGAAAAGTGTTAAATAAAAACTATGGGACTTTGGAAAGGATTGCTGTCTTTAGGATGCCAAGATGTGGATTTTTACTTCAGTTCTTTTTGAGCTGAAGTATGGCCATAACTGGCAAGGAGAGATAAGACAAAGGAGAAACCAGGGGTAAATCCTCCTTCACTATGTCTCCTTTGCATCCCAGGACAGTTGTAGTGCTTGAGCATGAAGAATCACTTACTGCTCCTTTGCTTGTTGTGTCATGGGACATATTTCATAAAGTGGCAGGGAAGATTCAAGAAGGAAATAGCTCCATCGTTATTTTACACCAATACATGAAACAAAGCAGAGTTGTTCTGACAATCTGTCTTTGAAACAGTAAGTATGTACTCAGACAGTAATGAGTTTGGGGCTTTTTCCTTCCTTTCCTTTGAATCAGGCAATAAACTGTGTTAAATTGTTCTCTTTTTATTTCCATTCACTCTAAGCAAGAACTTGTGCTATGGACACTAATGTCTTAAGGCATGTAATTTGTTTGCAATGCAGAGGTAACTCCGCTTTCCCTGTTTCCCTTTCCTTCCTACAAGCAATTGCTAAAATACTGTTACATTGTCAGTGGAAAGTAGGTTGCCAAGATGGGGTCCTGAGGTGATGCAGACTATATAAGGAAAAATATCTCAAGATCATGAACATGATTGATATTGCCATTTTTAACAAGTAACTCTATCCTTGAATGTATTTATTTTTTTAATTTTCTTAACCAACACATTAGAAAAATAAACCAGTGCAGTGAATTTTCACAGATGCTATCGCATCTCTATGGCAATAAAAAGGTGTTTCCAGAAAGTTTATTTTCCATAGTTCTTTCTTATGAGGACTTAAAATAGTTACCTTCAAAATTCTTTTATTATTTTCATCGGATAGAAAAAAAGAACACAAACAACCTAAATAGTGGAAGAATAGTTTTTTCAAACTATTTTTTTACACGGAGTAGACCATATGAGTATCTTGGAAAATGAGCATGGAGTTGTTCATCTTGAGGACTTATATTGCCATTCAATTTTTGATGCTAGGTCTAAATTCCAATAAATATAAAAATGTCTGGGTAAAGCAGCAATATCTAAAAGCAGAGACTAAAAAAATACATCAGCTGCAAATATGCCCTTACCACTTGGCCAGTTATCTGTATTGCTGGAATGAGAGAGGAGAAACAACTCGGTGGCTTTAGGGTATAATCATTAGCTACTCTTTTCTGTTTAACAGGACAAATCATTTAAAAATCCAAATTCCTCATGAGTGTTTTGGGAAGATCTTGAATAGAGGTACATTTTTGAATGAATGATACATATTATCGCTATTCCCTCCTAAACTTGCCTTTATCTGCTTCAGCAGCATAAAAGATCTCATAACTGCCATTGTGAATGAAAAATAGAGCTAATTATTTTTTGAGTCCCAGCCAGCCAAATTAGAAATGAAGACCCGATAAAATCCTTCTTTTGGATTATGGGAATTTGTTTGAGTGAGGATGTGAGTTTTGAGCATGCCTAGAAGCAACCTGAAGTGTGTAGGGATGTGCTAGCATGAGTACAAGAGCTTTGACTCACACCACAAGCTCCTAACCAGCACATGGATCTGTGCAGCTCCACTGCCATGGATCCTCTAGGCATACCACTAAATTATAAATATCTCTTAATTTCTTTTGCACAGAACCAGTGCCTAACTTACGACTTCAGTATTTAATTGGTGATAGAGAAGGTAGGTCTTCAATTATATGCCTTAGGCACGATATGCTTCAACGTTGGCCGTACAACATATATAAATAAAGGGTTGTAATGGTCTACAAGGAGCTCTTGTGCAGGCAAGGAGCATAGTACAAACCTGTACATGATCTGTTCCTGAGTCTTAGAATTATTTCTAACTTTTGTTTGCTTGCCTACCTTTTAAAGTAAACACTGGTCTTGGAAGGATTCAGTTCATACGCGGAGAAAAGACATGGAAATAATCCATCATGTATTCTTACAAATTTCTCAGCACTGCTTTGAGCTTGAGCTGAAAAATGAGCCGACTCTTCTGTGCATAACTGTAAACATGAAAGTGCTTTGTAAATTTACAGTTAAAAAGTTCAAAAATACAGAGGTAAACTCTAGAGTAGTGAGAAATTTTTGGAAGAAGAAGTAATTCTGTGACAAATTGTCTACCTCTCCAAGTCAGTGAATAAAACCACTGGTCTAGCCCAGATTGGCTTAGCTATGGGAATGAGAATGCAGTGCCATCACTGAGGGGGTGATCTTATCAATGCTTATAAATACATAAAGGATGGGTGTCAAGAAGATGGGTTCAGTCTTTTTTCAGTGGTGCCCAGTGACAGGAAAAGAGGTAACAGACACAAACTTGAACATAGGTAGGAAGTTCCATCAAAACATGAGGAGGAACTTCTTTACTTTGAGGGTGGCAGAGCTCTGGAACAGGCTGCCCAGAGAGGTGGTGGAGTCTTCATCTCTGGAGACGTTCAAAACCCGCCTGGACATGTTCCTGTGCAACCTGCTCTAAGAGGACCTGCTTTGGCAGCGGGGTTAGACTAGATGATCTCCAGAAGTCCCTTCCAACCCCTATCATTCTGTGATCGGATTTTACAGCTTGTTCCCATAGAGAGGTGAGACCAGCTGAGCCCCAAAATTAAGTCTTCTCTTTGAAAATACTGCCACAACTGTAGACAGATTACCTAAAGAGATTTCTGTAAAATGGGCAATCAGCCAAATGACAAGGTAATTATCTTGCTCTGATATATTTAACCAGTCTTTCCTTTTTCTGCATACAATTTAGATTCTATTTTCAATCCTGCAGGTGCAAGGCCCAAGCATTGCTCCCTTTATTATAGAGCAGTTTTAGTAAATCTGTATTCTTATAATAACTGTTGCTATAGTCAGTTTGGTCTCTTGGGATTGGCAAATTCCTCTGGGAATGGCCATTATTTGGCAAAGAATGTGCGCGCAGCAATTGCGGTGGCATTATGCTGTGTAGCACTGGAAAAAGAAAGGAAAAAGTTAGTGTCTGAATAATTTGAGGATCTTTTGTGAGGGGAAAAAGAATGGAGAAAATTTATTAGCAGAAAAGAAAAAGTAATTACAAGTAAGAGACAAAGAACAGGAAATTGAATTTCTGGGTGAGATGGAAGAACTTAGCCTTGAAAAAAAAAAAAGGATAAAATGACATCTTAAAGACAATCAGGTGTTTAACATATGTTGTTGTCTGTAAAACACTCATGAACAGAAACAAGGAATGCAAGGAATGAAAATGGAGTGAGATGATATTGAAAATGCAGAGAAAACAGGCTGGAAAAATCCAGATACCCTTCACTAAGCTGTAAGGCTGACCAAGCTGATGGCAGAGGCTGTTGGTGATTTCAGGAAAACTATTATTTTGACAGCGTTAATGGGTCACCCAAGGACCAAATTCAGCCAGCTCTGCTCAGTTTCTTTCTTATGAGCAGTCCCATTGGTTTTGGTGAAAATACATACAGAGTAAGATATTGTGTGTGTACTACAGCATGATACTAAAGTATTAAAAAGTACATTTTCAAAGTAAAAATGCCTGCAGTAAATTTTTATGGCAAATACTTGAGTATATGTTAAGTATATTAGACAAACTTTAATTGTGTTCTTGCACTAGCATATAGACTTCAAATGCTATACAAAAATGATTGAATAATAATAAGCAGAGATAAGAGGTAATTGTTGAAGGGACCAATTATTACCCTGGAAATAAATACATCAAGGTATATACTCAGGGTATTGAGTCCACTGCTCCCTGAAACATAGCATTGATGATGTAGTAATATCTCTCAGCTCCTGAGGGCTGTCAGCTATCTGACTCTACCTGGAGTCAGATAGAATTTAAATTTTTTAAATTATTTTATTTTAATTTTGTTGTAAGCTAGGTGACTTTGGTCAGGAGTTTAGTAAAAGTAAATAAAAATTTTGATTTCCCTGGTTTAAATGAGATGATGAACCATGAGATTCAGGTGTAGGCGTCTTTCTACTTCCATCCTGTACTGAGTATGATTCACATAAGACTCTCCTTCTGATGTAATCATTAATAGAATGTGTATCATCACTAATTTATTTATTTTTTCCTGCTCTTTTGGAGCATAATGTAAGAGAGACATTTTAGAGTAGAAACATTAAGTTTCTCTGTCCGTATGTCTATGAAATAAGTTTTTTCTCTTAGTTGAGCTCCTAGCAGACTCAGCTGTCCATCATTCTAATGATGAGTCACTGTTATCCATTATTAAATCTCTGGACATATCTACATTAATAGCTGTTCTGCCTAGAAATGAGAAAGAAGAATTAGGTCTACTGCAGGGCAGATCTATCCAATTTCTGTTTTCTGTGCTTATAGAAATAGAAATGATTATTTGATCCTATAAAATCTTCTGTTGGAATTTGATATTTTGTAGAGTCATAGGTTGGAAGGGACCTTAAAGATCCTCTAGTTCCGACACCCCTGCCAGGGGTAAGGTCACCTTCCACTAGACCAGGTTGCTTAAGGCCCCATCCAGCCTGGCTTTGAATGCTTCTAGGGACGGGACAACCATTACTTCTCTGGGCAACCTGTTTCAGTGTTTCACCATTTGTTTGTCTTTATGAGTTCTTAGATTTAACCGATTCTGGAGAATCAAATGAGAAACAGCATGTATTTTGGTTTTTTTTAAAGTTGGTAATTTATCAGGCAATATAAGGAGTTGCACATTGCAAGGCAGTAAGTAGCCTTTCTATTTTGGATACCAGCGTTCAGACTAGCAGTACAGCACACGGGTCTCAGGCCAGTTACTTGGAGATAGAAAGTAATGTAACCAAACTGCAAAACCAGCCATTTCTGTTGTGTAGCTTATTGCATGTCTCAAGTGAGAACTAGAATTCAAAGTTCATTATGTTCGAACAAGTTAACACATGCAGAAATGTTGGAATTATTTCACATTTTGTAATGTTTTCTGGGACCCTTAACTCTAAGGAAGTTACTATTACTTTATAAGAACAGTAGATTTTTTTTTTATTTTTAAGATATTGTGTATTAAAGGATGTACAGAGAGTTGTGGAGCTTGTTTAGCTGTTATTTGCAGTTTTTCAATTGATTTCAGTTAGCAGCTGGATAAGACCTTTCATATCACCAAATGTTGGTGACTGGAAAAGCTCGGAGAAATATTGTTCTTAAGATGAAAGGAGTAGGGAGAGTCCATGATATTTTGTGCTGGAATTCCTATTACACAAGAATGTCAGAAGACATGAAGTATTTGAAGGAGGAAAGGCAAGAAATATAATGCCAGGTAAAATGGATCCAAGAGGGCAGATACAAAGCCAAATAGAAAGTGTGCATGATATAAGGACACTTTAAATCCTAAATTATTCTAGAGTTTTAATGAATAGTCCTGTTAACATTCTTTATAAGCAAAGTAAATCTTTGAATTCTTCGCAGATCTCAGCTAATTTTAAAAAATTACTTTCTTTTGACAGCTATATTAACACACAGCTCTTCATAAAGCAATCATGTTGAATACATGCAATGTAATATTGGGATATACATTTTTTAAAAAGAGATGAGAGGATCCAGAAACATAATCTTCTTCTTGTAATCCTGCATTAATCCATTCTGTATTGCTAAGGTTTTTATTTGAGTGTGGAGCTCACAAAGATTCTGGCAGAAGCAAAAAAAAAAGAGAAAGAAAATGAAAAGTCTTCTCTGTATAAATCCCCAGAGCTACACCTATAAAGAATTTTTGCAATCTGCAAAGAAAGAAACAGCCCTGGGAACTAATCTCTTATTGCATGGATTTCTCTCTTTTTTTGTCCTGACCTTGGCTCTTCCACAGTCCCAGCAAGCGTGCCTCTGCCTCGTGATGAGCTCGTTGCTACTGCTGGCTCTCAGGGCATGCCTTTTCAGCATCATCTGGCTAATCCCACACTGAGATCATTCAGACACTGAAAGGGTGTTCAGTTTCACTAGACCTGCAGAGATGGCAAATCAATTGATTTTGTGGCATGTGATGAAAATGCTAATGTTTAATTACCAATGCTGTTAGGGAACTTCAGAGTAGGGTCTGATCTAAGGGAGGAATGGATCACACAGCATTTGCTTAGAGCTGCAGCCCGCTTTAAATGCTAAGAATGCCATGAGTATGTTTGCCTCTAGGTGTTTATATAAAAACTGGCTTGAAGAACATTAACAAAGGAGAAAAATCTGTTTTTTTCATCTGAAATTTGAAACAACAATGATTTAGATAATAGAAATGGTCTGAGAAATCTCATAATGTGGAAAGTCTGAGAAGCTGTTCATAAGGTAATATTCTAATTTTTACAGTCTGGCTCTCTTACCATAAGAGAGACTCTAATACTAAACACTACTAGTGGTATTATTCCTACAAGTTTTGTAAGCTAAATATCTATTTATTTGAAACTGAAACACATGATTGGACAGCTTTGATTAAAGCTGGCATTATAGCAGTCCTAAATCTAGAGTACTGAGCATTTTTTTGCTTGTCTTATATTGCTCATGCCCATTTCTGATTTTCAGCAATTTTAGATTTCCTTAAAGATTTTTTTTTATTTTTTTTTTCTCAGACAGGGAAATAGTTCTTTCATTTGTGGGAAAACAGGTCTATTGCAGTTCTTGGTGCACTCCTCCATCTTGTGAGGGTGGCTTGCCATATTACATTTCGTAAAGGAGCTGTGTTCACAAACCCCACATTTCCCGTATGCCGCTCTAAACAATTTCTCTCCATCCTCCCTTCTATTGCTATTCTGTACTCCTTCAAGGGACAGAAGACTACAGAGAGATTCTACTCGTACTGGGCAGCATCCTGTTTTATTTCTGCCTTCCCAAATGGCTTTTCTTCCAATCTGCTAGCTACTTCTGATCAGCTCACAAACTGTCTTCATTTTGCTATACCATGAACCACTGGTGGTGGTTGCCACAGTACCACACTGTAAGTGCTGTCAATTAAAAAATAAATTTTAAATCCAAAACACTTGCTAAATGTACAGATTTATGTTAGGTTTTTGTGCCTTTCTTTGCTGTTCCTGGCAAGATTTTATTTAAACAGTCTATGTATTTATTGATAATATTCTTTTATTAACACTATGCTTCTCTTAGTCTCTTTTAGCATTAGATTTTGATGTTTGCTCAAGAGCACTTTGTATTATTCCCCAGACTTCACAGGTGAAGACTACGGAAGGGTTCTCAGCTAATACTTTTCTCCTGCAGCCCTATTTTTCAGGTTTCTGAGAGTGACCATTAGGCTTTCAGAGTTTGGATATTTTTAAGATAATTTTTCATACCGTACATTTTTAGAGTTTGGCAAACAATGCCGTGTTTCTAAAATTATCCTTTTGCCGCTTGCTGTTCACTGGCTGATTTTTTTGTTTTTGAATACCTTCCTGTCTTTGATACTTGCTCTTCGTTCTCCTTTCTTCAAGTATTTTGTATTGTATACTTTTCTTAGCTTCTAGGATTTAGCTGACCCTATGAATTTACAACTTTAATGAATAATTTATTCTTACTGTGAACTTTATATATATTAATAAGAGTAAATAAGGGCTTTTTTCCAGAATTGAGTTATTAGTGGTTCATAGAGTATAGGTGGGGTACGCAGCTTGAATCACAAAACTCTTTCTAGTCCTTGCTTCACCTTATTCATGTGGGCCCCACTGTATTTTTCTTTGTTTGTTGACTTGAAAATTCTGTATAAGAAAACAGAGTTTGGTTCTGTAGCTGCAACATATTTTATGGTCATGAACACTGGGAACATTTTCTCATTCGTCTAATTTTAGGAAGTCAGAAGTTTCCATCTGTATTGATGAAGCATGTGTGATTCTTAGTTCATTGATATTACCTCATTTTGATAACTGTTTTAGTAACATTATTGTTTCCAAGACTACATGAAATATGTTAATTGGATTAGAAGTTAACAAAAAAGAAAAAATATAAATAAATCTTTTAATATATTTCCTTATGCAGCCTGTTACG
>JAOTQQ010000012.1:75015877-75054115 GCA_026546715.1 Gallinago undulata | reverse complement strand
TAATTGGATTAGAAGTTAACAAAAAAGAAAAAATATAAATAAATCTTTTAATATATTTCCTTATGCAGCCTGTTACGGAAGATTACTAGCTTATATATCTCATTTGTACACACCTCATTTTGTTTTTAAGATTTACAAAGAATAATTATTTTAACAGAATAAGGCAGTATTGTTGGGGGAAAAAATTGTGGGTATTTATAAAAACTTGCTTTCATTTAGTTTCTGTTCATCTTCATCCCAACAATGACTTTATTAAAACAGTGGCTTCTCATAAATGGGGAGAGAAAACAGGCATTTGAACAGATGGGCTTAATAAAGATTCTGAAGTGTGTCTGCCACAAATGGTTGAGCACTGCTACTAAAGCAGGACTAAGATATGACTGAGAATAAAGAACTTCTAAATGGTTTGTGCTCTCAGTGAAGAAGTTTTAGATTAAAAGACAAAGGTTGTGAGGTAAATGTGCATAGATCAAAGAGGACACATAATGGAACCTTGCTATATAAAAGGAAAAATCCGCTTTCTTCTGGAATAATAAAATTGCAATATGCTGCAGTCGGAGAACAGCAAATCCTGTGCTGTTTTGTTGTTTTGTTTTTTTTTTCCTAATTTGTTGCCACTCCTAATTGAAATACGGTTTCTGTACTTTGTCTCAAAATATTTTTAAAAAAACCAAATGGTTTACAGCGTCAACAAAAATAATTTTACTAAAGCTTTAAATTTTCATAGGTATTCATTCCTTTTATGGCTCTTTGTGCAAGAAGTTGCTTTTATCATTCATTCTCTGCTATAAACCTTTTTCTCACCAGTAGAGCATGAAAAAATTAAAATACGTTTTTAACCACCATGTTTGGAAGGACAAATCACTTCAAATATGTAGTTACTGAAAAAAAAAAAAGCCACAAGTACTATATATATATGTATATTTTTAATTACCAGAACTTGCTTATAGCGTTTGCTGAACTGTCCTGTTGCCTAAAACCTAGTGAAAGATGACAATTGGCTCCTCTGCACATTTCGGAGTTGGGCATGCTCTTGATGTTTCCTGCATTTCCATGGTCAGGGAATTAGACTAGAAACATCATGTACTTTTAATCTCTGTATTTTGATGAAGAGTTCTTCACTGCCCAGGAGAATTCAATTTAGTGCTTCAGTTTCATTTCCAGTTAAAATTAGGTAAAGGTGTGGGTTTCTTAGTGTTTCATTTTGAGATGTAACTTGAAGTGCTGTCTCCTTCCACAAAAACACTGATTCCTTTTGTTTGCAAAATTTCCATAACGATCACGTCTCCTTGAAAAGTTGTAAGAATGCTTCATATAAAGAAATATATTGTTAGTGAAAATATGAATACTTTGGATGCGAATAATTTGGGGGCAGATCTACCTTATAGCTATTCCAATGTTTTTGTTTAGAAGACTCCTATCTAGTTTGAAAATTTTAGCTATTTTTTAATACATTCAGTATGAAACCTGTTATTTCCTCAAGTACAGATTTTTCTTTAAATAATTAGTTTAAATCTCCTGGTGATATAACTAGCTGCCTAGTCACAGTTACCAAGATTAGTTTATTTCAAGAAGAATCTTTATTGAAGTATTGCCACTGTTTATTTTCTGTAGCTATGAATTTAAATCCAACAGCTTTACAGTAAATACAAATGCTGCTGCCTTACTTAAAACAGATAAATATGAAGACACTGGCTAGTGCATGATGTTTTCAAGTCTGGTGCATCGCACAAAAACTGTCAAGAGCTACAATAAGGCTCCACTTGCTGAAAAGTCTGTTTGGTCTTTATTTTTTCATGAAGGTACTTGCTTCCTATGAAACCTGAAAAGCGATCCGCAAATGGCTCTTTCTAAAAGAAAGTTGAACAAACAAAGTCTCACAATGTTGTATTTTGTGCAGTTCTGTGAACCTTGTGCATCTCAGGTGTATGTTCTACTTCTCCCTTGTATGAGTTCAGCTGGGTTTTGGAGGCCATCTTGCTGAAAAGGGCTGTTGTGAAAAAGCAGCAGCTGTTCCTTTCCCCTTTGCTTGGAGCAGTGACTAAGATCTGAGGCTCTCTGGTGCTTGGCCCCCTATCTGAGCTAAGCTACAGCCCCAATGATGCTGTGTCTGTACCCCATCTTGTAACTCCCTGATCCTGATCTGCATCCCAACCTGCTGACGTGGCTTTCTGGTTTGGCCTTGGGCGTGCCGAGTGTTTGCTGGGTTCTTGGCTGATCCTTGTTACCATCACCAGACCTGGTCCTGACCTTGACTTACTGCTTTGGTTTCCTGGCTCCTTGTTGGCTGTTGAACCTGCCTGTCTTGTGACACTCAGCTCCTAGGTCTCCTTCCCTTACAAGGCAACTTACACTTGCTGCTGACTGATAATGCTAACAGAAAAGAACCATAATGCTCTCTAAACCTGCTTATTTGAATTATTTTGGCTAAGTTTCTGCTCTTTGTTACTGTCACCCAATTACTGTATCTGTCCACTTGTGACCTTGAAGCTGCATAAGCAAATACCTATGGTTACTTGCGTTCTTACAGTTCCCTGCTTCCCAGGTTTAAATCACTGCATCCATCATGAAACTGTGTGTTACTTCACAGTAATGGTTATTTAATTAGCAGCAAATTGAAATTATCTGGATGAATTGTCAGTGGCAATAATTTAGCTATAGCTCGGTGTTAGCACCAGGGTGAAACATAAAGGGAATGGAGCATAGGGGCTGTACTGTTAGCTCTTGAAGAGTGATGAGAAGGGCATGATCGCTACTCTCAACTTCCCAGTACCTTTATTGGAATGAGGCAAAGATACGGTTTAACTGTTTCAAAGGCTGCCGCCATTTTGGGGTGCTGCATGCTTAATTTGACAGTGGTCATTAAGAATTAACCAGCTAGGCCATTTGCTGTGATTCTCCTTGGAGATTTTATTATCTGAATTATTGTGCAAGAAAATGTGCAATTAAAAATGCAAATGTTCTCATGCTCTTGATTCATTTGAAATGAAGACAGAAAGTTATCTAAAAAGAAGTTAACAAGAAAAAATAAAATATATTTATAAATAAAGCATAGAGGAAGACACAGCTTTGTTCCCTACAAGTTCAAATAGTCCATTTTATCAGGCATTTAAAATAAGTATCTTTGAGATGGGAGACATTTTAAGAAAAGGATGCATATCTCCATTCTCAAGACATTAGATTGTCAATATTTTTTCTTTGCCACATTCAAGCATATAATAATTCCTCCTCCGTAAAATGTGTATATGTACTTGGTCCTGTATTCACCCATTACTGTTGTAAACAGTTTTTAAGAAAACATGTCTTCATAAAAACTGTTTAAAACATTTATTGGATTCAAGGACAGGGAAATAATTTGTATTCAGTCTACAAGCTAGAAGGACTATACATGTTTATTTGCATAATATGGAAGCATAAAAACCAAAGACCTTATTCTGTTATAAACAAAATAAGATTGTATAGCTATTAGTAACGGGTGAATACAGGACCAAAGTACATATAGGCACTTTATGGAGGAGGAATTACATGCCTGAGTGTAGCTGAATGGAATAATAAAAGGGAGTTCCTGGTAGAATTATACCTACAAATGGTTCTTCTTTAGCTGTCAGCTTATACTTAAAGAAATAAAGGGGGAAAAAAAAAATCAAAGTGCATCCAGTGCAATATAAAGCACAGCCAGATAGGGGTCAGAATTGTAAGTTCTGAGTAGTAGCAGACTGAGACAAAATCAGTGTACCCTTGAAACTGCACATGATCTTTGTGAAGACTGCACAAAAGTATACCGGAGTTGTACCAGCTCTTGCTGTCACAGGCAGGTGGGTGAGCAAGGCATAGAGCAGGGCAACACAGGACCCCCAAGAGAATTTTAGGAGGAAAGCAGAGGCCTTATAAAATCTTGCTGCGGCGTTGATCGGCAGAGAGAAGATGCTTTGAAAATCAATTATATTGAACACAGCAAAGAATGACTTACAATGACTTACAGCTTTTGTTGCTTACTGTTGAGGTCATTTGATAATCCAGCATTTCCAGAATGAATTGCAGCTAAAGAAACTCTGGTTTTGCCAGGAGTGACAATGCATGCAGAAAGACAACAGTACTGAAATTGAGATAGAAAGATTAATGTTTTAGTTAACATTTCAGGTTACGACAGGAAGAAATTTACATGTGAGTAAAAGATAAATGAAATTTACTTAAATAAGAATGATGATCAACAGACCAAATGTGCCTATTTAAACCTAGGAAAAAGCAAGGAAGAAAGTGAATACAGCATTCAGACCTGTACTAACCCAGTTATGAATTTGCCTGGGAACCCACAGAAATATAAATCAGGCTCCATCTAGATATTTGTGGTAACTACACCCTGACTGTCCAAACACTGACTCATTAACTCTGCTGTAAGAGCTATGTTCCATGGTAAGTTCACGTGTTCTAAGACACGTGGTGCAAGTTAAGTTGTTCACAAAACTTGCTTAACAATATCTCCCATTTGAAAGCTTGAGAGGAACACATTTCTGTGTTTTAAACGTAGCACAGAAAAAAAAAAATCTAAGTGTGTTTTCTTTTGAAATCTAAAGACCAGTTAATACAGCCTGAAGACAGGTGTTAACATATCAATATGTCAACTATGTGATGAGAACAGAGTCAAATAGGTCAAAAAATGTTTCTGAAATTCAGAGAAGTTGATACTGAAAGAAATATCTGAAGGAGCTTACTGTCTTTTCCACTTTCTTCTTACATGTTTGACTTCATAGGACTAGGGACAAAGCACCACTTTCTTGTTCGTTTTCCAAGGTCTTGTATTTGTTGATTATCTGAAAGTGAACTAAGGAGCATTAAGCTAGTGAAGTATCTGTTGATCCCAAACTATTTAACTATACCCCATTGTGTATAAGGACTAAACATAAGTGCAAAGCAACTAACCAGATGTTTATTATATACTGATTGCTTTATTGTTTATTGACTACAGCAGACTGTGAAGCTATTTAGGTGTTGAGAAAATTGTGAAGATACAGTTTTGGGAAAGGATTGCATAAATGAATGCTATATTATGTGAAGAAAAAAAAAAAAGTTCTTTTTCATGATAAAAATGCTTTCATTGTATGTATGGCTCTTCAAACAAAGCCTAAGTTTTTCAGGCAATGGGCAGGTGACCTCAAGCATTAGACGTTGCTTTCTTCTTCCTTTGATTCCTCAGATCTGTGCACAGGCGTTATTTGTATGTGACTGTTAATGAAAAGAAAAAAAGATACATACAAATAAGAATACACATACAGGGGTTATTTTTTGGTGAAAAGATATTGGTAATTGCTTTTACTAACCCTGGTTTTATGCTGAGAGCTGTATATAGTATCATCTCATCAAAGCAAAGAAACTGAGAAGGAAATCTAACTTCTAAAGCTTGAGTGAGCAGTTGTTTTCCTTTGAAGATTATTTAAACCATAAAGTTTAGGTGCCAGTTATGGAGGAAGTGTCTTAATTATAGAAGAAGGGGGCAAATAGAATACTTCTTAGCAAAAAATGTCAGTGAGATTTGTTGTGGTGTTATACAACATCACATGCTTTTTATATAAGGGTGAACCCTTATAGAGAGATCACATCTGAGGAAATCACACAGGTCATACAAAGACAGTAACAACAGATTAGCTAAAAGCAAAGACATTAGTTTGTCTCAGAAGCATCTGTTTCTATACTTAAATTTTCTTTGGAGAAACTTATTGAACATAGGGAGAGTTCTCTTTTTGATTTCAGCTTCTGACATTGGTCTAGACTGAGTAGGCAAAGGGTAGTTGCGTTTTCATGATATTTAGTGAGTATACATAGATATCATATGATAAAGATATCCAAAAATGGTTGTTTTAAGTTAACTAGATACAGATACTTGGAAGAAGATATTATTTTTTTTTTGCAAAATTTTAAGGGATTACTTCAATAAACACAAATTTTGAAGAATAGCTTAAACAAGACAGAGATTCTTGTAGGTTTTTTTGCATCAATACCAGAGTAAGAAGTTATTTTTCAACATAAACTGGTTCTCAAATTGCCTTGTTCATTCAGAGTTAAGTAATTATAACTGTTGTAATGTACTATATATTTATGGTAGTATTTATGGAATGGTGGGTGAATTTTGTGTAAAATGTTCTTCAGTCCAAACACTGAGTTTCAAAATCACTGGTCACCAAAATCACTGTTAGAACTAAGGATAGCATTTTCAAATATGTCAGTATGAGTTAAGCCTCCAAAGATGAGAGAAGGGGGTGGGTTTATTAAATATAGGCTTTAATAAGAAATAAGTATTTCATTTTTAAGTTAAATTTTCAGTTTCCAATTTTTTTAGTAAAATTACTTCTTTGTTGGGGGCAAGTTATGATAATACACGTGAATTTAAAACAGTTAATTTGGCTTTAAATTATTTGAGCATGTTTTTGAATATTCAGGAAATCTGAGCATAAGCAATAGTAAAGTAGATGATTTAAGCTCCTTGCTGAAGGAAATGAAGTTTCCATTGTTGCTCAGTTCATCTTCCTCTGACACTGCTGCTGAAGAATTTGGGTAACAGTGAGATGATAATGGGGAGGAAGGTTGTAGAGATACAGAATAAATTTTAGTATTCCCAACTGCATTGATCCATCCTTGTGACAATGACAAATGACTGTACTACTAAATGGATTAATTCTACAGTTAAGAATTGTTTCTCTCAACTAAAAAAAAAAAAAAAGGTTATTATTGCTCTGTGCCTAAATTTAGCTCAACCCAACTATCACTTTTAGGGTGGTCACTCAAACACAAGGAAAATAAATAGATAAATAAATAAACCCTGCTTTCTGGGTGTCTCCTTCGGAATAGTTGCCAGCTAATCACAAGAGGGTTTTTTCACCGTTATAAATTGTATCTGTAGCAAATACTAATAAAAGTATCTAATAATATCCCAATAAACACAGAGTTCATTAAAGCTTCCCCCCCAATTCTGCTCACTTTCTACATTACAGTGAGGTACTCAGTCAGACTTTTTGACTTTCTGATTAACAGACAAGACAGCTACCACATTCTCATTGATTTTTTTCAGTGTTGTTGGGATTTTATTGACAGCCTTACCTATTAGTTCCTTTTATTTTGAGACCTTGAAACCACAATGTGTTAACATAATTTAAACAGGATCTTAAGCCTCAGTATATGTGGTTAAATCAAAGTCTGTTCTTGATTTCAAGTATAATATATACATTCATGTAGCAGATTGCAGGAAGATTTGTTTTTTGTTTGTTGTTGGCAGAATAAAATAACCCTTTTATTATTGTATTATATACATTATCTGTAAACTTGCAAAAATAATGATTTGTTGCTAGAAAGAATGAATTATAGGTCTCCCAGATTGCTTTACTTTTCTAACTAAATAAGGTATGAGAAATATCATTTTACTGATAAAATAAAATTTTACCGTTTGGCTGTGCCATAATAAAGATTAAGATAAATATGCTTAAAGATTATGTTTTACTAGCCGTAATTTGGCAGCTTTCTCTTGAAGTAATTTAAGTTACAGAAGCTTATACAGTCTCTTTAAGGAATTTAGTTACTGAATGTCATATGGAGATACCTGAACTAAAGTAATCAGGGTCATTAGTAGCTTGACCTTGATTTTTTTGTTGCTGACCTTGCTGTGTGAGAAGATAAACATACTGTATAACTGCATTTATGCATGCTTGTGTGTATTCAAACATGAAATCTTTTCCTTTTTAAGCAGTCTTTGGTAGTGGGGATGGTCTATATGTATGTATCTGTCTGTCTGTGTGTCTATGTAAAAGCAAATTTGCATGGACCAAAAATTTAAATTCTAAATTCATGTTAAGAAATATTCCTACTTAAACATCCTTGACCTCAAAAAGACATCATAATAATTCTCTAATATAGATCTTCTATTGACATAAAATTTCTAAAAAAATTATTTTTCCCAGAACGCCCTTGCTCAGTGTATTTTCCAGCAGGTTTTCTTTGTTAAATCACACTACACAACCCAAAGAAAAGAGAAAACCTGGTGACTGTAACAGGAACATAGGAAATAAAACAGGTGGGGAAAACTGGTAAGTGGTGGGAGGGAGGTGGAACATCAGTAACCAAAAAAACCAATTGCTGGAATTAGGAACTTGTGGGAAGAGATCTGAAGGAAGAATGAGGGAAAGAATAGGCACTGTGGTTAATTTAATTTAAAAGAAAAAAAAAATCCACTTTATAAGTATATAAATGCTTACTTAGTGATAATTCCATAAGATGAATGCATTTTTGTGGGAAAGGATTTTTTTTCTATAATTTGGATTTAGATGAGGTATCCAGGATGCAGCCAAGGGCGCTGGGCAGATGGAAAACGTCTTGTCTCATGTGAGATAGTCATACTTTGTGCCTCCCTGAGGTGTCTAGTGTCCCTACAAACAGTGAGTAAGGAGGCTTCTTCCAGACAGTGATACAGAATGAGGATTGCCCTCTGCAAGTTCTTGCTTCTTCAGCAGCCAGAAATTGTCACTCATCTTAACTAAAGGCTAATGATTTGAGTAAATCCAAGCTGTATCATACTGAAGGTGCTCAAGATCCATTGCCATCTAGTGGATTTGGATTATCAAGTGCTTGCTTTCTTCTAAATGTTTCTTAGTAAATGAAACAAGTTTATAAGCAAAATAATTTGGAAAATTTACATCCCCTGCAGGTATTTTAGCGGTATCATCATGCATTTTTTGTCAGTATTTCACTGATGATCAAGAATTACCTTTCAGTTTGTCAATTCAAGTGGCTTTGAACCACTGTAGATCATCCATGTCCCCTTTTCTTAGAAGCGATTTACGGAGATTTGTGCAATGATAAATTCATGGGGCTCTACTAAATGTGTACATCTTCAAGTTTTCCAGTGGTGCTTGATAATGGTGAAGTAGGGTACTGTGTTAAGTGTTCCTGTTGGAGACCTGTAAGCTGCAGAGCCCTGCAGGGTGAGGGCTGTGGGAGCTGTGACTGCAAGGTTGGTCATGCTGGTCAGGTTGAGAGAAGGTTGTGAGAGCGAATGTTGGCAGGTGTATGGGGTAAGCCTCCTTTGGCTGGGAGGACAGCAGAAGAAGACTAGGACTAAAAACCATGCAGGGGCCATACCGTGTGCATAGTCCCCCCTTGTACTTTGACCTAGCACTTGCTAGCATCATTTGCTAGATGCTGAAGTTTGGTGACTCTTTGGAATTGAGGGAAGACAGGTAGGGGGAAAGAAGGGGCAAGCTTGTAAATGACTCCCAAGGCGATGTACCTAGACACATCTGGGCAGGAAGAGCCCAAACGATATGAAATGACAACCAAAAATAAATATCGATTTTTTTAATAGCAGTAATATATGAATATTACTTGCTTTTAGAAGCTATGTTACAAAAATATGTGCAAATTAATCCCTGTTCCGCTACGTGACAATATAGGTTATACATGTAAATGTTCAAAGGATACTTTAAAAGTATGGTTAAATCTGTCTAAGGCTGTAATGCATTTATTGAAGCTTCCAAGACATGATCAGGGTTATAGTGATAAATCAGTGTAAAAACTCCATGTGTACTCTCCCATCTCCAACTGTCATGTTACATTGTGGACAATCCAAACTTCTCTTTGCAAAAAGTAGTCTTGGATCCTCAACCTCATACACCCCACATTACTGTAATTTAAGAGCTTCCTGTATTTACCCATGGAATGTTATTCTGAATTGCACTCTGAACTTGGTATTTAAAATTTTAAATTAAATTTTCCTTACTGAGACATATTTATTTCTTTGTTCAAGGTTCTTGAGCTCTGTTCCCGTGTCACAAGCAGAGATCAACCCAGTGTAAAGTCAGGGCTTTGGAGGCTCTCCTTTACTTTCATCCTAGTGAAGGGACTCAACTCATATTTTCATATTTCTATTACTAGAAATTTCTCTTATTTGCAGTATTGATGTATACATTGGCCTAGAGATGTGGACTTCAGAGTTATCTACCATTTAACCTTTCTCCCAATACAATGGCAAACAACAGCCATTTTGAAAATCTTAAATCTTTAGAAGAGATACTAATTTAAGCATTAAAACTTTAAAGATTTTTAAATTCTTTTTTTAACTTCCCTCTTTTTCCTTTCCCTAGTGACAATATTTGTAGGGAAAATATTATCAGTGACTTTTTGTTAGTATTAAACTTAATTTTAAATGAAACATATATTAATATATAATGTAATACAAACTAAGGAGACCTTATCGTGGCCTTTCAGTACTTAAAGGGGGTTTATAAGGAAGATAGTTACAGACTTTTAAGTAGGGTATGTTGCAATAGGACAAAGAGTGACACTGGAACAGGTTGCCCAGAGAGGTGGTAGATGCCCCATCCCTGGAAACAATCAAGATCAGTTTGGACAGGGCTCTGACAACCTGCTGTAGTTGAAGATGTCCCTGCTCATTGCCAGGGAGGTTAGACTACATGACCTTTAAAGGTCCCTCCCAACCCAAACTATTCTACATTTCTGTGATTAGGCCTTGCAGTTTCCTTTTGGGGTAGGAAAGATGGTGAAGTGCATTGAAGGTCTTATTTGTGCCTGATGCAGTATCCTGAGAGTGGACAACAGCAGATGTAAACTGCAGCCTCCCTTTGTGTTAGTGAACCTTTGCCTGTTGCTAGAAAAAGGATAGTGTATTTTATTTCCAGTATATCAGTCATTTGGAAATCTAGGAAACTGGTATGAATGAGTTGTTTAAAGCATTACTTACTTTACTTTAAAGTTCCCTTGAGCTCAGGCGGACGGTTTTGTTTGGATCTTATCTGGCTGAGGCAGGCTATCACTGAACAAAAGGAAAGAGCCGGAGGGATTCCAAGTGGATGGCAGCAGCAAGTGATGACAAAAGCTAGCTCTTCCACGCATCCAAGTTAAATTAAGGACACTAGAAATGAATGATGGACAGAACAATTAATTTTCTCTTTAATTTTATTCACCAAATTTCCCTTACACTGAATTTTCTTTCTGAGTTTCAAACTGTAATGCTGTAATCTCCAACAACCCTTATTATGGTGTTGTTTCATTTTTTTTGTTCTTTTTAATTTAGTCCCTCTAACTTTTGATAACAGCCAGGGATGGTTTCTTGTCACAATGAAACTCTAAGCCTCTGCAACGCTCTTAGATTTCCTAATGCCTTTTCTTTATGATTTCTATATTTTTATATGTTATTTCCTACACTCATCAACATTTGTTTTAACACACCTAAAAATCCTCTCATCTTCACAAAATAATTCTGATCCATTGTACTATAGCCTGTTCTGTGAGTTGCCCAAGGTCTGAACTGAATGCTGCAACGTTTCTCTGTATGTAAGCAGAGGTTTCTGTGTCTTTGGAGGAGCAAAGGACACCTCACTTCTGAACCTGACTGATAAGGTCATATCAATTAGTTGACTTATTTATACCTGTTTCTGGTTAGATAAGGAATTTTAAGCTGAGGTGATGAAGGCTCTTAGACTCTGCATGTGAAATAATTGATTGCTTTGCCTTCCATAAAGTTCACACCTTAGGCAGGGAACTAACATTTTTCAGTAGCTCAGACTGAATAAGATGGAGGCTTCATAGATCCAGTCTGAGAGAAAACAGCTTGCTTTTGGTTTTCTTTTCGTTTTTTATTTTATTTCTCTTTTCTCTCACTAACTAAAAGAGATATCCAAATTAAAATAATTAGCCAGCAGCTAATTTCAGAACCAATTTCCTTTATAGCAATAACAGAAGTCCCCTCCCTCGAGTTCATTTTTAGTTCACAAAGTATGTTACATGCAATTATAAAGAACAAGATCTAGAATTGATGTAAACTTTGCTTTGCTCTAATGAAGCAGGAAAGCAGATACTCAGAGGTAAAGTAATGTGATTGTTGATTAGTTTAGTTGGGATTTTCCAGTTGATTGCCTCTCTGAAAAGTATTCATATATATTTTGGACTAGATTCTAAAATGAAGAATCAGGTTGGTTGTGTCATCACAGATGCCCATCTAAGGCTATAACTATCTTAACATTTTAAATACCTCAGGAAAGTTTTCTAGAAAAAACATGTTTAAAATATGTTGTTCTAAAGATTTTTCATATGGCCTGAAAAGGTGCATGTGTATTTTCAGCTCAACAGTATGATTTTTAGTGAGAGGATAAAAAAAGCTTTTTTAAAATTACATGGTGTGATTAGTAAGTATAAGAGCAGAAGAAAAAACAGATTGGAAGAGAATGTAGGGCATAATTCACTTTGCAATTCACTTTGGTTTTTTTCCCATATTAGCTAATAACATCCCTCATTTTAAAGCACTACTCTATTCATTTGAACAAAATAAAGTACACGGTGTTTTTTTAGTCATCAGAAGTTTCCTCCGTCTAGTAATCAAAATAGAGCAGACATTTCTAAAGTCTAAATGTACCTGAATTGTGCCTCTCTCTATCTTCCACTTTGTATGTTTCTGGATAAAAGAGCTGATTAAGAAGCCAAAATTCCGTGTTTAGTCTGCAAACTCAGCCTCCAATTTATGTCTAGATAAGGTGTACAACAGTTCATTTCCTTGGTATGTCTTACTTGTTTTTACTTCAAGATCTTGAAGGCAGAACTTAAGACAGGAATGGTCTACTCTTATTTTACACTTTTTTATGATCTCTGAATTTCAGTATACTAATTGTTAAAAATACTAAAGTCACTCTTGACAATGTCTACAAGGGCCTAGTAGTATAAAATGGTTGTATAAAAATATTCCTTTTCTCAAAGATCAAGAGATGTACTTCAGAAGTTCATTAAAGTGAACAATTTTCACAAAGTTTCCAAGGAAAATAAAAAGATGGCTAAATGAGAGGCAAAAATCAGCTGTTCAGAGCAAAACTTAATGTGATTTAATTTGTGGTAAAGCCAAGTGAGTGAGCTGGGTGAGTTTCAGAAGAGGTTTCATCTTGTTACTATTATAAGCATTATTTACAAGTCATTTTATGGAGAACAGTACAGCTTTTGCTTTATTGTCCTGCCATCTTGTAGGGTAGTAGCAACTTATTTTTAGCTTTTGTGGAAAACTGTTTCCATTTGCCTTGAAACAACGTGTAGCAGACAGAATCTTTCAATGTAAAAGATCCCAGTTTCAGTTTTATTAATTATTTATTAGTCAATACAAAGAGATTTTTTATGTTTATTGGTCACTTGTTAAAAAATAAACATGAAATCCTAGTTATTATATGATTAAATTAGTTTTGGAGACTGAAGAAGGATATTCCTAAGAAGCATACTTATGAATCTAAACAGAATAATTTTACTTGTAAGATTACACAACTTTCTGAGCCTCCGAGAGAATGAAGTACATAAAAACTCCAGGGAGAATTCAAAGCTTAAGGGAAACCCAGCTTTTTGGGGGAGATTGTGTTTTAGGGGGTTTTTTAAGTGTCTGAATTCAGATCTAAGAAGTCTCATATATATATTTGAAAAAATAATCATATAATTTTATGCGAAAACTATGTATAGTTTTTATAGTATATGGAAATTGGACTAGATGGTCTCTAGAGGTCCCTTCCAACTCTGACAATTCTGTGATTCCATGATATGATAGAAGTCTATTTTAACATTGGTTATAATACAAAAGAAGTGAAAGAAGACTCTGATCTCAGTCTCAGAATGACATCTGCATTCAACCTTCTCCTGTTCTACTCTCCTTGGATTTTTCACAAAAAACAATGTTAAAAGGTAACTGGCATGAAGAGGGGAGGAAACATATGTCCCAGTATAAATAATCACTTTTCACTGAAATTGTACAGAATTTGGTTACACAAATTAGGGTTGACTTAACGTAACAAATGCTTCCACTGACAATAAGCCAAATTGACGACGACCTTGATGTTTACATAAGGTAACATCTAGTATAAGAATACAGTGTTCTTGAAGGTGATAGGCATAGTAGCATAAACAGGATTTTGTCAATGTCACTTATGCATCATTTTTCCAGTAATCCTTTCTCAAGCATTTGAAAAGGTCTCTGTCTGCCTACCTTTGATTTCTCTCCAAATTCACCAGCTGCTTATGTGAATTTGCAGAGCAGTGCATCAGTTACGTTTTTATAAAACAGTTTTGGAGAGTACTTGCTATGTTTTTTGGTCATTTGCACACAGATTTTAGTCTTGTGACTTTGAGGATTAATTCTGCCTTGAATTCCAGCAGCATCAATGGAAAGAAGTTAATATATATAGAAAGGAAATTCAGATTCTCTAAGGTATATTCCACACTTTCCATTATCTTCTATAAGAATTTACTCTTATGTTATCCCTTTTGTGATGTTACTGATGATTAGACAATGATTTCAACAATGATTTAGATAGCGTGGTCAATCTAATACTTACTTCACTTTTAATAATTAAGCTATAGCTGGATATATATAAATGTCAGTACCATACAATGTACTTTTAGGTCTAATGTAAAATGTCGCTTACCTCATTATTGATATCAGATGCCAGGAAAGGGATGTCTTAAACTTGAGGATTATCATTGAGAGACATCTCTGCTCAAGGAGGTGATCACCACCGTGTAGCCTGCTGCTGTACAAGAGAGCTCAATAGATTTGGAGGGGCTATAAATTTTATACTGTAAAGTGATCGACTCATAGTGAAACTCTCCCGCTTTGGTGTTTGTACCAGTTTTAGTTTTGTCTAGTCCCAGCTTGGGCTGTTAGCTTCTGATAAGGCATGGCCTAGATTCCTGAGTTCCTGAGAAGATGCAGCCTAACTCAGTTCTGATGGTCTGCACAGCAGGGCTGATTTCAGTCTGGCCTACCTGTCAGTGACGCCTGAACCACAGCACTGTTCACTCACTGTGGGTCTATCCATGACAGTGGTCATGTAATTAGAGACCCCATAAAAGGACTGAATCAAGGTTGAAGAGAAAATCTGATTTGTGGAATTTCCTGGCTCTTAACTAGGTAACCTTAGGGTTAAAGTAACAAGAGTAGGCTGTGCTTCTGAAATAACTATATTTGTTTATTACCACTGGTGTTAATGATACACAAAGACTTTTGGTGCATCACAACTGTAACAGTTCATTATAACTGTAGTAGAAATACAGAGATGAATTCAGCCACAGTGCATGTGAACGTGACATTGTTGACATGTATAGAGCTGCCCTATTGACTTGTAGAGAGCTGCACTGTCTTACTACTGCATCTGACTATTGTTATATCTGTAATATATGTATGAGATAACATTATGCTACTGTCATTTCATTTAGAAATTTAATACTTTACTCATCTTCCCCTATAAAGTGGTCACCACAGAACACTTCTCCAATTAAGCATTGCTTTAGGCAACGTTAATCCAATATTCAGAAACTTTCTAGAGTGGCATTTGTATTAGAATTTTGGTAACGGGATTGCATATATAACATGTACCCTATCATATATATGTATAATGTGTTTCTATATCTATGTGATACATAAGGTACATGCCTACTAGAGAGGCATACTCTTATCTTTTGAATGAATACTATGCAAATGCTTCATGTGGTGAAAAATCAATTTGGTTACTAATTATACACATTGCTTGAGATACCACAATTAAAGATGTTGTTCTTAGAAGACCTTGAAATATCCTATTTATTAAGAGTATAAGCTTTGCTATGAAGCTCTTAAGGTTCACTTTTTAAAGGCTTGTAGAGTGTAACCTCTCTTAATTCAAACTTTATTGCTTATATTCACTTTGTCCTTTTTTAAATAAAAAGACAGGATATTTTGATTTCCCACAGGAAAAAAAATAAAAAAATTGCTGTCAAATAACGTTACATGGGACAGCTCATCCATGGTTTCTGGTGTTTATTTTCTTGTCCTTTGTGCACTGACTTCCAAGTAAATACTCTGTGAGTTCTGTTTGTTTGCTTTCAGCTAGTTTTCACTTGAAGCTCTGAGGTGCAAAGTTCTGATCAGAAACTGGATTTATATCTACTTTTGGGCTCTGTAAGTTATTGGAGCAGTTGTATTATATGAACAAGATGATCAAAAAGGTGGCCAAATACACTCTAAAACAGGGTTGTGTTGTTTTAGGGGTCTCTCTTAGCAAGCAACTTTCCCAGAGAAAATAAGCTAAAATGAAATTGCAAAGTACCATGTGTGTAGGTTTTCTTCCTAGCAATTTCTTCACTGTAGGCAATAATAATGGCAAGAATAAAGAAGTAACATGATTTTTTTAATAGGAAATGCACAAGGGATTGTTACCCTTTGGCTTTTTACTCTGTTACATTTGTTCTCTGCATATATATTTTGCAAACAAACAACAAACAAACAACATTTCCTGTAATTGTAACCCCAGGAGAGTTTGAAATAGTGATACAGTAAATGTTGTCTTGTATGGTTGTTTCTAAGCTAAGAAAAAAGATTTCCTCAACTGGAACGCTGCATAGTATTCCATTGATGGAAAATTACGTTTAGAAGCCAACTAAAGTAAAAAGCTGTCTAGTAAATATGGGGACTGAAAGAAATTTTCTCAGATGTCTCTTTTATGATACTATAGGTAATATTTGTTTTGTAATCATCTATTTTTGAAATAATCCAATCTATTTCTGGTTTAGCCAATAATGTTTTGTTTAGCAGTATACTCAAAGATTTGCTGAAGACCAGAAAAAAATAGATGCATAGTTTTATTCTTGCCTACAAAAATCTACTACCATATCAAAATTTAGTTTAATTTAGCTCTGGGTCTTATATTTGCTTATATAAAAGAAAAGGAGAAAAACTTATTCTGAGGAGTTCAACCTCCATTTTGATAGATGCAGTTCTCATTTTAATCAAATCTTTATTAATTTATAAAATGTATTTTTCTCTTCAGTTCCTGTAAGCTCTCTGTTTGTTCTGAGTTTGTGATTAATACATCTTAGGTCTTAGGTCTTCTTCAAATCTTTCCTTCCCATTTTCTTCTTTACAGGCATTTTAGTTAGATTTCCTGATTTTAACACGAACCAATCATGCATAATACTGATTTAAATGCATCCTCTGAAAAAAAAAAAAAAGAGTTAACTATTACAAAACAACATAGACATCTTTACCAAGCACTGTGAAACTACATATCAGACAGAAGTCCTGTGTGCTATCCAAATGGGGTAGAACAAACTTAGGAAAAAAAAAAAAAATTTAAAAGGGTGTACTTTCTAGTCTGGTAACCTTTTTCCACCACTGACAAGGGCTGAGTTTTTCTGTTGGCACTACATATGACTAGAACTCAAATAATTCCACTTTAATTTTACATTAAACTTCCAGATTATTTCATATGTGTTTTTAGGATTTTTGCAAATGAAAAGGTGCCATCATAAAATATGCAGTAATCAGGGATCTCCTAAATGAATTATAGCAGTTTATAACTTCTAAAAAATGTAAAGAAAGTAAAAAAGAAGTATACATTCCTATATAATGTGCAGGCTCCTGTTTATTTTTATCGAGTCAGACACTCTGAGCAACACATGACTTGTCAGAGCGTAGAAAGAATATTACCATGGGGTTATTGTGAATACAATAGAGCAAATGAGATAAATTTATACATTCCTCCTAATATGCTCCATTTTCAAGCGGAAGATTTCTTGATTTGTATTAAAAGAAGAAGCCTGTTTGTTTGGTGGTATGGGCTTTTTTTTAGTATGGCTCACTTTTCTTGTCTAATATTTTCATAGTTAAAAGCAACATAGAAGACATGGTCCCTTATACACAACATCAGAACCTATAACCAACTAACCAAACTAACGACCAGTACTGTCTCTTTGTCCTGTCCTGGTTAGCACTGTAGTTCCCATCAGCCCAGAGCAGTTGATTACAGTAAGTGTTGTGTGGTGCATAACAGAAGGTTGAAAAAAAGATGCTTTACTTTACTTTCACTAAAAAAAGCAGTATGAAATACTGAAATGGCCTCTGCATAACACAGCAGCTTCTGCTGCTGAGTAGGCAGGCTGTGCTTCTGAGCTAACTAGGATTTTATTGTCATTGATGGCTTCATTCCTAGGTATAATTAATGGTCGTAATGAACACAGAGGACATGAATGCAGAGAAGATGATTGTGGCTAACATTTACCCTAGGGACCAGCTCATCTCCTGTATTATTTCTTATGGAAAAGTTGCCTAGGAAATAGAAATACAAACTTTTTCCTGAGGTAAGAATTTTGGTCTGCAGAAATGCTGTGGTTAGCTTACCAGAAGTGAATTTAGATGTCATGGACCCATGTCTATTAGGTTATAACTCCTTTATGCAGTTCTGGTGGCAAAATGAAGCAGGTAATAAACGAAAGTAGAATTGGGATCAATGTGAATTGGGGTATCCACACTGAAGCCTCAAGTTCCAACCCAATAATAAGATACAAACATTTTCTGTTAAAATATGGGCTAAAAGGGGCAATGTTGTTGTAATTGTTGTTTCTCTATTGTCTTGGCATTACAAAACTCTCTCTTACTCTCTCTAGTCTTATGTGGTCTTCCCTTCTCATTCAGTTCATACCGGAGTCATCTATCCCAGTGTAGCTCCGTGCCATTATTTCTAGGTCTTCCCTTTTAACAGCATCTACACTCAACTTTGAATAAGCATTGGCTTGGTTTCTGATTCCCCAAATTCCCTCCCACTCACACACAGAGTTATACTAATTCTTTCAATGTTCTCCTTCTCTGTGGAAAGGTTCTGATTCGTACACTTCTGTCTTCTCCTCTCCCTCCAAGCCCTTCTGTAACACCACCAAAACTTCGTCATGTGTGAGAACCAAGAAGATGGGTCCTGACACTGAGCTGTCACACTAGTGTGGCTCGAAAGGGGACCCTGATCTCACTGAGAGAGAGATTTCAGAGAAAGAAAGATAATGATAGCATGAATTATGTGTTTGTATTTTTAAAGTATGCATCAGTAAGCTACTTTGTCAAGCACTGGCTATAACAGAAAACAAGGTAGATCACAAAACCAAATTTTAAAATTAATTGATCTGAACTACCATTTTTTTAAACAACCTACAATTTAAGGCTTTTATCAGAAGGAAAAGAAAAATCTCTGCTGAATGGTGCCCTGTGTGGGAGAACTGCATAACACCCACTTAAGTAAATTGGACATTATGTGCTTTATTCTTTCTGTGATTTAGACCCATCGACTTAGAGTAACATGGTAGTTTCATGTGGGAATATGTATGTCTTTATGCATACCGGACTGAATTACAAGCCATACTACACTGCAATCTTTTGGGGAGATATGCTGAAGTCTAACGCTCTGTAGGAGTAAATGGAATACAGCTCATAATAAAAAGAAAAGCTTTTAGATAAATAAATAGAAAAGTGGTCTTTTTATTTAGATAAATAAAAAGAACGGTGGATTTCCTCTTTTCTAACTTTAGGTTTCCAGCAGTTATCTAAAAATATTTTTAAGTCAGTGCAGAAATATAGGCTAGATTCATCTGACCTATTTCATCTGACTGCTTTATTATGAGATGAATCATGTCTGAAGTGTTTTGTGTTGGTTTTTTTTGCATTGTCTTATTGAAGAACTTCATTAGACAGTTGAGATGTATGCATATTTATTTAGTCTGATCAAATGGTAATGAGAAGGGTCAGACAAACCTGAATTGTTTGAGATTGTGTTGAAGTTATTCTTACCAGTGAAGGAGTATTAGGGGTAAGAGTGGGAAATGGTGGACAGCAGTGACACAACCCATAAGTGAAATTTTAGTGTTATGGAGAAGGATTTAACAAAAATAGCCCTCAAAAACCAACATGAAAAGACAATCTGGCAACCTTCCAAAACCAGTATTCAGGGGACACTGAATGACCCTCCAAAGGTAATGAATGTAGATGCCCTGTGCATCAGAGCCCTAAAGGCCTGAAGAGAATAAAGACATCATCACGTGCAGTAAAACTTAATGCTATACTCAATTAGAGCTGCTAAATAGAATGCACATATCTTTTTCTATTACTTGGAGGAGTAGGTATTTTTTATACTGATGGGCTAACTAGGGGGTGAACTCTTGCTTTGCCTTGGCAATGGTAGGTGCCGTACCCCACAAGGAATCTTAGGCAGCTGGGTTTACTTAACATTTGAAGAAAAACTACTTACTTCCCTATGCTGTAGCCATTCACCAGAGCTTTCACTAAAATATTTCTTTACTTTGTTAACAGAAGCTGTGTTGCTGAGGTGAGATAAGTTTTAGGACATGATTGACCGAGGAACAACTTAAAATAGTGTTAATGCCACTGCACCTGAATTTGTTGTAGTTTTCCACTTTTTCCTGCTATTATTTCCCACATATGCATAGGAGGAAACATTTACAGAGTCTCTGATAGTGGTTATACAAATAACTCCTAGTGGAGATACACAGGAGCTGGCAGGAAGTGTTTAGAGAAAAGAGAAATATAGTGAAACATCTGAATCTGCAAGATTGAAAATTACACTGTGTCCTATTGGCTGAGTGGTAACAAGCACTTTGCAGAAAGCAGAGTCTTTTATACAACAGATTTCAAAATTTCTCTTAGTTCCAGGTGAGAATGAAAATGGAATATTTTCAGTTCATCACAAAACAATAACCTCCTTTTAAAAATGTTCTATATGTTTTCAACATTGGAGTTAATGATTGCTTTATATTACCACACAATATAAATTTAAAAATTGAATCATTCACAGGCAGAAAATATTAACTTCCAAATGCCAAAGTTGAACTGTGGAGCTAAATAGGAACTTTTTGTCCATTGTTTTAAAATTACGTTTTGGAATAAAATGATGCAGCACCAAGCAGTTTGCTTATTTTTAATCACACATCTATACTGACAGTACAATCTCACACATACTGTGACTTTTCTGTGCTCCAGAGATTTATTAGGGAGGGTTAGAAATTATGTCAGCCAAGAACAGGAGAAAGTGGACTGTGTATTTACTGTTCTAGTTCAAGTGGGAAGCTCCTGCTAATCTTGTGTTTGTAATTCCTACTTTCCTTGATGATATGTAGAATTGAATAAATCTGGCAAAACTTGGAATTCTCTTTAGTATTATTTACTGTCATTGCCTCACTCTCTTGAAAATGACAGGATATTATTTTACCTGAAGGTCAATTTGTTGTTTTGGCTAATTATATAGATTCACAGGAATATAGCAAGGACTACTTAGTCCTTTTTCATACTGGCTGGGCTCAGTCAGCAGGTCAGATTCCTGAGAAGAAATTTTCTGATAGATTTACTGATTCTGGGATTGACATTGTGGCTCTGGGAAATAATGGTCTCGTGGCAAGTTTTCTAAGTTTCAGATGCAAAACCTAGAAAATAAGGGTCCAATAAGGGAAAAATAAGTGGTTAAAAAATATGCAGGTTTTGTTATTTACACAACCTCTTGTGGGGAGAGCACAAGAAAAGAAGGCAGATGATGGTTTCTGAGCCAATAACTCTTAATAATCTCAGGAGTTTTTATCCCAATAGCATTATTCCAGGATGTCTGTTTACATGGTATGATATGCTAGTGCTCTTTTTAAGGGATATTCTTAATAAGAAAATATAAAACCAAAACCAACCAAACAACAACAACAAAAAAACAAAGCAAAAAAGCCAAAATTCTTGGGCATAACCCAATTAATTTTAGAATTTCTATTTCTGCCAGGTAAATGATCTGTGTTTTTCTTTCTCGGACTTATATCCATATTTTTTTTCATGTTACTGAGTTCTTCCTTTATATGAATGAGATAATCCCTTTATTTGCTGTTTTCATTATACGGTGCTACTTATTAGTCAAGAAAATAACTGATCTTTTGATTTAAGATAGTTATTATTATTCTGCTCCTTAGACATTAAGACAACTACAATGCCAACTTTTAATCATCATTGTCTCTTAAATCTGTTCATTGACTGACATGAGAGAAATTCAGTAGATTTCCCTCTGTTTCTTTAACCACAGAAATCTTAGTAGTGGCCGAGTCCCACGGAATGACAATTTTTAGTCAAACTTCAGCATGGGCATGTATTGGCTAGGTGGAATCTCGCTCTGCTTTGTGAAGTGCAAAACCTGTCATTCTTCCGTAGAGGAAAGAGTACATATTAATGGGTAATACCAATAAAAATAGAATTTTAGCTCTTCTCACTGGAGACGAGATGGGCAGAAGAATGACATTGCATATCTTTGGTATCTAAGCACTGTTTCATTACCTTTTATTTTATGCAATGAATACTTAAAATGTCCATTCAAATGATAGTGTAATACATTTTAATGAATGTCAAATGCATCTTTTTCCAATATAGTTAATATTTAAGACAGTAGCACTGGAGTAGTATAGTCCATTTAAATGTGATCTTATTCAAGATGAAATTGAGAAATTTGCATTTAAATGTAGTGTAATAAAATAACTTACCAGTTTGATTTTGCATTCAGTTGCATGAGTGTGAAACCTTTCTGGAACTTCAGTGAACTCATGCAAGTCTGGCAGTGGAAATATCAATGCCCACGGACCGTTAGTGCTCAGACTTTTCTTTAATTGCAGTTTTTGGAGATGAAATAATGTAATTAACCAAACACTTTCTAGTGCCTATGGATTCTAAAATATGATATTGGATTAAATCCCTGTCACTTTTTATATTTAGTATTTATATTCTGAAGTCATGTCATTGCCAACCACTTCATAAGTTCTTTACCAAACTTAAACATTTTCAAAATGTCAAAAGCTCTTTTTATTAGCAGTAATGAAGTTGCAAAAGAAGTGAGATTCAGAGATGCAATCAACTGTTTTCAAAATCATTGCTAACTGAAAGGATTTTCCTCTCATTTATGTCAGAGGAATTGTTAACATGAGATCTATTAGAAAGAGTATTTAGAAATCCTTCAAACCATCCCTGACATTTTGCATTTTTATATCTTTAAAAGTGTTAATCATCAAACTAAACTTTGAAAAAAGGCTAGATTTAATTCTAATGTTAAGTGCAGGAGAAATGAACTCAGAAATCAATATTCAAAGAACTGCCATAGCTTTCACTCAATGGACCAAAAAATGTAAATGTAATTTAGTGGCTAATATCAAGGTAGCTTTCATCTTTGAAGAGCTATTTTTTGCCTACATCAAGTAGTTAGCAGGACAAAGATAAATCAAATGGCTTATGAACCCTACTGCTTTATCTTTATACTTAAAGAAACACTGCTATTTCTTTCTTCCATCTTCATTGTAACTCTGAAAAACTCTTAAACTCTAATAAAAATATATTAGAGGATTGTACAGGATACCACTCTGCCTCAAGAGCTGCTGTTCAGTGTACATGGATATACGTAATTAAAAAAAACACCTTGAGAATCATCAGGAATGCTGACCATGTAAATGGTAAATATGGAGCATGTAAAACTCATTTTGAACATATATTTTTAAAAGATCTTTGTGCAAACTGTTTCCTTTGCCTCTACACTTTTCAAAGTTGTAGGTGCTTAGTAATTTGGGGAAGAATAATAAAAGTCAACTAATTAACTTTCAGTGTCCTCGGTCTAAAAACTTCTGCCAGAAAATCTATAAAGCATCTGGTATAGAAAACCTGACTTCATAGGAACTTCATTACATTTTAAATGACATATTTGATGTAAGTTCCTGAAATTAAACAGATTCTTTGAAGGTTGAAATTAATTTCTGGTTTTGAGTATTTTATGTAGGGATAGCAAACTGACTTCTGGATTTGGTTTCCTTAAGTAAACCAAAGGTCAATATAGAACAGGCTTGTCTTTAACAAGCCCTCCTCTATATAGGAATTCATGTCTAATATTTATATTCCTCTTAATTGCTATCCTCTTTTTTCATTACCAGAGAAACAATGCTTAACACCCTTTATCAAATTACATTTTGCTGACTTTTTTTTTTCACATATTTTGACATATTACACCACCCATCCACCTTTTACTTTTCTTCCTTTCTTCTACATAATTACTTCTCTTTTACTGACACTTCAATTATGAGACTCTTCCATTAAGATTATACACATAATTCAAAATGTGAATTCTTTCTTGAGCCTCAGTCGTAAACCAAAAATCATAAATATGGATCATTATGCTTCCAGAGAACTCCATGAACTTTTGCTTGTGCAGTTTCAGTGATTACAGTATCAATTTTTTTTTTCACTGCTTGCTATATTGGGCTGGTGAACAGTTACTTCAGTAGGATTTTCACAAGACATTGTAAGACATGAGTAGCTTCACAGAAGAGAAGAGTAATACTAAGAAGCAACAGGGCTTACTAATAAGTAAAAGAATAGCTGTAGTTTGGAGAATTTGTGGGAGAGCTGCTCATGCATACAGAATCTACAAAATCACTACTATTCAATTTGAATATGTAGCTGTATTGTTTGTTAGACTGTGATACTGCATGCTGTATATGTTAACTTCACTGTCTGTGAATTAAACTGAGAATAAAAGGATTAGGTAAATATTCAAAAATTAATGTTGTGAATCTGAAGCAGGTTTCGCTTTCCAATTATGCTACTTCGGTTTTGACATTTCTTACAGCTTGTTTCTTAAAAAAGAATCTCTCTCTATATATGTGTATATATATATTTAATGCAAAAGCACTGTTTTTTTCCAATACAAATCAGGATAATTTTTTTTTTCTTCTGGATAAAGCCGTATCTTCTAAAAGTAAAGCAAATATGTATCCTAATGAAAACAGTAATAACAACAGTCATTAATTGTGTTACTGATACCATACAGTTGTCTTCTCAGCCCCTTTATCAGGGATTTTAAATTTATTATACTGCTGATATGACCCTGGAATACAGTATGTAATTGGACTTCTACTAGTAACTACAAAATTGTGTATACGATTAAGATAGCAGTAAATAATAGCTCTAACATTTTTGGCAAGAATATGGTAGATTGCTGGCGGCTCAATTTTGTGAAGACCTTTTGTTCTGTTGGAAATGTTGACAGTCAGCATTACCTGACTTCCCAACTTTATGATATTAAAGATTTTCTAAACATGAAGTCTAATTTGATATAAAATTTTGATATAAAAAGTCACATGCCTGCTACTGAATCTTGCAGCCCACTTTGTCTTGTAAATAGTTTAATATTTCATAGTTGTCTCTTAAAAGGATGCTGAAGTTACAGAAATTAGGGTCTCAACATGTGAAATACATGTATCACGTTCAAACACAAAGTACACTGTGGAAATGTGTTTCTAATGGTAGTTACACTATAGCATCCTTCTGATGCTCACTAGAAATAATTGCATTTCCTTTAGTCCCCTTCCTGTGTTTTTTACTCAGACTTTACTTGTATAGAACTCCCATTGTTAACTGTAACGAGAGCCTTTGAACTAATGTAGGTGCTGCAATATCATTGCTCCTTTTCATCAATACCTCTTCAGTACTTACACCTTAAAAACGTAACTCACAGCACATTTTTGCTGCTTTGAATGCTGAACCACTTAAAAAGCATTGAGCTTAAACCTGGTGTTCAAAGTAAAGGTGAAAGAATGATAGTTTTCTTTCAATTTAGTGGGTTAATTGAAAAACTAGGAAGAACTTACTTTGAATGGAACTGAACACTTTATAGTGTTAAATTTTTGACAAAATGGAAAAATATAACAATGCTTATTTTTTAGCCAACTTGAAATATTTTATTCAAGTTGCCATATTAAGTATGCAAAATCTAATAACGAATGAATAAAAAACTAAATGGGAGAAATACATCTTTAAAATGAAATGTCAAAAAGGTTATTTTAAATTGTTTTGATATTTCAAAATTTATATTTATTCTATTTTAAAACTTTTTTTAAAGGTTCTCAGTGGCTAACACTACTTGAACATCTGTAATGGTTAATGTCTTCTCAAGCCTCCATTTTTGTGACAAACAACTCCCAGTTTTCCTAGTGCTGGCAAAGCTTTGAAATGTTTATGTAATATGAATGGCTTCTACTCCTGCAGAAGTTTGATCTTTCTACACACTGAATAGGAATTTACACAAGATCTCAGTGTTCTAGTATGCCTGAAAAAATTTACAAGGACTTTTGTTTTTCTAAGGTTTAATATATACTAAGTCTCTAGGCTTTCATTTGATGAAAGATTCCACAAAAAGCTCCCATTTCCACAAAAAACTTCCCTGAGCAAAATCTTTGGTTCCTCTTCAGCGCTCAGGAACACAAGGGTCTCCATTTTTTTGGAGGCAGAGGGCAGTGCACTCGTCTTACAGACTGGGAGAGGCAGGTCCCACAGGCTGATGCTATTTTGGAAGAAGTGACCTATAAAAAAACCAAAATCACTGACTCTGATGCCCTGTTTATATTCAATTTCTGACAGTTTTCAGTAATTGTGCTTTTGAACAGGCAGTTTAAGAGATATTTTTCCCCATGTGAGACTGTTCTCTGCTAATCCCAAAGGCTCAATATTGCAAAGTATAAGTAGATTAATATTTTGAATAATTAATGCAGTCTCCAAAACTTTCTCTAAATTTCCTTTTCTACTGATTCAATTTCTGATTTAACTTTTTAAATCTACAGTTCTTAAAGTTTTATCTTAGTTTTCCAAATTTTTTTTTCCTTTCTCTGTGTGTGTGGGTGCATAGGTGTATTTGTGTGTGTATGTGTGCAGATGTTAACATGCTCGAACCAAATGTCTTGTCCTTGTGAGGAAGTCTAGATCTCTGCAATAAAAAGTCCATACAGTGATTTGACTCATCACACCACATAGCTCCCGGTAACCTTCCTCACAGCTTAGATGTCATGCAGATTCTGCCGTGATTTCCTGATTCTTGCCTTTTGACTCATATGCTGTCTTATTTCGTTAACAGTCTCAACTGAAGTGGTTATCCTCTAGGGACCAAATTCTAGTCTGTTGCAAATTCTGGTCTGTGTAAATTCCATGGGAATCCTCTGTACTAGGTACTTTTTATTGCTAACAGCAATAAATATCTGATGCCAGATAATCTAATCCTAAAATTTTGATGAAACATTTTGAATTATTATGTTGTGTGATATAATTTAAAATCCACCTGGAAGTAAATAGATTGCAAGCAATTGTTTGTTACAACTTAAACACCAGTGTATCTGGAGGATCAGAATATGTGAACAAAATGCTTTGTTCTTTTTTAGACACTTAAGCATTTGTTAAAGACAAAGAAAGAAAAATTCTACTGATCCCTAACACTATGAAAATACTTTCTTTATGCCTAAGAATGAAAGAACCCGTTACTGAACAGATGTCCTGAGTTTATCAAGTTGCTGTCTTGTCAGTGTAGACAACCACAAGGTATAAATCAAAGAGAAGCAATGCATAGAAATGTCCAGTTTCTTTGGTGCACAGATGCTTTGATCCATGTGAAAGCGAGGTGTCAAAGTCTGGTACTACCGCAGTCACTGAAAGGGTGAATAGCGAACGCTTTCAGCCCTTTCTCTGTTTCAGGGTTAGAAATCTGGATCTATTTTGCTGTTTCAAATGCCTGGAATTTTGATGCTCTATGATTGTTCTGTAGTTCTTATTTGGCAGAAAATACTCATTCAGCATGGCTCAAATTCAGAGATTTTTAGAAAACCCCAAACTGCTATGTCAGTAAGAGATTATTCAATCATTCCACCACTTGTCTCTTCCAGTTCCAAGGATGATTTGTGCCTGGAGGTGCTGGTTTGTTTTGATCCCATTAAGAAAGGCACTCAGACTTTGTAAGGTATCGTTCACAATGCTATTCTTCAGAGCTCACACTATAAAAGAATAGCATAGATAATCATACATCTCTTCAGATGCTGAGAGCCCCAAGGAGTGTGGCATTGAACAGGACTCTGACCCACATGCACACCATGCAGGCCCCCCCCTCCATAGCAGAGATTCTCCTCTTTCAGTCATTCAAGAGATTACAGGATTTTCTTGCAAGGAAATGGCTCTATTTATCATTTCTACAGTGATACTCTCAGTAGAACTACTTAATGCTCAGTTAGATAAAGGCAAGGCCAGGTTGGTCGTGTAATTGCAGGGAGTTGCCTGCAGGCTTCTCTGTTACCATAACGTGGCTGAGTTTGTCCTGCAGCCAAGGCTGTGCTCAGGCTGTTACATGGATCTCCAGCTCCTCCTTGTGCAATGGTCTTCTGGTGAGGATCATTCCAAATGTCAGGCAGCTCAGCCTTAATGCTGTACCTGCTTTGTTGATAAGACATCGTGGTTACAGCTTGTGGGTGCAGCTGCCCACTGCCAGACAAGAATCTTGACTTGCAACTCTAGTAATTGTCTATGATATTTAGCTGCAGGTGAGCTCTTTGCAATTTTTGTGGTGCTGCTTTCCTTTTCTGTGTGCCATTGGCTGGTGGCTGAGGGCAATAAGCAGAGTCTGAAGTGATGTGGGAACAGAAATTATTTAATTCTCTCTCCCTGGGACATACAGAAAAGAGATTGTGTTATATCCTTGATTCGTTTACAGACAGATTCTTTTAAGCAAGAAAATGTCTGTGGATAAGATTAAGAAAAAATATATATCCATATGTATGCCATTGCTTGGTAGATGCAAAGCAGTACGAAGTCACTTAATCATTTTCCTACTCTGTAAAGCTTTTTACGATAGCCACATTTTCCTAGCATAAATCTGTACATTCATGTATTTTCTTCATCTTAGGTAATGATGAATTATTTGCTTTGAATAACACGGGGAGCTTATCTCTTCCCTGGGGAGAATAACATGTAGATTCTACTGTGACGTGATTAAGAAAATAATTTTAGTACACGTTTGTAACACTTGTCTTCCTCTTACATTTTGAAAATTAAAGTGCCTTTCCTGGAACACTAACAGAAAAAGAACAAAAGAAAAGTAAACATAAGCAATCTGTAAAATAGTTTTAAAGTTTACCAGAAATATTTGCAGAAAGCTGTTTGCGGCAGTCATCTAGCTCAGAGCATTAATCATGTCAATAACGTCAGTCAGTGAGGAATGTTTCTCAGTAATGTTTTGGGAATTCGGAGAAGGCGGCTTATTTTTATTGCCTCTGTTCAAAAATTAGGCTGGAGTTTCCTAAAAAAGTTTCTTTTTCCTTGCCCGACTCACGTTTTTAATGTGTCGAAATTAACATTTAGGTAGATTTATTGTTTTTTGTTTTTTTTTCTGAAGTGACAGTCCCCAGGTTTTGTTCACATACCTCTTTTCTATTCCTACCATAAAAGATCCTGAGATACTGGATATTTTTGTTGTTGTTGTCTAAATTTTAAAAACTTTGTTTTATCTTTATATGGTTTTTTTAATCATCTTGCTCAAATTACGTAAACCTAAAAATTTATCTATCTTTCCACTATCTTTCACAGTTATTAACTGAATCTATATGCATCACCTGAGAAGTACAACTGATAAAATGATTTGCCCATACTCACACAGGAAAAGTAGATAAATCTGAATTAAGTAAAGTCTCTTGAATTCCAGTGCAGTGAGGCTGGCTTAGTCCTGATCCTGGGTAGAACAATTTAATTAAGTCATCCTTCCAGCAGCCTGTGTTTGGTCATTTGTTTACCTGTACTTTAAAGATTTCTAAAACAGGCCTGTAAAATGTATCTTTTAACAAAGCAAACCTTTCATAAGGACTGTACCCTCATATATAGAATGTTATTATTATACTTGGATCATTTTCATTACAAAAATGGTGACAAAGCTGCTTTCTTCCCATTGTATGAATTCACAGCTGCAGATAATTAACCCAAGTCATTCCCTGCCATGAACTTTTATGAAAAGTGAGCAAGGTATACTGCATAAGGAAAAACTCCTTACACTGAGAAACTTGCATGAAAAACTGTCAAAAAATCACAGTGCTTACAATACCTCTGTTGCTCATTTCCAAAGTCATGATACACTTAGTTTTCACTGGAAATAACACATGTATGTGTACAAACACAACCTGTCTAGACAGTGCAGCTCATTTGGGGGGGGAATAGATTTTTAAATGTGTACCTGTCAATGTAATGCTGTAAGCTAAAATCTTGGGGATCCCTGGAGGCTTCTCTTGTGGATGCTTCACTGTTCCAATGAAAGCATTTTGTTTACTTCTTCTCAAACCCATCTCTATATTTTGAAGATTACCAAGCTGACAATATGACGTGCTGAATTAATTTAAACTTCTGTTTACTGAAGAAACCAGCACTGCACATACTTAAAATGGTAAAAAGGAGAAAAAATGGCATTTCTGGATACCTGTTCACAGCAAATATGATTCTTTCTAAATTAAGCATAACATTACCATTAGTTTTTAAAATATGATCCTAGAAAAGTGATGCATTCTAATGAAGCAATTTATTACTGGGGTATAAAGCATCTGATAAAGTCAGTTTTTAAGTCCTAAGTTCATACCATATTAATTTCAGCAGGAGTATAATAATTATCATCACTTTTTGCAATCAGGTTCTGTGGTTGCTGTCAAGATTAGCAAACACTTTTTCTTTTGGATTATTATCAGGCTTCTGTGCTTTCTGGTATCAATGAAGATTGGAACAGAAAATGTTCTCACATTACTTAAAATCAAGCCTCTAGAGAAGAAGGGAAAAAATACACAAGATTGTGACACAAGATTTTATTAAATTTCATCTTCATTTTTCTTAAAACTGTGCATTCAGAAGGTTCAATTAAGATATTTTAGTAAGAGAACATTAGAAAAAATGTGATTAAGGAGTTAAGACAATGTATAAGGGAATGTAAGAATAAATATATCATCATTAATTTCCTTCGTGACTGATGGAAGATACACTTGCAAAATAATTGTTCAATGAGTAATACAGAGTATAGAGTAAACAATAGGAAAGAGCATCAGTGAAGGAAAGTGAGAAAAAAAGTAATCAAAGGGGAGTATTTCCAAATATTTACACTTGTTGTACTTAATTTACTGTCTTTCATTGTTCTCAGTGCCAGATAGCGGCAGAAATAACTGTAGGAAAGGTCAATTTCTTAACCACTTTTGACCCTTCAGGAGGGAAATAGATGTTCTCACACTTCGTGTAGTACACTGTCAGAACAAGATGTATTTGAAAAGAGGGATAAGAATTAAATACTCTGAATTCCCAGAACTTCATTCAGAGTAGCTGGTATATTGTTACTTTGAAAAAGTAGGGGAGAGCATCAGTGTCATACCATAGACATTGGTAAAACAGGGGATGTGGGGGCTCAAGCAGCATTGTCACAAAAATATGAAGAATTGTAGAGAAATGTTTTCCTTCTGTTACCTGTATTATGATAGGTAGCAGTTCCCATCTTAGATTATTTACTTTCACAAGTAAGGTATTTATTAAGATTTTGCACATCTGCAAAAAAAAAAATTAAAAAATGCCTAAGTTGCAGTAGGATATCTAGTAAGATTTGGTTTTCAACAGAGACTGATTTATGATGAAGGCACATTGGTATCTTGTAGGTTAACTAAAGGGGTAGTGTTTCTGTGGAAGGACCTGGGACCAATTCTTTGAAATGGCAGTCTCTCAAATGCACTTAAATTAGAATAGATACATGACAAGACTGTGAGATTTCTTCATCAGCGTTGTTATGAGACAAAATAAGTGGAAAAAACTCATTTTCCATTTAAACTCAGTAATAATAAACACTAAGCCCTTTATGGCAGCATTACCATAGCTACAAAGAGTCCAGCACCTGTACATGAGAAATTAAACGAACACTAGGTTGGGCTATATTTTGAGTGGCAAGTGTTTTGACAGGACAAGGCACTTTGATGGTGCAAATTCTTGTAGTTTATAAAGATTTTCTGTTTTAGTAGGAACCTGATATGATTAGTAGTTTTTTCTCAATAAATTTCTTATTTTTTAAAGAAAACAAAGAGTCCACCAACCCTCAACTGTCTTTTCTATTTCAGACATCAGAGTCCTGAACGTTAGTTAATAACTGAAGTACCAGAAATTAGCAGATAATCTGACTGCTTTTGAATATAAAAGCTTTCCAGTGAGCCCATTGTCAGTGAAATCAGGCATTTTAGAGGATGTTCATTGAGTATGTTCGATTTTTAAGACTTCTCAGTCTGGGATCATCTGCTGGTTTTATTCAGTAGATAGATGGATTGTGAAGAACAGCAGTGTTGTGAGAGAGGTGCTGTTGGCTTGTATGTACCTGAGTTGGGGTGCTTGTTGTCAGCTCCACTCCATGCTTCCTGTGTGAATTAATTTTCTTTACTTTTGTCCTACATTTGTAAAAGGGAATAATAATAATTTAGTTTTTCTGGTTTTACTCCTGTAGGCAAAGATAATTACAATGGTCATTGTGTATTTTTGCAGAGCATGAGTGTAATAGGCCAAAGGATGTTGGCTCACAGATCTCTGAAACATTTGTGAGAAGACTGTGGAAATATCAGGTGGAAACTCTGAAATTTGTCCAAATGTTCTTGGATATTTGTTATTATGTAGCTCTAAAAAGTCAGCTTCTCCTCTTTGGAGGAAACATCACCACAAGTTTCTGTACAGCCTTTCTGTATGCTTCTCTACACACACAAGGCAATTCACATTGCCACCTCCTTCGTCTTGCATTTGTGTGTATCAGAAGTAACTCTACTGAAGTACAGTTTAATATGTTATATTAAAACCAACTTAATAAAATCAGATTCTTTTGCTGATGTTATTTACTTCGTCTTCTGTCTCATCTTTTATTCCCTATCTTCCTATGTTATGAAGATGAACATCTTGTAATATTTTGTCTTTTGTTATTAGCTGGTTCTTCTTTTCTCCTCCTCTTATACCACCTCTTTTCTTTTGCTTATTGAAGCTTTGCTTCAATATACTGGATCTCTTTTTTTTTGCTATTTACTTTTTGCTTATTAAGATAGGTAAATCTCAAACTAAGAGATAATCACTTCATCTTCTCTGTACTGATACTTTTCAACTGTGGCTCTTTCACCCACAGCCTGAAATTACTAATCATTAAAAACATCTTGCTTGTTTAAACTCCCTACTTGTTAGCTTTTACACAGAACAAGAAATAGATCTAAGAGTTTCTAAGCTAGATAGTGCAACAGATGGCAAGAAAAGAAGCTCACGCTCTTATACTCTGCATAGACACATTGCAATGGGGTAAAATTCTGAATTAAAATAATGAAATACTTTTTTCATACCTCTTATGGTGGAAAATATGATGTTTAGAAGAGTTATGGTCATTTGCCTTCTGTGAAGTTACAAGTTAGACTGATCCTATCAGGATTAGGACTGTTATTTTTAATTAAGCTGCCAAATTACTGAGTTTATTTGAAATCATGACAATAAAGGTATATTGATATTTAGATACTGGGAATTTCACATGGCTTACTACTGTTAAGGGAAAAGAAATATTGTAAATACTATGTTTTACTTGGTCATGTTTCTGATCAAGGGAAAAATGACTGGTAAAGCAGAGTTTGATTGCTGATCCTGTTCATAATGAAAAACATGCTTCCTTAGGGCCAGATTTCACCCCCTTATTTTCAGCTTACTGCAGTGCAGCAAGATCAAAGTAGGATTTTTGTAACACCAATGTTGGATAACAGGCTTTAGAAAATGTAGGCAAAACCAATCATTAGTCACAGAACAGACAATTCATCCCCTGGTATGAAAAAAAAAGGTTATAATGTGGTGAAAAAACAGTGTTTTTGAAGAATTGATAATGTGTCAGGAAGATATGAACTTTTGCACTTAGACCATGAAATACAATCACAGAATTTGAAGAATGGAGTTCACGTGACTTCTGTTGATTTGTGCTTTGCTTTCAAAATGCTGTTGGCTAAGAAAGTAACAGAAAGGCAACGAGTGAGTTTTGTTTACATAGGAGAATTTTCCTACTCAGACTAATAAAGCAATGTTTGCATGATTTTATTAAAAATTTGACCTTATACAATGTTCACTTTAACTGCATGCTAACTGAAGTTATCCAAGGTGAAAAGAAATGTTGCTTATATCAGTAAGGTATTTTACACAAGCTAATGTATAACACCTAAATCTTGAGGATAGTCCAAATGCACCTGCTTTATCCAGTGGGAAACAGAACTATCTACGGCAATGACCTTTTATTAGATATTTTTCTTATGTGAACAATTTTGCATTTGCCATGGACTAGGAAGAGGCACAATCACAATCATGCCCAGTGACTCATATGTGGTGACTTGTTACTCTGTGATATATTTCTTTGTGGCTTTTCTTAGTTTTAGCATATGCTTCAATCCATAGCACTGAAGAATGGATTAGGTCAGAACTTGGTATTTACATTAACATAAGACATCTATGCCTAAAAATATTTTGTATGTATTCAGGGCCTAGAGAATTTTCTCACAGTAAATATCTCTTGTAGGACTGCTCAAACCACCTCAAGAAATTTCTACCTCTGCTATAAATATTCTCCATAGGTAGTCTTTCTGCGTAAGTAACCAGTAAAGTTGAATTCTGAGGCTAGAAATCTGATGATTTTGTTTCCTCTAATAATCTCAAATCTCTCAGCTCATAGATACAGGGGTTGGAGGGTAAGAGAAATATATTTCTATTGTCCTTCACTGCTCTTTGAACCATTTCAGAAAAAAAAAAAAAAAAAGGGCCATGAGAGTCCAAATGTAGTTTGCAGTGACAGCTAATGGGATGTTACAACATGCATAGCTGTGATAAAGTACATTTACCAAGAAAACTACATTGTATGTGAATCTACTGTGTGGAGGAACACTGGTGTGTTCACATGCAGTTTCTGCTGCAACATCATTTCAAATAGCATATTCAAACTCAGGAAAAAAGACAACACTTTGTGATTTGGAGTGGTGTTTTTTTTTTCCTTTAAGACTCTGGTGTTTTTTTCCATTCAAAGTCGACATTCCCAATTCAGCAAGGTTGGAGCTGGTTTATTACTGTATTCTTCTGGAAAAGAAAAACAAATCTATGTGTGCTCAGGAGTCCTTCAAATATGTTCGTTTTGGAGAAGCCAGTCCTCTTAGTATATAGCTACCTTCAGCTTCATGACATGTGTGATAAGAATAGTATGCAAAAAATGCAGAACTGTGGATAGCTAAAAATTCTCCAAAACCAGCAAAAAATTTATGCTGAACTTGGCTTCTCCTCATACAAAGAACAAAATGCAGTCATTTGAGCAAATTTACAAAAAAGCTGTGGCCAGCCCCTATTTTGACGTGTCTGTAAAACCACCCACTGCTCTCATTGTATCACATGTCCTTGCTGCACTGAATCAGCAGCATCTCTTGTCACTCGCTTCAAAAAAGGTTTAGTGCTGGAGATATTTTTCAGCAGAGCAGGGTATGAGTAAGGGACAATGGAAGGGAAGCCTTTGAAAAGGTATAAAGAGACAGAGAAAACAAAAGGGAGCACAACAATAGAAGCAAGCAGAGAATACAAAAGTGAAGGCGTGGGGTGGGCTGGTGAGAAATAAAGAAAACTACACAGGGGTGGAAAATTATTATATTTTTGACAGTTTATAAAAATAGGTAGTGAATCTGGAAAGAAATCATAATTGAGCTTACGTAGGAAAAGTCATGTAGCTTTATGCGTGTTTTTTGTGAAGGAACATAAAGAGAAATTACTTCACTTCTGATACGGAGGCCTCCTAACCCTCGGCTAGCCTCTCCATCTGCGTGTAGCACCTCTGTGCAAAATACTGAAAAAGGCAAATGAGTCTACTTTGATGTGCAGTGTTACATTGTTAGGAATAGTAACACGCATGGGTACTGGGAAAAATATTTTTAGAATTCTGTCATTAAAGAGAGGAACTTGTTAGTTTTGTGTTCTTAATAAGAGCTCAGAAGCGAGCTACCTGAATATAGAGTTAAGCGGTGTCATCTGCACTATTCATTCTGCCAGCTGCCGGTTGTTGGTAGAGGATAGAGGTTTTAAGAGACAACTAATCCTACGGTAGCCATAAAGGCACTCTCTGTGGAACATATTAGAACCAGGAGAGCATCGCTGGTAGGGCAAATTTGTTGCGAAGGAAAATGAAGAGATGGGACAGACCAGAATCTGAGACATGTGGTAGTTACTGAGGAGGAAATTATCACACTAAGATTTTGTCTGGTTTGAAAACAAAGACATTTGAATGTGAATTCAGAATATGGCACAGTTCTAGTTCAAGGCTCCCATTAGACAAGGAATCTCTATAACATTTAGAGATGTGCCTAATGTATTCTGAATAAGAATACACTTAAACATGTGGTTTAGGTTTAGGCTATGGTGTGGTTTGGTTGTTTGTTTTTTTCCTGAATAACAATTCAATTCTATAAATATTTATGAAGAAAGGAAAATCCTGGTGTTCCTGTTGTTACTAAGTTCAGAATAGGCATGCCTTATAGTATAACAGAGCTTTGAATGTGAAATGGGAAATGACGGGCATCTGTTGTGGAGTTCCAATAGGGGACAAATTAATGAGAATTGCATAGATTTCTGGCTACTGAATCTTTCTGAGTTGATATTATAGTGGGAGTGAGAAGCCTCAACCTTTCACAGAGCTACCACCATTCCTCTTTTAGAGGCAGCTGCTTTGGCTAGGAAATATTATGGACTCAAGCAGGGTGAAACAAATTGATGTCTGGCCTCAGAAGCCACAGTGGCTTATAGCTGCGATTGTAAATCCCCTTCTTTTTCTCTCCTCTACCTTCTGGTGCTTCTTTATCTTCCTTCTGTTTAATGTACAATAGATAAATAGATAAACAGTCTAAGAAGGCTTTCATGTAAACGTGAAACCCATCATACTTCATTCAGTTTAGAAGCATTCAAGTGAAAGGAAACACCTCTTCTTCAACTTTGAGGTGGATTTTTTAACTGAAAGGTGAAATGCCAGGAAGGTTTTACTGTTCTCCTGTGTTCTTGCAGAGGTAAAGATATATGATGTTGTAAAGAGTATGTTTTATACAGATTTTCTCATATGACACATACAGTACACTTAAACTACTGTATGCAGTATACAATAGTATGTAGTATTGTACTCTGTATAACTTTTCTACATCAGAAAATATGAAATATCATAGAATCACAGAATGGTGACTTTGAAAGGGACTTTGAAGATCATCTAGGTCCAATTCTCCTACTATGGTCAGGGACTCCTTCCACAAGACTAGGTTGCTCAAAACCCCATCCAACCTGGCTTCAAACATTTCCAGGGATGGGCCATCTGTCACCTCTCTGAGTAACCTGTTCTATTGTCTCACCACCTACACAGTAAAGAATTTCTTCCTCATATCTAATCCAAATCCACCCTCTTTCAGTTTAAAAATGTTACCCCTTGTCCTATCACTACGCTCCCTTATAAAGTCCCTCCCCATCTTTCCTATAGGTCCCCTCTAAGTCCTGGAAGACTGCAATGAGGTCTCCACAGAGCTTTCTTTTCTCCAGGCTGAACAGCCCCAAATGTCTCTTTGGCTATCTCTCATAGCAGAGGTGCTCCAGCCCTCTGATCATCTTTGTGGCCCTCCTCTGGACTCGCTCCAACAGGTCCATGTCCTTTTTATGTTGGGGACCCCAGACCTGGACACAGCACTCCAGGTGGAATCTCATGACAGTAAAGTGTAGCAGGAGAATCACCTCCTTCGACATGCTGGACATACTTCTTTTGATGCAGCCCAGGATATGGTTGGCTTTCTGGGCTGCAAGTGCACATTGCCAACACCCCCAAGTCCTTCTCCTTAGGGCTGCTTTGTGTCTAGTCTTTGCCCAGCCTGTATTTGTTCTTGGGATTGCCTCAACTTACATGCAGCCCCTTGCGCTTGGCCTTGTTGGACTTAGAGAGGTTTTCACGGACCCACCATTCAGGCCTGTCTAGGTTCTTCTGGGTGGCATGCCTTCCCTCCAGCGTGAGACTGACGGGCCTGTTGTTCCCCATTTCTTCCTTTTTTCCCTTTTTAAATATATATTTAAACCTTAAACACACCTTAAAAAATATACTTGTATTTGGTTCTCTTTTAATTTAAATCCACAGACTATTTGCATGTGCATGTACATGTACATGTAATCACATGTACATCTCATTAAGAAATAGTAGTTACTATGTAGAAGTTTTTTCTTTCACAGGCAGTGTTTTTTATTGAGAAGAATTGATGGTAATTGAAGATTCCAGTTTCAGGAGTACTCAGTTTCATGTTTTAAAGCCAGTTACTTTTGTAAGTTATAGGTAAGCTACTTCACATTTCAAAGTGCTGTTGTAGTCTTTCATTTTTTTCTTTTTAAAGGAATTTACCTGGACTTTAGCAAGGCCTTTGATACAGTGTTTCACAGTATCCTCCTGGAGAAACTGGCTGCCCATGTCTTAGGTGGGAATATTCTCCACTGGGTTAAAAACTGGCTGGAGGGCCGGGCCCAGAGAGTGGTGGTGAATGGAGTTAAATCCA
>JAOTQQ010000012.1:74979671-75015777 GCA_026546715.1 Gallinago undulata | reverse complement strand
CTGGAGGTATTCAAGAGACGAGTTGACATGGTACTCGGGGATATGGATTAGTGTTGGGTGGTGTTTTGTGTGGTGTGAATGTGGTGGGGTGTGTGGTGGGTTTTTTTCTTTGTTTTTTTTTTTGTTTTTGTTTTTATTGGTTGGACTAGATGATTTTAAAAGGTCCCTTCCAACCTAGGTGATTCTGTGATTCTGTGAATACTATGCACAGTTCATTGTTGCATGGAAACTGAAAGATGCTGAAAGTAGCTTTTTGTAACTACTGTAAAAGCAGCCACTTATATGCATTTAAACAAATTATATCACATCTAATATGTGTTATGATAGTAACAGTGAACTGCAAGAATCATGCTGTTGGAAAAAAGCAGGAGTAGGAGAAATGAGCTCCTCAGGACAAAGACTGCAGGGCAAATTCACTATGCAATGGTCTGTTTCTTGTCAAATGTATTACTAAATGAGGCTTATAGCAGAAAAGCAGAACAATTTGTTTATGTGATTTTAAATGGAATTTTTTTAAGAAATAAAGGACAGAGCTATGGAGGCTATGACGGGATTGTGGAAAGCGTATTACAGGGGCACACTCAGTTGTTTTGTGCCCTCAATCACCTCTAACAAGAATGCACCCCCTTTTCAGCTTCCCTGGCTTTCTTCTGATGGAAATCAGGTTGGGTGGCGAGGTATGTGGTAGTGTGTATCTGCATCTTTGCAGACTTTGAGCCATGATGCCAGTGGATCTCATACCTTAATGTGGGAGTCGGAGAGACATTCCTGGTCCTGTAGTTTAGACATGGCTGGAAGCTACTCCTGTAGAAGGAATGTGGGGAGATTTTGCAACTCTGACCTAGACTCACAGCAGCCAGCTGGCTGAACAGACGACCTCTTTTTAACCTGAAATTAAGCACAGATCTTCTTAATGGTAATAGGTATGCTAAATATCTTACAATTAGTTTAAATGAAAAAGCAATTAAACTCCATGTGCAGCAAAATAGCTGAAAAAATAAACTATAGCAAAAAGCTTCTCATGGGGAGTGATAAAAAAGAGTAGTTTTAGTTTGCTGATGTGTTTTCCTTTGTATATATGAGACAAGGAGAAAGAAAGCAGAGCCAGTCATTTTTGCTGAGAGGGAGTAAAAGACAAAATTCCCTAAGTCATAGGACTGTCTGGAAGAGTATCCCTGGAAAACATTTCATGTTTGTTCAACCTTTTCAATGAAGCAGGATTTCATGCTGTTTCTTAATAACAACTGAGAGAGCACCAAAAAGGAAAAAACAGTAATATCTCTTTTTTTTTCTCTCATCTCCAGACTAATTCCCACAGAGAACAGTGCAGCAGAATGCTGGTAGGCTGGATAATACCAGATTATCATTTGTGTGTTCCAAAACACTGTGAAAATTTGACCTGTTGGAGAACAAGATTGATTTTAGAATATTGCAAAAGTTAATGCCCCATTACACAATAAACTATAACACTGTTATCTTGTTAGTATTTGCAATAAATGACATTTCATTACCCTATTATGAGGCATCTGGTCTCAAGTAAAGAACTTTTTCATAGTGTAAATATAAGGACTTTTAGAGCTATGTCACACACTGACATACCAGATGTCCTCATTTTTAATGCTGTTACAGTGAAGTATTAATCATTTCCAGAGGAAATGGTACGAAGTTGCGGCAGGGGAGGTTTAGATTAGATATCATTACAAATTATTTTTACTGAGAGGTTGGTGATGCACTGGAACAGCCTGCCCAGGGAGGTGGTGGAGTCGCCATCCCTGCAGATATTTAAGAAACATGTAGATATGGCATTTCAGGGCATGTTCTAGTGTCCGAGATTGTTGGGGTTGGGTTTTTTTTTGTGTGTTGGTTGGAGACTCAGTGGTCTCAAAGGTCCCTTCCAACCATGAAGGTTCTGTGATTTTATGTGTGTGTCAGAGAAATACATGGAAAAAATAAAAATTTGCTCAAATAATTTAGCTGTAGTCTTGCCATCAACTGCATAGGAAGGATAGAGTGAGCTCTGAGGGATGTGACTAATTAGCTGCTACTTGTCATCTAAGGCTAGAACACTAAAAGAAGAATAGCTGGTGTTAGTAAAGGCCAGGAAAGTCTCTGGTGTTGGCTTCTGTAAAAACTTTTGAGTTTGCTTAGGAAAGGAGCTAAACAGAACTGCATTGCAAAACAGAAGGAATTGTGAGGGCAAGGCAACAGACTTTGGGTGAGAAAGAGCTGAAAAAATCAAAAGCTTAAAACCATTCTTATTGATATTGATGACCAAAAGTAGTAAGATTTTATGGTCTATACATTATTGTTGGCTTATGACAAAAATAAGAATAGTGTGCATTAAAAGAAGTCATTTACATGGGGTTGAACAGAAGGCTGTCATGTGGAGCCAGGGCAAGAAACAGATGGACTTTGATACCAGCTGTTTGGAGGGAACAGGAAGACAAATTCAAGCTTGAGGAGAATGACTGTAAATCAATGACTGCTGGATTACATTTTTCTCCTGTACTTGAGTGGTCCTAATATGCTTGGGTTAACTAAAGCTGCATATATTAGACCGTTTGATGGTAATCAGCATGGGGGTTTTAGGCAGCTAATTTAATTTTGATGATTATGAAAATTTCTTTTATTAGTTCATGAAAATGGCCTGCTGGATGTATAAGCACTTGGGCTTGACAGTCTAGTCAATCTTCATATCTTAAGCCAGAAGGACCATTTAATTTAAACTTAATATAAGGTTTGGTTCTGCAAACAAATTTTGATTATGTTCAGCAAGGGTTTTCTTTCTGTGTCACTGGAAAGAGAAGTGCATGATTTATTTTATGTTTTATTTTTAAAGTTACTAAAAATTGACCGTTGTTAAAATATATGTTTTGGACAATAACAGATTTCAAGTAGAAATGCTAAATACTGTGGTGCTCTTCCCTCTATGTAATTATTGTCTAACTCCAAAGGTGTTGTATACTCCCTGCTGTTAGTGGGTTATGGTCCTTTTATAGTCCTAACTGGTAGACTGATGCTTCCAAATAGCATCAGATTGATCTGGCCTCATAGTTGCCTTACTAAGAGTCACTAATAATCAGAACTTGATCCCCTTTATTTCCTTGTCAAGAAACTCTTGTAGTCATTTCCTCTATTTCTTTTCCACATAGAGGGTAACAACCAGCTATTGCTATCAGATTCCTTTAGCAGGTCCACAGAACTAATATAAGAGTTCAGTCATGCTGGTGAATCATGTGGGTGTCTAGATGATGCTTATGAGTGGAAAAAGAATTGTATTTTCTCTATAACAACATAAGAAATTGTACAAGGATATAAAAAAAACCCACCTCTGTGTAGTAGTATTTACAAATACAGATTGTAGAGTTTCCTGAAAATTAGAAAATACCATCATTCAGGATTCTCGACACAGTCGTGATATAGCTAAATGCCTTGTGTTAGAACATAAATTTTAAATGTCCATCATTGCAGTCTCAGTTTAGATTGACTAGCACATGACTTTTCTTTGCTATCTTAGACAAACTGTGTTAAGTCAAATAGCCAAAATTTTGCCAATGAAGTTTCTTTTCTTGCTACCATCAATTAAAGTTTTGCTGTTGTTTCAGTTCTGAAACACTTTTAGTTGAGTCCATTCAAACAAAAAATGTGCTAGAGATATGAAGAGCACATCTTTTCTAAATTCCGAGAGCTGTGCTTTAGGAAAAAAAATGCTGATGAAAAGGATTGTCCTCCATCACAAACATTCAAAAAGAGAATAAATTTACTCCCCAACTCAGTTCTCCCAAAAATGCATGGATGCTTTGTGTCATTATGCAGTACTGAAAAAAAATTATAAGATACATACCTGTTTATAGAAAATAAACTTCCTTTTAATATTCCTGTTTTGTCTTTGACAAGATTTCTGTAGTACTATTCTGCATGCTTCAGAAAACTTTGTAAGCAATGTTTAAAGCTCTTTCTTCACATACATTATGTTGTTTGTAGCATTATTTCTTTTAATATTTTAAAGAGCTTTTTTCTTAATAATGGAATACAACATAACAGTGTAACCTAATTCACTTTCTTGTAAATGGTTCTAAAAATCTGTGTAGTTTCGTAATCTTATCAAATGTATTATAAATTGCCTCAATATTAATTACTTTCTACACGTCAAAATGTATGCAATAAATCATCTTTGCTCTTCAAAGTTATGATTCAGAAGCTATAAGACTATCTTCTAATCAACTGGATAGAATTATGTTTTTTTTCCAGTATTATGTCTTCTGCCTTGCAATTCTCCTGGAAACAATTTGTGTATGCAAATAAACCCCTCTTAATTGGGATGTCATCTGCTCGTTTAGCTAGTGATATTTCACTGACAATGCATTTGTTTATGTTTCGTACCTACCAGCTCTTATGCATATCTCTGGTGAAGCAGATATTTCAAGGAACCTGAACAAAATCAAACTGCAATTAATGTTTCTGTTATCGATAATGAGCTGCTATTGCTCTGCAGATCAATATGATTTTTGAGAATTCATTGAAACAATGGCCTAAGTGGAGGGGAAATTTATGACAATATTAAAGTTCCCCTTCGCATTTTATTATTTCACTATGGCAACAGGCTCTAATCGTAGACATAGGCAAAATAAGGACTTACCTAGGGCAGTAGAGAGTAGTCTAGTGGCAGCCAAATATTCCTCTTCTTGATTTTGTTAGTATGAACTGCTTGTTTTTGCTCTGAGTCCATTTTCATCTTGGGTACCCACTGACCTCAGGTGCTTGAGCAAGAGATAGGACTGCATCAATTTGCTGTCAGCACACTGATCCAAGTTCATTCCTTATTTTACCCCTTTCTTGCATAGCTAAATTTGGAGAGATATCAAAGAGGTAATAGTTTGTGAAATTCCTGGCTCACTGGGTGGGTCCATGATCTTTTGGTGATGAACTAACTTATACTGACTTTTACATCCAGCTGTTTGGTTGTCCTGTGTGGCTGCTCCAGCACATGCATGATCTATTACTTTGGAATATCTTAAAAAATGTACAGAACATTTCCTATCTTAACCGTGTACAAAAGACTGACCTATGTGAACATTTCTGCATTTGCAGGAACAGTTTTGGCTGTCCTATATATCTACAGTATGGTCTATTTTGGGGGTGGCAACCACCTGAGGAGTCTTTGGAATAACCAGATTCTCCATTCAGGATGCTAATTAATAATTGAGGCATGCTGCTTAGCCATTTGTCTATGCACAGCAGAACCTACTTGGGAGAATCTCCAAAACTGCAACAGTTAGTCAAATGTTTTCATGTGAAGGTGGGGAGGAATTCAGTTAGTCCTGTCTTTCAAGTTGGTCCATTGGTTCATCTGTGCACAAAGTAGCTGTGGAGTTCCTGCACCACCCACAGAACTTATGGCTAAATGCACTGTGTGTGCACACAGGCACAGCCCTGACACCCAGCCACACCAAGTTATAACTATAGGACAACAGAATTCTTCTATCACAGTTTCAGCGTGAACTTTGCAGCTTTTGCCATATGGGGTTGAGTACCATAAAGGATGCTAAAGTAACATCCCTCCCCAGGAAGATAGTTTGTCCTCATTCCTCATGTGAAAGAATTCAGTTTTTTCTACACCCTTGAAAAGTCTGGAGGTGACTCTGAATGTAGCTCTGAGTACTCTCTGGGCCTCCTGAGAGTATTCATCAGCTTGTTTACCATATATTCCTGTGCTATTTTGAAGAGCTGGCTCACATCTTGCATCTATTATAATTCTGTTTTAAATACTGAACTCTAAACTAGCCTGCAGTGTTGTACCATGGCACATAGAAAAATTAAAATTAAAAAATGTATAGAGTGCCCCACATACAGAGCTACTAGAAGAAATACTGTGTCCCGTCCCTTCCCCCCACCCCCACCCCCCCCAAAAAAAGAAACATTATCAGTCATCATTAATTGAAACTGGCTGTGAGATTCTGATTTGACATAAGGGGAAAAAAAGATCTCCCACCTTGAGCACTATTAAGCATTGGAATGTTGTGCCCAGAGAGACTAGAATCTCTGTCCTTGGAAGTTTTTACAGCCCAACTAGACAAAGTCCTGGGCAACCTGCTCTAATTTAGTGTTGACTCTGCTCTGGTAAAATGTTGGATGTGAGGACCTCTTGAAGTCCCTTCTAACCTGTTTTATTCTATGATTCTGTGATTCTGAGATGACTGGAGAAAATAAGCAACTTAAGCAAGGGCATAGCCATCAGAAGATATGGAAAAATATCTACAATTTCTTTTTGTTTCTTTTTTTTTTTTTTTTTTTTAACGGAAACAAATATCTCTGTGGATTCTCTGTTATAGCCAAAATCTACTGTTAACTAGAATATTGTATGCAAGACTTCTCTCATATCACCAGGGTAGAATTGGTTTAGTCCTTTTAAAAGTACATGTCCACGCTGCACACAATGTCATTTGTTCAAGATGAAAAATAAAAATTAAGAACATCCATCAAAAAGCAAAGAAAAGGGCCATAGGAAGTGGCAATAATTCTGTGAAAAAGTTTGACCTCTGTTTACTCCACCTACTTCACTATAGGAGGCTTTTCACAAGGAGTTGCCATGTAACAGAGTTACTTCTGCAGAAAATTGGAGTAACATTACAGTGAATTTAGTTCAAAGAGGACTTTTTTATCTACTTTACAGGGCAGGATCAGGTCCATAAATCATAACAACTCTGAACTGAAGGGAAAAAGATTTTCCAATGTCATACACGTTCCTAACAGAATGAATTGCCTAAGGAAGGTACTTATGAAAACAGTAACCAAAAGTGTAAGCCAGGAGAAATCTTCTGGTGAAATTGGAGTAATATATCAAAGTGACAAAAATAAGACAGTACGGTTTCTTTTAATCAGTGAGTTGTGTGTAATTAAATGTGGTATAACCAAAGAAGACTTTTACTGCCAAAAAATGAAAATATAAATGTGTTTACATATTTGTTATCATATATCTTTGGTAAGAGTGAAAAATAAAATTACAAGGGAGGAAAAAGTATATTTGTTTTCTTCATGGGTGAAGCATAAAGCCACAGCTCTTTTCAGTGCATGTTGTTAGTACCAGTCAAAGCTCTTTAAATTAGGAGTTCTCTGGTTACGAAGCAAAACAAGGTAGAGAGGCAACACTTCATTTGACTTACTAAGTCATGTAAGTCAGAAACAGAGCAAGGAATAGTTGACAATATTCCCATGTATTTGCTAATTATGTTGCCATCCATAGATAATGTTCAGTGTAAAGCAGACAAAATTTATGGAACATTTCACAGCCACTCTTGAAACTCAGCAATATATATGAAGAAAAAGTTATTTCCTTCAAAGTGGTAAAAATGTCATGGCCATTAAAAACTGAATAGTTCAGTCATGAGGGCTAAAAGACTATATGGTGGGATGGCAGGGACTGCAGGAGGTCGGTAAAATAGATATCTGATTTTTTTATAGCATGCTGTCTTGAAGCAAACAGATATTGAGGATGTTTCAAATATAGCTTCTTGAATTGATTCTATGCAGTGCAGAAAGATGATTTATGTCATGAGTTAGCATGTGATATTAAAGTACTTGCATTGCTGCTAAAACAAACAAAAAACAGCAAAAGCATTTCTATTTTCAATACAAAGTCAACTTTCATGAGGTCCTAAGGTTATAAACCACCTTGGTGTATGCCTGGCCCTGAAATGCCATCTGTTTTCCATAGACTTCTGAATATATTTCACTTCACATTATGCTGTTCTTTCAAGGATGATCTTTTAACCCTCTTTAAAATAATTCTGGTCAAAATTCATAACTCCTTGTTCAGGATAAACCCCCAAGTCAATAAAAATTTAGTCTGAAGGCTTACTTCAAGATTTAAACCTTACCATTTTAGCTTGCTTACATTGAAGACATTAGCTTTCTGCAATGCTGCTCAGTAACCTTCTCCTTTCCTAAGTTTTTCCCCTTGCAGCTGTCTGGCTCGTTTTCTCTCTGTTGACTTGATTTATAGTGTCAAAAGAGAAGGGAAATATTCAACATTTTTATACTGATTCATAGGTAGGAAAGCGAATGTTTTAGGGCCATCTCCCAAGGGTTGAAGTCTTGCACCTTTACTTAACTCTTAGGTCTGTTTGCCAAGTGAGATATCACCTAGGGGAAAATAATGGTGAGAAAGTGCAATAATACAGAAATATAAGGTACAAATAGCCTGGGAAACTGGTGACAACGTTCTCTGTTCCGACTGTGGTTTCAGAATATTGCTTCAGAAATTTGGCAGTGATGGATGCCTCTGTTTAACATATAGCCTGGTGCTTTCTACATATATTTATAAAGCTAACTGTAGACTTGAACTTAGGATATTATTAACCTTTAGGTGCCTCAAAGCAAACTATGTAGTACCTGACAAAGGATGATCAAGTTTACACCTAACTGGATTAAAAATGTCTTTGGGAATGATTAGGAACATAAAGACAGTGTGTCTCCTACTCTCCTACACTTTGTTCCTTGAAAGTTTCTTTACAACTGAATAAATCCACCAGTTCATGTACATAATGCACCAACATAGTTCCCAGTATCTTTGGGTTACTATTTTCTAGAATTTTTCACGGACTGCAGTTTTAGTCTTGAAAAAAAAACCAAACCAACCCTGTTTTCTGGAATAAAAAATTATGTTTTTTCTAAGTATGAGCAGCAGGTAATATATGGTCTAACAAACAGACATCTAAGTAACATCATTGACTTTCTACACCTGCTCTGTGTGTATTTGATGAATGCTAAAAGAAAACTTTTACAGCTTTTATTTAAAAAAATATAATCAGGCTTTGGGCCTTGATTTGAAGACAGTATGGTCAGGTCTATCCAAATCCCTAGGAAAATCGAGCTTCCAGTTGTATATGAATATTATTAGTAGTTGAACACTTAAAAAATTTTATTCCAAGCCACAGAAATGGCTGTAGTTTTTCTATCATGTTTTGGGTAACCACTGTGAATCGCTGAAGCTCTTTCTTTTCACACGTGCATGTCCCACAGCAAGTTAATTTTACCAGTCGATGCTTGCATTTAATTAGCTGTGTGTGTGACGGCTTTGTTTGTACTCAGATATTTTAGTATTGGTGTTGAATAGGTAGGTTTTCAGAATATCATCTAAAAGTTGCATTCTGAGTGAAACTGTCCTGGACAAAAGGACTGAAGCTGGACTTAATTATGATCAGGCTGTAACAACTTATCTTCCCCATTATCTTCATGCTAAAATGCTACTGTGATATTTACAGTTCATAATCCACTTTTGCATGAACAAGCACAAAAACTGCCTCACTAGAAAATACAGTTTTATAGTGTGATTTGAGACCACAAGGGAATTAGGATGTCTCTCTCTTCTGGCTACCCACTGAGGAATCACCTTTTCTGCAGACCCAGACCCAACAAAAAGCCACATAATTATCGCATCACCACCTAAAGAATCAAATCCACCATATGGTCAGAGAAGACTACTAATAGGCTCAAGGGAATTGCCTACCAAACCTAGCTGAAGCTAGTAACAATCCAAAGCTCAGTATTATATGATCTGTGTGTAACTCCTAGTGGCAGGAGCAGGACTGATGCTAGAAATGGAGAAGAGAGTATTCTTCTATAAGCAGTAAAGGAAAAGTCAGCATGATGATTTATGGGCCTGAAATGTCAGCTGAACTAAAAACATAGATTTCCTTGAACTGCTCTGGCAGTAACATTCACAATATATTTTTAGTGTCTAGATTTTCACCACTTCAGTCGTTGCTCTAAATCTGCAGATTATTTTTTTTCTTAAAATAACTTTCTATTTGTCTTAGTATGTCCACTAGTGGGAAGTTTCCACTTAGTTGATTTAAATAACCTATCCATTTTCACAATTGTCCTCTGGATTTAACATTTTATTGATAGGAAAATTCATGACTGCAAGGTATGTTTTAGTAGGGCACTTGCAGGTTACAGTAACGCATTTAAATCCTAAATCGGAATAGAAGCATTTTGAACCTGTCAAACATACCCAATGTCTTCAGTGTTGTCTGTTATTACTGGTAGTAATATTATGTTGCCGCATCACGCAAGACGCATGCATAAGGAATTAGCTTTGGTGAAATAATTTTAAATAGTTTATTCTCACTAGTCAGGAAAACTTCATCTTAAATTTCATTTTTAAAGAAATTTTATTTCATCCTCTGAAAGCCTAGTTGACTTTCACTAAGAAACATAGCACAGTGTAAGAAAGTCTTTAAGTCTTTCTGTGTTGCTGTGTGGAGTGAAATAGAGAAGAAATGAAAATTATCAATGGAGAATCAAACCCTTTATTTTAAGAAAAAAGGTTTGCATGTCACTGTTCAGAGCTTTGATAAAGTGACACTCAGAAGAAGATGGTGAGACCCTATAACGTCTCTTGCTCCCAAGTGCACCCTAATATGGTTTAATATCACCACTCAGTCTTCTTATGCAAGTGTATACTTGTGGCACAAAGTTGTTAAGATCAGATTTTGGAAGGCTCTTGATGACATTACAGTCAGGACTACGCCAGCAGGGACTGAAACTAGAACTCAACAACAACATAAAGAGGAAGAAGAAGGATATTAAGCATTCTGACAAAACCCTCCCTACCTCCCTTCCTCCCAGAATTAAATTTGGGATTTTTCACTAATGCTCCGTTTTTTATATCAACTCCACATTTAATTTGTAAAAACTATGTTTTTATCAGCATTTCATTATAACTATTTTGACCAGTCCTGTTTGCAGCATATTGACCTCTTCTATGGCTCGATGTATAACTTTTTTCTGCCTGACATTGTCCTGCTTGAAATTTTAGGATGCCACATGCTATTTAAAATTATCTGTCAGGTTTTGTGTATCAGAACTATTCTGGTTTTATCTTCACCTGTGTAGCTTCTGATACAGCTCTCTGTATCAGTACAGCCTAGAGCAGGTACGTAAACCTGAGCAAGGTGGTTCATGTACTTCAGTGTGGCAACTATAGGGTAATCTGTCACAGAGCTATTTACCTTTTCTTTCTAACAGCCCTGCCTCTGCCAAGGTCAAGCTCAGACTCCTTTTTTTTCATGGTTTTCACATCAGCAACTATTATCTAATTGGGTTCTCAATACATTCTCTTTCCAGTCTGCCATTTGTCATCGCAAAATCAGGAAAAGAGAGTAAATTAATTGCAGTGCCCTCTCTTGACTTATGGCTTATCCAGTTCATTGCACCGTTAAGTAATTCACACAAAGTATTCCCAGGGTAAAGCTACATATTTTATAAGTCCCCTTTCTGAGATTCCTTTAAAAACTGCTTTTATCAGATTGCTTTCTTATGCTAGTTTTGTCAGAGATAGCAGCAAAATCTACATGCACTATTGTACTCAGGCATAAAAAAATCCCAAAGTACAATCTGAGCACAGAAATGCTGCCCATGCAGATTATCACATTCCCCAATGCTTTACATTCTATTAATATATATAATACACATCTTCTGTGAACATTGCACAAAATAAGTTTTAAATATAAGGCAGTAGAGGAACGGCATCAGATTGGGGTGCCTTTTTTTTTATTTTTTTGTACTATAACAATTCATGAATCTTGTTAAAAGTTTTGTTCTCATATAACCTTTATTACTCCATTTTTTCTATGGTAAAATAATGCATAGTAATTTCCTTTCTGTTATTGCCCTCTCTGATCTGACCTTCAAATGTCAGCCTTGCTGCTTTTTGATCATGAATATAATATGCACCTTGACTCACTTATGTGAAGCTGTATCAGACAAAGGTCCTTTCATGATTCAAGCTTTGAGTGAAGTAATCATATTATATCCATCATTTACACTAAAAGAGCAGATATTTTAACCAAACTTAGCATTTTTCCTATTGATGTAAAATAAAAGTGACAGAAACACTTCTGCTTAAAGCACAAATCCAAATTTAATATATACTCATTTTCTGGACACTAATGGTTAAGCAAAATCATTTTGGATTGTTTAGAACCTAAAGTAATTGTCTAACAAGCCTACTTCAGTCTTTAGGCTATATTGTATTTCATGCTACAAGTGTTTTCAGAAGTGGTTCAATGCCTGTGTAACACACTTGATGCCATTAATCTCTCCAATTATTGCATATTAACATAAAAAGAAAAACATTTTCTTCCTTACATAATTATTTAGCACCAATGTCTAAAAATTATTACACATCAATTATTTTATTATTTTATTATAATTATTAATATATTATTGTATTAATTTATTTCATTTTATATTAATTTACTTCATTATCAATTGCATTTCACTTTACCAGTAGAAAGTTTTAAATAACCCAGTAGGAAATGTTCATTTTTTCCCAGGGAAGGTCAGCATAATGTTGTTTCAGGTTTTAAAAACTGTAAGACTTATGCGTAAAATCCATTTTTATGAGGAACTGAATATTTTCAGAGCCAATGAAGCCTGTATAGAGCTCTCTAAATCAGTAAAAAAAAAGGAGGCAGAGCATAGAAGGCCTCATTTTCCTCTCACATTTAGCTGTCTAGATCAGAAATTGCATGCTTTACTGAAGTCAGATGAGTTACATAGATGTTAGAGGGGTGTGAGTAAAACTTGGGTCTTGGAAAGATTTAAATTTGTTAAAATTTGAATCATTATTATTACTTCCCTACAAATTTCTTTACAACTGAAATCTATTCTGTGAAAGCTTGGAAATTATATTTTCTTTCATTGCAATGGAACATCAGATTCAAGAGCTTTCTTGAATTTGAAAGTATTCCCAAGGACACAAAACAATGCCTGAAGGTACATGATCAGTGTTGCACTTTCTCCTTTTTGGCAGAGAAAGAGACAAACAAGCAGCTCCAGCTGCTAGGAGGATTGACCACTCACTTTCTTCATAGAGAAATTGTACTTATTTTACTCCCTACTTTTTTACAGAACTATTCTATGGAAAATTTTTAGTAATTGTAAGTTTCAGCATCACCAAACTTTGCACACTGTAAATAGCCAACAAGTGAAATTACTAACTAACCAGAAGAATTGCAGTTTTTTTTAAATTCAAATAGACTAAAAGATATATTGAGAACTGGCATGCCCTGGGACAAGGCTATGTGATGGGAGTCTAGTCCCTGAGTGATTCCAGGTCATTTCCACATGGGAAGGAATCTGGACTGTTCACCACTAGACAAAATGATCAGCTTTCTTTTCCAAAGAAACCAAGACATCCAGGCTGTTGCAATGTGCTTCAGGCAGTCTCCTACTGAGGATGCCTGGAAGAAAAGGACCGAGATGAGCATCACACAATGCTCATTCATTACTCAGTAGTCTTTGGTTTTAATGTAGGTAACTAGTGCAGGGCAGGATTTTACAAGAATCCCCCCACTATATAGGCAGCTGATGTAATGCAAATGACCACTGAGGTGTAATACTCTTCTCCAACCTATTTTCTCCCAGTATTTGTTGTTGTTGCTCTGTTTACTTGGAACTTTTTTATAACCAGAAACTTCTACTATAATGGTTCTTGTTCTCTCTCCCCCTCTTAAATATAAACTTTTTTAAAAAGAAGAAAAAAACCCAAATATTTGTTAAGAAGCTAGTTTATGTTGAAAGCATTGGGTATAATTTTCACTGCTACAATCTTTATTCTTCATATTGTTAAACATTTTTCATTTACATTACATCAACTAGTTATGTGCTTGGATTAATGGGTTTAAGAATTTTTGTTAAAGTTTTATGAATGATGATTGATACCTTTTTGTCTCAGGAAGCTAACTCTGATTCATTTTATTTGAATGTTTACATTCTCTTTTCAAACACATGTGGGTGCCTATATCATAATAGATGTGCCATTACTCAGTTTGCGGCATATTTATGTTTGACGAGGACTACGATACCTCAGTGGTTTAAGATTTCCCAGAATCAATAAACTTGTAAGCAAGAAAGGATCTGTAATTAGTGCTTTTATCAAAAAGCTTTCTAGTGGAAGTATAACCTTAAGCTAAATGTAGGTGAAAGAGAGTCAAAATGTGTGTCCTTAAACTACCATGAATAACTAGACTTTTTTAAAGGTGTTGTCCTTTCAAGGCATTGAGGCCAGGACATTTATTTTACCCTAAACTGGAGAACTCAATGTTTGGAATAAGAGGTAGAGACTCAACTTTCAAAATTTTTAAAAAAAGTCTGTTTTAAAGAAAAATGAGATTTAGGCAATTTACTATGAAACCAGTTTGTGAAACTTAAAAATTGCCTCTTAACTCCCAGTCATCACTGTAATCAGTTCAGACCTGAGTCTTTAAATGGCTTCACAACTATAAAAGTAAAAAAGTTATTCGAGCGAAAGACAGATTTTTAACTGCAATTGATTCAATTACCCCTATTTTATGTACACTGTTTCCTAGGAGTTATTAATGGATGGAAAAGGGAATTCAAGTTACACATTGTTGTTCCTTTTAGGAATGGTTCCATGGATCACTGATCCATGCACCTGGATAAAGCATGTGGAGGCTTTTTTCTCACTGACAACTCACTGGCTTGCATTTTGCTCTCTCTGATTTTTCATAGCTTTTTGCAAAAGGCATTAGGAGGGGCTGACCAGTGCTACAGCTGCTGACTTGGGGGGGAGACTGTCACCCCAAACAAGTCTTGTACATGGTATAGCAAACAAAGTATTTGAACAATACCACACACTTGACCAGTGGGTGCAATTACTTTATAAAAGGCAGAAGAAATTGAATTGAAGATGGCAATGCTTCCAAGTTTGTTATACCAGATTATAATGTATATTTGTGAAAGAATATATGAAAGGCCTGTGCAATTGAGAAGGAGCAATAAAAAACAAATTAATAGAGTCTCTAGCACTCTGGAAATAGTGTGTTTTAATTTCAATAAAACTAGTAATAAGTGGATTGCCTTACCTGGAAAGAATAGATCTAAATCGAGTGAAGAGACTGAGGTTTAACAAACATGAAACTGCCATCTTATCCTTTGAACGATGTAATTCCTCTATTTGCAAGGTAAAACAGATTCATACATAATACATGCAGATTCACTTCGCATTAGTAAATCTTCAGATTAAAGTGCTACTTCCCTGCAAAATGCATACTATTTTTAGCAGTGCTCTGTATCTATCTGCAGGTAAATATATGACAGGCAAAATGACAGTAAGTGGCACTTAGCTATATGCTATTTTATTTGTGTGCTTTCAGAATGATCAAAAATAACAGAAAGCTGTGAATGGCTTTTTATGGTACTTTTTTACCTCAGCTCTTTTGGAGTTGCATGGATTAGTACAGTATATATGTAGTTTGAGAGACATTTTGGTATATAACTTAGCAATGCTACATGTCAGTTTTCCCTTATCATGAACTAGAGTTACCTATTTTCTTGCTCTATGCGTTCTGAAAAATAATATGTTAATTTCTAATTCCTCCTCTGATAAACTACGTGTTACACCTGATTGGTGTCTTTTTGGGACCTGTCAAGTCTGGGAGACAATTACAGTCTTGATGCATCTTCTGGTGCATCAAGATTACTCATGTGCCAGGAAGAATAGACCTCTATGTATTAAATACCTGCAGAGAAAAAGGATATCACTGACAGAGGCTTATCATGACACAAGTCAAACTTTTTAAGGTATGAGGTGAAACATGCAAGAAAAAAATAATTTGTGCTGAAAGTGTGAAATACTGCATCATTTTTAGCTTGGCAAAGGAAATACAAGAGAAGGTTTACACCTTCTGCAGAATCAAAAAATAGAAGTGGATTAAGAAATAGGATGTCTTGACCCAGACAGAAGCCTTGTGGGGGGGATACAGCCACCCAGGTCTGGGGCAGCAGGGAGTGATAGGCCCCTCCAGGGCAGCAGCAGCAGCATCAACAGCACTAGCTGTGTGTTAGTCAAGAGCCTGAGTCACCCGGGTAAGGAGCTGCAGGAGGAGGAGTTGAGGATACTGTGTGATATCAGGGAGGATGAATATGAGATTGACAGAGGCTTCACAAGAAACCTTGCAGGGGGAAGACTTGAGCCCTGTGATGCAAGGAAGGAGGGACAGGTAAAGGCCAGGCTTAAATGAGTGATGAGTAGCCACACAATAGGAGTGGTTTGAAGCTTAGAATCATAGAATTACAGAGTCATAGGGTTGGAAGGGACCCAGAAGATCATTGAGTTCCGACCTCCCTGCCATAGGCAGGGACACCTTCCACTAGACCAAGTTACTCAAAGCCCCATCCAAACTAGCATTGAAGACTTCCAGGGATAGGGCAGCCACAACTTCTTGTGGCAACCTCTTCCAGTGCCTCACCACCTTCACAGTAAAGAATTTCTTTCTACTATCTACTCTTAATCTACCCTCTTTCAGTTTAAAACCATTACCCCTCCAGCCCTCTGATCATCTTCAGGACTCTCCGATGCACTCTGGATGCCGTTGGCTTTCTGCACTGCAAACCTATATTGCTAGCTCATGTTGAGCTTCTCAACAGCCAACACCCCAAAGTCCTTCTCCTCAGGGCTGCTCTCAATCCATTTTCTTCCTAGTCTGCATTTGTGCTTGGGATTGCCCCGATCCACGTGCAGGACCTTGCATTTGGCCTGCTTGAACTTCATGAGGTTTGCATAGGCCCATCTCTCAAGCCTGTCCAGGTCCCTCTGGATGGTATCCCTTCCCTCCAGCGTGTTAACCGCACCATTTAGCTTGGTGTGTCATCGACAAATATGCTGAGTAAAGTCTGTCAGCAAAAGAAAGGTTCCTTATTTATCCTCAGATCTGAACCCACAGAACTGAGAGTAATATGCTGTGTAAGGGAACAAGCTCCATTAAGGAATGTCTCAGAGTGAGCTGGGCCTGCACAGAGCCCGAGCATGAAGAGGAAGTGGTGGATGATGGTAGTTAGAGGTCCCTTTTTGCAGGGATGGAAGCTCCCCAGATATGACCAGGTGTGGTAGGTTGCTTTTTGCTTGCCATGAGGTTTGCTGTTTGCAGAGGTCCTGGACTGGAGCAGGTAGGATGGTTCCAGAGAGACTGCTGGTTGTTTTCAAACTCTTGGGCTCCCTTTCCTTTTGTCAGTGTGCATCACTGCTGGGGGAGACGTGGAACAAATCAGGAGGGACTACAGAGGTCTAGAGATAAAAATGCAGATCATGGGAGGCTCAGTGGTGTTCCCCTCAATCCTCCAACTGAAGAGACAGGTTTCAGGTAGAAGTAAATACAACCTGTGATTTAGCAACTGCCTGGTGTCATGGGTGGTGCCTTGGCTTTCATGATCATAGGTCCCTCTCTGAGGAATGAGAATCTGTGATTCTGTGAATGAGGACTGCTAGCAAGAGATGGGATCCATTTGACAATGGTGGCATAAAAAGCACCTTTATCTGCAGTCTTGTTTGTTTGTTGAGAAGGATATTAAACCAGGTGCACTGAGAATGATGATGACAGTTTGCAGATAAGTGAAAAATGGAGGTCAAAGGTGATAATTGCGTGGGGCAGGGTGATTGGAGTAAGAGAGCCTTTGAAAAGGATGATGGGAGGCAGGTGGCAAAGGGCATCTGTGAAGTTTCTGTGCACAAATGCACGCAGCCTGGGAAACAAGCATGAGGAATAAGTGCAGTGTGTGTGAACACAGAACTGAGACATGATTGCAATAATTGAGATGGGGACAGGTCATATGCGTGATTGGTGTGGTGGATTGATGGATAGATACAGGCTCCTTCAGAAAGACAGTCAGTAGGGAAAAAGGGATGGGCTTGCCTGTATGTTAAGGAGCAGCTCAGATACAAGGAGCTCTTCAGACAGGTATCAAACTTGTGGAGAACCTGTGAGTCAGAATCAAAGAACAGAACAACAAGAGCAACACTGTAGTCAGAAGTTGTTGCAGATCAAGGTGAGCAAGTGAACAAAGTCATCTTTAAGCAGTTTGACAGAATCTCCATATCACAGACCCTTGTCCATGTATCCCTGACACATCCTGGGAGGGCAACACAGTTGGACTCCTGTTATCCGGAAGGTTTCCGAGGGTGTTGCAGGCAACTTCTTATCGCAAGTGCTAGATGGGCAAACAAGGAGTGGAACTTTCCTGTACTCACTACTCACAAAAAAGAAAGAACTGATTAGGGATGAGATAAACAGGGAGAGCCATGGCTGCAGCAGCCAGGGTAGAAAGAACTACAAGACTTTCAGGAGAGTGAGGAAAGCAAGTAGCACAGTACAGCCTCTAGGATTCTGGAGGGTGGATTTCAGCTTTTCAGGGAACTGGTAGGTGGAACTTGATGGGAGCAAAGGAGCTTAGGACAGGTGGCAGGTCTTGAAGGACAATGTCATTCTGGTGCAAGAATTGTACATCCCAGTACTGAGGAAAATGAGTAGGGTTACAAAACTTGGCTAAGCAGGGAAATCATGGCTCAGCTGTAATGCAAAAATGCAGTAAGAAGAGGTAGAAGTGAAGACACACTACAGGTAGCACTGTAACAACATATTACCTGGGCATGCAGGAATGCTGTCGGGAAAGCCAAGCTCAGCTGGAGATGATGTTTGCAAGGGATCTAACATGTAAAGCTTGCACTGCTACATTAGCGGTAAAAGAATAAAAAAGGAAAATGTAGACCTACTAAGTGTCGTGAGTGACTTAGTGAAGATAAGGCTGAAGTAGCTAGTGGCCTCTTTGCCTCAGCCTTTACTTACAAGGTCTCCCAAGGTACTTATAAACAGTAGAAGAGGATTGATTAGGGAACTCTTGAGGAATCCTGATCTACATGGATGAGACTCCGTGTGAGGCATCACAAAGTGCCTAAAGAGCTTTATATTTCTTACTTTTAGCTATTCAAACTTGCAAGTTCTGGATCCTTCCTTTGATCTGTTTCACAATGAAATTAAAGGCAAACCCAGCCTGCAGCAGCATGGAAATGAAGGTGCAGGGTTCAATACTTCATCTACAGCCCTTACACAGGATAGAGAGTAAAACTACTAAAAAAAATAACGTGCCAGAATTCTTGGCATAATTTTAATAGAATTCTTGTTTATTCATATGAATATTTCATTGGAAATAGGACACTGAGGTAAGAGAATTAATATCATGAACCAGTTTTACTTTATTTAAAGCATATCAACATACTGTAAGTATTTTTCACTTGCCATGCCAAGTTTTTGTAAAGCAATAAGACAAACAGGATGGTTAAATCATTTACTATTATTTTCTTGCATCTCACCATTTTGCATGAGAAAAAGCTAACTTTCTCAAGCCCTGAACTTTCCATGTCCTTATTAAAAAAAGCAGGACTTTCAGTTTTACTAATGCAAGCAGTATTTCTGGCATTATATTACAGGGAATTTTGCTTAAATGATGACTGACATTTAGAGATACTAGCAAGTGGTTGGACCTCAAATTAGATAAGATTAGCTAGTATTAGCTAGAAGTCCTGCCACACGTGGACCTCCTAGTCCTAAGCATTGAACAAATCAAACCAAAAATACTATTTCTGCTCTGAGAAGTTAGTAGGAGAGGTAGATATTACAGGTATATACATACCTTGAAAACTGAAAAAAAATTTCTATAATGAAATAATATCTTGAGGCTTTTAAGTAAATTACTATATTAGGTTAAGCCAACTGGTGGAGGGAGGTCATCCTCCCCCTCTACTCTGCCCTGGTGAGGCCACATCTGGAGTACTGTGTCCAGTTCTGGGCTCCCCAGTTGAAGAAAGATAGGGAACTGCTGGAGAGGGTACAGCTAAGGGCTACAAAGATGATTAGGGGACTAGAACACTTCTCTTATGAGGACAGACTGAGAGACTTGGGTCTTTTTAGCCTGGAAAAAAGAAGGCTGAGGTGGGGGCTGATGAATGCCTATAAATACTTAAAAGGTGGGTGTCAAGAGGAAGGGACCGATCTTTTTTCACTGGTGCCCAGTGACAGGATAAGAGGTAACAGGCACAAACTTGAACATAAAAAGGTCAATCCAAACATGAGGAGGAACTTCTTTACTTTGAGGGTGGCAGAGCACTGGAACAGGCTGCCCAGAGAGGTGGTGGAGTCTCCTTCTCTGGAGACGTTCAAAACCTGCCTGGACATGTTTCTGTGCAACCTGCTCTAGTTGTATCTGCTTTGGCTTGGGGTTGGACTAGATGATCTCCAAATGTCCCTTCCAATCCCTATCATTCTGTGATTCTGAGGTCTGTCTGTTAGAAATACATTGCAGCATTTTGGAAGGCTGTGTTCTTCTAACAGCTCAAGTGCATATCTCATTCCTCCCACTACAACATTGTTTCTACTTTTCTGACAAACCAGTTTAAGCAACTGAAGTGTTGCAGTCTTTCAAACAATGCTGTAATACCCTCTATATGACTATATTTTTGTTTAGTTAGGCCTCTTGGGAGGAGAAAAGAGAGATTAATTTCAAATAATCTGAGAACAACAAATTATAATAATTATCTGACAACATTTTGCAGGCTTTTTTCCCTGAAGTTTTCCAGTAAATTGAATTAACTTTACCAACTACAAAATGCATTGTTTCATTAGGAAACCATAAATTTTTTTCCATCTTGACTTTCTCTTGAAATACACACACTATCTGTGCACCATTGATAAATATCTTTTGGTTAAAATTACACTTATGTTACTTATTAATCCTCTGTATTTTCAGGAAAATACAAACTGTGCTCTAAATATATATGTTTGTTTGGACATTAAAAATGACATGCTGGGGAATTTTTCATTTTAAGAGGCTGCCAGTTTGAATCAAACCATTTAATCTGTTTAATAATTAAATTTAATATGAAACCAGCTTTGGTTTACATTAATATATAATTTCAACTGTGTTAAATGAAGTGAAAACTGGGGGTTCAGGGACCAATTAACAATCAATTTAGGTTCCTACCTTGAGGGTGGTACTATCAGTTCAACGGGTTGTTTGATGATTAGAGGTACTACTGATAATATCCATTAATATTTCTTCTGAATCTGGGACAAACTGTTTTAAGGATACATACAATTGTTAGTGCATTAGTATTTTTCTCCCATAACCTTCATACTAGTTTATTTAATCTTCTGGGCAGGGTAAACAGTTGTTCAGCCAAGATTAATGAGAAAATGACATACAGGTGACATGACTTATAGTCCATACAGAATATTGCTTTCATTTTTACAGGTGTTAAAATAATCTTAAAAAGTAATAGTATGTAAAAAGAAGCAGCAAATAATCATATTGGTGAATGAATACAACACTACTTAATGAAATATTTGAATTGAAGGAAGTACAGAATTTTTTCAAAAACACTCTTCAAATGTGTTCTCACATGTAAATGATACTTTGTGATCAAGTGTTTTGGTCTTTTCTGAGACAGAAAGGCTGCTTTCATTACCTGAAGGTTACTTTGAAATCCGTTTTTTTTCACATCTTAGTTACATGAATTTTATCAGGCGGTTCCATGTGAGGATGAATATTTATTTTGAAGTTTCATTTCTTATATTTTTTTTGAACAAAACCATCATTTTCTGTTGGTTGGTGTGTTTTCAATCAGTGAGTAGATTAAAACAAAGTTTAATTGTCAAAGTCTTGTGATTTCAAGACATCAGACAAGTTTGAAACAAAGAACAGAAACAAAGAAAACCTTACTGGCAGAGAAAACCTTACAAAGCCATCCTAGAATTACTGCTTTTAGAAAGCTGATTAAAAAGTCAGATTTTTTCATTAAGTGTTTCCATAATGTAACTTAATTATAACAAACACAGATTTTTCCAAGTCCACTGCCTCCCTCAGTAAAAGGTTTCCATTCACTCTATGAATAACCAAATGACACAGGTTAATTTGCAAGCATAACAATGTGAACTAAAGATGAAAAATGCTTTATTTAACATAATGATGAAGATAAAATTTAAGAGGGGTTTATTGTTAAGTCATGATTCTGTATCAATTAGGTTATACTAAGGGGGCTCCAGTGAATTTCAGTATGGAAACCCAACCCTTAAGCAAGCAGAAGCACTGTAAATTAACTGTCATCTAGAAAAACTCCTATTCTCTTAAGTGGCTGTTTCTTGCTGGCTTTAATCTGGATTTTAGAAGTGAGTGGGTGTTCAGCTGTCTTTTATTCTTTCTGTTTTCTGAATTATGTTTAATGCTTATTTGTGATGCTAGCTCTATGAAAGTTCCCCTTCCCTTTCTCCCCTCTCTCATTCATTAGATGCCCCAGAATAAATAAATGATTTGCTGTCATTGTCTACAGTGAGCCTGTCATCTAATATGGGGATGCTTGTTTGTCAAGATGTGCATATTTCTCAGCATCCTGTGGGAGAGTGCATATCTAGATGTTGTGAAATAAAGCAGTAGGTAATGACTTCTTTTTTTTTTGTCTAGACTCTTCTAGTTGCATTAGCCCAGCTGCAAAACTTCAAGCACATTGATTTGTTTTGTGAGCAGTGTTGTAATTTCAGAGGTGTCCATTTCAGCTGAGATTGTCCTTAGTAGCTGATGGCGTTTTAATGTTTTGATGATCAAGCATTTGTTGGTTACAGTCACAGGCTGCCAGTTAATAGAGTGCATTTTATCTTCTTATTTATTTGCAATGGAGACTATACAGGTAGACAATAGCCTTTTCCAGCTTTGCTCTTCTCTTAAAGGAAATATCTATTAGATCACATATTAAAAGGCATTTTATTTATTTAAATGTGCATAAATGGGTTTAAAATTAGAATTTTGAGGTTGACCTTTTCTGCTTTACTGTTTCTTTTATAATCCATCATGATCACATGCTATTTTGCCTAATATTGTTTTTTCTATTATTCAAAGCATTGCAAGTAATTGGCCCTTGCTTTTCCCAATAACTTATTTCTCTCAGTGTCCTTGCCATATTGATTATGTGTCACAAGGACAGTAAACTGCTGTCCAAAGTGGAAGATTTGGATATACAGAATAATGAATTTGTATGAGCTGAATGAAGACTGGGATTGTAAGGGTAGGAAAAAGTATTAGCAGTGACTGACCTCATCTTAATCTCTGGAGGCTTACTTTATGAGTGATGGGGGAAATAGACACAGACACACACACCCTGACACTTCCAAACCCTTGGGCTCCTTCTCCCTATCCCCATTCCTTCTATCACTGCCAAGAAAGAATCTAAATTAGTTCCCTGCTTCAAGCTGCCTTTACAGCCACCTCACTGACTGTTTAAAGGGCTGAAAAGGCTCCTTGAGTTGAGGGAGACCTTTTAATTCTCTCCCTCTTCTCTTTGCTTTCTGTAGGGAAGAAAAAGCAGATTTCACACAGGCAATAGGTTTAGACCACTCCACTTAGAGCCTAAAAGCTAAACTCATTTTTTTCCCTTTTTTTTTTTTTTTTTTTTTTTTTGTTAAAACAGTCATTTCTACATCTGCATGCGGTTTCTCCCCTTCTTTCTTTCATGTCTGAAGGACAGAAAAAGCACTTGTTAAATCTATTTTTAATCACTTGGGAGAAATGCTGTTTCTACAGTGAAGCTACTGTTAAGTACCCATTTCCCTGTTTCAGCGTCACTGACAGATGCTTACATCTCTGGCTGCTTTCCTGAAACTCAGAGGAATTTGGCTGCGTTCAATCTTCTAACCTCAGCACTTTTGATGGGGTACTCCTGCCAGCAGCATCTTTTATTTAGATTGGTGTTTGCAGTAATTTCTCTTCTTACGCTCAAACTCTTGTAATGGGTCAAAGGGAACACATTATATATATGGAGCTAGGAATGCATTGGTTGTTTTAAATAAATAATTTTCTAATTAGATACTAAAATTTTATTGCAATTTACATTACAGCCTTGTCACTAAAATTTTCTTAAGAGATGAAAATTTGGTGATTTTTTTCCCCAAGATTTTATGTCAAAGTGTTATGAAACCTGCCCTGTGGCCATACTGGGCTTCATGTTCCTTATTTTAGCAGTTATGCCATCCTTAGTCTGGCTAGAGCTTGGACAAAAGACTACTGAAGGAAACAAAACAATGTTATTACCAGTGATAAGAAAGACATGAAACAGAGGCAATGGCAAAGCCTTTGTAAATATAAGCCCAGAGAAATCATTTTAGAGGAAATATTCATTTAACTGGCTTTTTTGTCCAGATGAGAATGAAAAATAAAAAATCACGAATATCAAATTTGTGGCTCATGAAAACAAACTCAGTTACATATATGGTTGATTTAGGAGGCATGCGTGTTGTTTTTTTTTTAAATATCAGTAAATATTGAGCTTTTTAATTTGTCCCATGGAATTTAAATTCTTTATGCTTACTATTGACTGAACTGTTTTTTTCCTCCTAACGTTATAACTCAGGAGCTGGGACTTAAAAGAAAGCCAGACAAAATATGTCTTAGAAAATCTGAGATGATTCTCCTGTTGACTGTAATGGAGAATGAGCTGGCCTTCCAGTCCCAGTTAGCACTACCATCAGTTGCTGATGCACCTACAGCTGAAGAAAATCATTAGGTTAAGCTCTACAGGTATTTTTTTTTGTTCTCATTGTCCCATCAGTTCTAAAAGTAACTCCAGAAACACCTTGTGATTCCTTTCCCCCCATGTTAAGAAGTATAATTCATGATATAGAGTGGAATTGAAATTATGGGAAGGTCTTACCCCTGTTCAATTTCATCAAGAGTCCTATGAAAAGAAAGAGCTGTAAACCTGCTTGGGTTTCTCTGACCTGATCTTCAAGCCCAACAAATACAGACTAGGAAAAAAACCAAACATAGAAACTCTCGTTTCTGCACATGTTTTTGGATATAACCTCTCTGAGATATTGGGAAACAGATATTATAATAATAAACAATTTATTGTAACAACTGTAAAAATAATAGAAGTCCCAAATAGTGCTGCAATTGCTTATGCTCTCTGTGATGGGAAACCAGGCAGCTAAATATTGAACTGGGCATAACAATAGCCTACTAGTTATGTTGCTAGTGATACTAACCTTATGTGTGAATAGTCATCCCTAGAGTATATTTCACTTTTTCTGTCCTCTTATCTCTTTGCTTCCATTTCTTACAAAATAGCAAGCACAAGTGATAGGTATAACAATAACTTTTATTCCTTACTTATTTAAAATCACAGTGAGAATGGGGCACAACAGGCCAACAACTGCTAAAAATACAAGTTGTAAACTCTTAACAACAGCCTCATCTAAACATGAGTAAATACGAAGAGTTGTTGCTAGTTAAATGTTTCTCTTCTGTTTCTGCAAAGAGATGTGTTGTGACAGTAGCATGTGATTGCTTCCATCTACTGTTCAGCTAGCTGATAAGTTGGTCCAGGTGAAGACATGAGGAAGATGAGAGTTGAGCTGGGCCCAGGTGATGCATGGTGTACCTTAAAGCCTATTGACTTCAAAAGGACGTCAGTCACCTCAGTGCTACTATCAAAGAGCAATGTAGTTTGCAGTCATTTGGGTGCCTGGTTATTTGTCTGGCGTCAGAGGAGACAGACCTTGCAGACAATGGCAGGTTATAAGAGGTCATGTACTAGTAGGAGCTTGGCATATAGCCAGCCTTCAAAGAGGAATCCTTCAGAGAAGGATGGCTCTGAAATTCTGGATTTGCAGTCTGGAAGCAGGGTTTGGTTTCCTTTCTCTTTTTTCCCAAGCTTCCAGGGAAAAACCTTTGTTTTTTGGGGCTACTACTCCACCTGGCCAGAAGAGTGATATTTACTGGCAAGGAGGTTAGTGCTGCTTTGTGGCCTAAAGAAACTGGATTCTACATCTGTGTTTTGCATCTATGGATATAATTAAGGTGTTGAAAGCAGTACCTTGGTTACTTGTGAGCCACGCAAAAATGTTCAGGCTCTGTGAGCTGCAGTCATTCCACATGGTCAATGGAAATTCTGAGCACTGAAACTTTTATGTTTAAAAAAAAAATGATATATTGGATTAACGTGTCCCTGCCCTACCAGCCAACATTTATATTAATGAAAATTGACAAGTTGTTTTAACCTAAGGATGTGTTTGCTTTTAGGTAGGTTGCAAATAATGCAAACACATTTTAGGAGTGCAATGGAGAAAAGGAAAATTCTATTTCTGGATCTCAGATTCTTTGAACAGTTCTGCCAATGCCATCTGTGGTTTGTGCATTGGGATTTCAAAACTCAGCAGTGCTTATAGGGATAGCTTTCTCCTCTGTTGACCATCTGTCACAGGTTCAGGAAACAGAACACGTATTATTAATTCTATAGATTAAAACATCAGTTGGACTGGCATGTAGGTTTATTACTCTCTGCCTATGCTCATCTCTCTGAACAAACTATATCCAGTTGATCCAATTTTTGGTTTGTTGTTTTTGGGGGGTTTTGGTGGGGGGTTTTTTGTGATGTCCAGAAATGAGTTTACGGACTTCAGTTGTGTCTCTATAGAAGAGAAAGGAAAATGTTCCATTAGGTTCTTATTGATTTATGAAGTGGAAATGTTTGCAGGAAGAATTCTTGAACAGCTTGTTTGTTCAGCTCAGCAGCAGGGACAGTCTGCAGATGATTAGTTCTGCTCATGCCCGTATGTGTCATGATAGTAAATACCGATTATTACAAAAGGTTTTGTGGGCGATGAGGCTAATTGAGCAAAACTTAAAAACAAACGTACACTGATTGTTTTAAAGTGTGCAAATAACAAGGTGTCTGCTTCATGTTTGCATTATTGCCTTTAAAGGGAGTAAATTTATGCAAATGCATGCAAAAGTCTCTCTAGAGTGTTATTGGTTATCACGTGTCACAGCTTTCCATTTTAACGAGCTGTCTCTTCAAGACAAGACTTAAGGACCAGCTTTCCAAAAGCACTATATACTAGAGAGGCCTTGAGAATGTGACAGATTCATTTCACGGTGCTTTGAGGTTTCAAAATACTGGATTTATTCCATAATGGGACTAAAATCAAATGCGTTCCAATGCTTTTATTAAAATGGATGACTAGGAAGAATGTTTTTGTCACCCCTGTCCAGGTCCAGCCACAGTTTCCACTTCAGACTATTGTTCTCCATCTTTCCAGAACAGCCTGAGTCAAAATAGATAGAATTCGTTAGAGAAATGTTTCTTTTCATGGTTGCTATGGTATAATAAGCCAACAACTGCTTTTTAAGTTGTCATTTCAGTCATCATACAAGCAGTGCAAGCTTCTAAGAGTGCTTACAATGCACGGGCAATACCTGATTTTTAATCTTTTGATTGAGGCCTCACAACGCAGACTGTAATGCATAAACTTTAGAATTTCCCATTTAAAATCTTAATGGTTTTATTAAGTATGAGTACTGCTCCACTGTTGTAAACAATTACCCTTTATCAAGGGCTGAAATACTTGGTGGGAAGTGATATTAACCTTTGCTTTCTATACGTAATTCTTGATAGTTACCATCGTCTTTGTTAATGCAAGCATCTTGCCTTATCACACCCTTCAGAAGGATGTCTGCAGTGCAACCAGGAAAGAAGTATCCTATGTTGCCTCTGAGAAAGTATCCAAGATAATGCATGAAAAGACAATCTTCAGAAATAGTTTAAAAACTGTTTTTTTTTACAGAGGAATCTGGAAGATCTGAGTGTTTATGTGCTGCTGCACCCCCCTTTAAGAAACATAGCTGGCTTGTGTTACTCTACCTCTATGTTTCCCTCTAAATTCTGAAGCAATGTCTGCTTGAGTTTGTGGATAGGTGCATCACGTTGTTCAGAGATGTGTTCCCCCTCTTTCTCCATGAACCTACCCAGAGAATATAAAGACCAATAGTAATACTGTTAAAAGGTGATATTAATGATTTCATTGTGGTTCATTTTCATTGCTGACCTGGCTGATGATAGGTTGAAAAAGGAAAAAAAAACAAAACAATATTTTTAATAATAGCTATGAAATATTGACAAATGGGTTAAGGGTTTGTGGTTTTAGTGGCTAGAATATAGTACCCAGAATGTAATGGCCATGGATATGTATTAGCTCTACAAAAGATTATCACAGCTCTTCCTTTAAAAAAAAAAAAAAAAAAAATATCCCCTGTAAATCTTTTTAATCATATTCAAGAAAAAAAAATCAAACTGTATAATCTGAGCACAATGAAAGTTATTAGGGTGAGTAGAGTAATGCAGAGTTTATTTAATACGACAAAACTGAAGACACTTGCCTTGTTCAACCCAGGAAACAAAATTAAAGGATAGGGATAAATGTCTGTTGTCTGAAAGTAAAGAAGGTTGCAGAATGGGCCAGATATCTGGAAGAAAAATTAGCTCTTGATTCCAAAGTACTGCCCCTGGTGGACAGCAAAGGATTATTTAGAATATTTCTTAATACTGTGTTGGATTGTTTTGTTTGTTTCTGAAGGAAGAAATTAATGTTTCATTTTTTGGGGAAGGATTGTAAAAATACGTGAGAAGTTTGCTAGAGGTTTTCTGGCACATTTTCAAATTTTTAAAATTACAAAGTAGTTGAACAAATACCATTTTTATGAGGCTTGCCAGAAACCTGTTTCAGAAATGAGAGCTGAAGTTTTAATTCCCAGTAGGCTTTCCTTCCAAATTCCCAACAATTCACTTCCTCAACAGTGTTCAATGTTTAGCCAAGAGAATTCCAACAGTATTTTGCTGTTTGAAAAGGCAAGATGACTACCGAGGAAGATAGGACTCTTTGGTGAAGGGATATTTGACTCTGGTGTGGGAGATCAGATGAATATTCATCTTTCATCATCTTAAGAGCATTAGATAAAAATCAGTTTGCACTCCTCTATCACTCTGCTTAATATGTGATTGAGTGGTAGGGAAAGTCCACAACTGCAGAGCAACACAAGGGTGAAACAGAAAAAACTTCATACTCTGCTGAAGATTAACATTTCTACCTATGCTCCAATGTATGATTGATGTAGTTATATATTATCCTTTCATAATTTATGTTTCTGAAATGTTGCTTTTTAACACAAAATGAGTGAACTGATTCCTGAATGCTAAAAAAGATTTAGTTATCAACTATGTTTTCCCTCAATTTCAAAGCACCAACTTTTTGTCCCAGTTATTTTTAGTGATTTAAGGTGGAAGGTTTTAAAATTTTTGCTTACTATAGTCTGACTAATTTTTTGTTTGCCTGACAGTGGCTATTGAGGGACTTCGCTATTTTTTTGTTGCACCTAGGTAATCATAGAATCATAGAATATCTCAAGTTGGAAGAGACCCATAAGAATCCTGATCTTGCAAGACTATCTAAAGATAAATGACTAAGAGCACTATCCAGATGCTCCTTGAACTCTGACAAGCTTGGTGCCAATAAAAATTGCCTCCCTTTATATTTGTCTACATTGAATTGCATAAGCCAGTTATTGGCTTTATACCATGTCTGTACCTGTGCTGACAATTGTTTCCTTTCTTGTGCTGCCTATCCCCTATTTTATAATAATATAGAAATGCCACTCTTCTATCTATTTTTCTACAGAATATTGAATTCAGTAATGAATAAGCTGAGTTACACAGAACTGTCAGTAGGGAATGTGGCATTGCAGTCTGTGCCACAGTAAAAAGTCCAGATACAATACAGGCTGCTTGCTGAATTTTCGGTCTCTCAAACATAGTTAGGTTGTTTCGTGGTTGTAGTACACTAACAAAACAGGTTAGAAAAAGCTTTGGTGCTCGTTCTACAGAAAAACAGTTCAATTGGTAAAAATGTCATTTTACACTCTGTATTTACCATTTAATGAGATTAATCTTCCTTTAAGGAAAAAGCTTGTGGGGTTTATGTTTGGTTGAGGATTCTTTCTTTATCCTAGCTAACGTAACCACTTTTGGGGAAAAAAGGGATATAGCTTAAGTGCCAGCAAAACTCCTCAACTCTTTTATTTTTGCACAGGGATGAGTGCAAAAAAGGCAAGAAAGGCATTGAATTTCCCATGTAGAGCATTTATTTTTTTTTTAAATTCCTGCTTCTTAGGAATAAATGCATTCCAAAAAGTATGACCTTCCAATTTTTTCACAAAGGCCAATTCTTCTGTGAAGCACAATGAACTCTTCTTTCATACTTTGTACTCTGTCAATCTTCTTGGTAACATCTATGTAATAATTTGTGTCATGTATAAACTCATAGGAAAGAGTTTATTCCAGTTTCTGAATACCTTGTGTAAAACTTCAAAGCCAACCACCAAATAGATGTAAACCACCATCTCGTCTTCATCTCTGTTCTCATCTTCACCCAGCCATTCAGCTTGTTTTATTGCTGCATCCATTTTTCTATTATTTATTCACTTAATAATTTCTAGACTCCTGTATGCCCAGAATATTATTGTTCATTTTCCTACAAATTCAATTTCAGTCTTAATGTAAACATAGATCTCGACTAATGTAATCCTCTAGGAAGTTCTCAGAATGTCAGTCCTAAAATACATTAAAATAAATTCTATAATTGAAGCCCTTAATGTTATGCAAAAATTTCTTAGTATTTATAAAGTGCCTAACAAGTGATTAACAGTTAATGTGTCTATTCACAGCTCTAGAGATAGTCTAGTTATAATACATAAACAAGAAGTAGTTTTCTAGCTGTATATTCCCAGTATAGTTAGTTTTATCTTTTTTTGTTTGTTGGGGTTTTTTTGTTGTTGTGTTTTTTTTAACTGTTGGAGAGGCAACAGAGACTCAGGTCTCAAGGGTTTTTGAAGTACTAAAAATTATATTATTACTCATTGCAAAGGTTATATGAATCTTTGACATCACAGTGAACTTTCCTTTATGCAACAGTCTTGGTGATTCCACATCATTACTTGAATTTAATCTGAAAATACATCTTTTGCCTTCTTGCCATTCTTGCTCTTACTGCTCTTAATTATTATTCTTTAATGTTGGTTTAACTTATAATGACAAAGTATCCAAGAGACACTTCCAAACTATAACATAAAACTGTCCTGTGTTATGTTTGACAGGATTAATTGTATTTGGGAGAAAAATTGAATGTGAGTCCACAGTATACATCTGAATTTCAGTAATAGGTAAATGCATGGTTACTGAAGCTTATTCCTTCCAGACGGAGATACAGTTGGAAATTATGTTATCATATGCTTTATAATAAGTGTGGGGAGGAAACTTAAGAGGGAACTACTCATGTTCACCATACTGTAGAAATAATTATTAAACTGAGCATCATTATCACTAAATAGTCCCAACTGTCTTCAAATGATATGTCCCAATGCAGCATCTCTTTACACTTTTCAGCCTTTGTTCAATCTGAGTGGTTAAATTTCCAGTAATACTGATGTGCATAAGAAATGAATAATCATTCTGAGAGTTGAAACATTACATAATTATTAAGTATCTCATCCAGCAACAGGACATCTGTGTTCAGTGATCTCTGCTGGGATCCAAAGCCTGGGTCAATTAAATGGTTTGCAACTAAATTCTACCATTTCTGAGTTGCTGTTATATTCAGTGGAGATGCATATGGGTTTATTTAGTTTTGGTTTTTTTTTTTTCCTTAGTTGTGAGAAAAGATTAACTGAGAGATTATCAAGATGTGAATTCCCAAGGTTGATTAGCATACTTGCACTGCTTCAACTACTCTTAGCTGACAACTTCTGTGGTAGAAGTTAATGCAGTCACACCAATTTCTGACTTCTATCCATATTCTTTTTCAATTTCTGCAAATTACACACAATTCAGTACTGGCAATGTGATGTGCAGAGGCCATCTGTGTGCTTGATATCCCATATTGGCTGCAAGATCAAATGAAGTCAAGTAAGCCTTTGTTGAGCTCAAACCATAGAAATCAACTGTGTCACAGACACAACTTTTCAGCCCAAGCTAACTACCTGTCTGTGCTCAGGATGGAACTTTAACTCTAATACAATGCTCTGAGGCCAACCTGCTATCAGTCTTAATAATAGGAGCAGTTGGATTTCATTGTGGGAAATAACTCAAACGCCTCCTGCAAAAAAGGCTAAAAGAGCATAGGCTATTTTTAAGTGCAAGTGCAATAAAATATAACACTCAGCCGGTTGAAGAATCAGCTCTCATCCTATGTTTTGTATCACCCTTGCAGGATTAAGAACCTCCCCATTCAATTTGAGGAATAGCTCTGGAAATGTAAAACATTTAAAAACTTTAGCTGGTTTCTGTGATAATTGTACCCAATGCAATTGTTTTCCATAATATGCATCCTTCACTGGAAATAGTTTCCCATCAAGAAATACACTAATATGTATTAGTGTCTAATCATGAGTAAGCTGATAATTCTGAATAATTCAATTGGTACTCGCCGGAGCAGGAACCATGTAAAGCTCTTCAATACTATTCAGGGGGAGGGGAGGAGAGCGGGAGGGGAATCTTTGCATCAACTCACAATGAATCTAGTTTTTTGAAAAGTCAAATGTTTTTCCAATCTTTTTTCAAAGTCTATTCTACTCTAATTTTATTGTATAGATCTAGGAAGCTATTGTGCATCTAAGAGTTAGCATCAAGACAATCTGTGCATCACTCCAAAAACCCAGAGAAACAAGGAGATACACTATGTATGATTCTGTGTGGACATAGAGGAGAAACTGCATGGAGACAAGTTCACCTTCTCCTTCATTCCATATTAAAACACATTTCTGTCTTTGTTTCTCTTTTCTCTTTGGATTTCCCTACCTTCTGCCCTTACTCTTCTAGCTTCCATAATAGTTACTTTATTAATCCTCTGCTTTGGTCCACTTATCCTTTCTGCTCAGTTTACCACCCTGTGCTGTTTTTTTTTCCTGTAAGACACTCAGTTGAGAGAGCAAGAGATTATGACTATAGTAGAGCGCTGTGTATCTAATGCATAGCAGCAACAGGAAGAGGTGGAAAGAGCCAGAATACAGAGGCTAGTGGAGTCTTGTGCCATGGCAGTGAGGTGAGTGATGGCCAAAGGGCACCATGGTGGCATGCATGTTCTAGGCATGTAGAAACATTGTAATGTGGAAAGTTGTCAGGGGCATTGGGTAGGTTGGGCTGCTAGAGATGAAGGAGGATGACATCTGTTAGTGTGGGTTGATATATGCGTAGCCAAAGCTACTAGAAAGTAATAATAGCTATCTACTAGAAAGAAGAAAAATCCCCCATGTTCAAGTCGAGCAGGTGGAGAGATTAAGACTGTGCAATACCACTCTAAATAATATTATTTTATTTTATAGAATACTTTATTAACACTCAATATTAGGTCAATATTATGCCAAAGGGAAAACATGCACTCCTGGTAATTACTGTCCTATAAACCTAAATGCTAAATTTAATGGGGAAGTGTTTAACAAGAAATCAGTAAGTGTCTAAGGCAATATTAATTGCTTTTTATTAAGTGAACTAATACAGGAAACTCAGAATGCCAAAAATCACTGGTGTACACAAATTCAGGTGTATTGTTTGTCCCATTACACAAAGGAGCAGAAATCAGCATGCTTCTGGACAAATACATTTAACAATAATCACTAAGAGATAAATCTCAAATCGCACTCAATTTATAGCCCTGTGCATAATCCATTGCTTCCTATGAGTGATCATTCATTAATAATCAACAAGGAAAACAAATTAATCAGTATAGTAATGTAATTACATAAAGGAGGCCATGCATATGTTGTTTTGATTTACATAAGATTAATGCATCTTTTGAGATGCTTTAATATGAAGAAATATTACTGTAAAGGGATTATTTAATTTAACTACTTTATGAGTACTTTATTAAAAGCATTATGTTTTATTTCAGAATACTTTAATATTTATTCTCAATGAGCAAATTCTACATGCTGTACAAAACCAAAACACCGAGGATGTTATATTTCTACGTCAAATACTTTCAGTGTATAACATAACTGTTACATTAAGAAGCTTATTCCTCACCACTTCTTATTCTTGTATTACTTTTCACATTGCTTAATAACAGATTCACAAGCTGTTTTTCAACTGAAAATTCCTTTTTATACAGCTTTTGTTGATCCACTGGGTGTAGATATCTTCTGTCTGAGGGTAATTTCTATTTAATTTTTAGAAAAGCTGTGCTGGAGGAACATGTTTTCTAATCAAACTGCAACACCATTGAAAATGTGTTGCAAGCAAAGTGTTACTCTTTACGTTTTCAGTGTAATTGTATTGGGTTTTGAGAGAATCAGCTCCAGTCGTGTTGTAGCTAATCATTGGTAAATTTGAGATATTGGGATATCTCAAATTTATAGGACAATTTACTATGTAAATTAAACTTTATTTTGTGAGATTGTTAAGAAAGAAAACAAACACAACATCCAAGGGCTCAATTCCCTTTTTACACAGTAGGTAATAAATGGATCCATTAATTCATTCCTTAATTTATGAAGTTCCTAATACACAAATTTTTTAACCTGCAATGTGCAACTCATGCACCTATAAGCAAAATAGTTACCTAGCTGATGGTGAGAGTGCTCATCCTCCCCCATCATGGTGTGGGTGTCCCCTCTATCACACTTGGAAGCACAAATGCCTTGGCATTCCAGCAGCTGTTGAATTTGCTTCAAAAACTTTGGGTAAGCTGATATATTTATACCTTCCAGCTTGGAAGTTTGGTCTGTACCATTTTCATGAGTTAGCTTATTCTGAAGAAACTGCCAAACAATCAATATGCAAGGATTATAGCTGCAGGAGACATCAAGCTGCAGGTGATATTGGCTGCATAGTGACATTTAGCCCTTTCTGGCCACCATGTCCTGCCTAAGTGTTGACCTCATTTTCACCTAATGGCACTGCTCCCAGCAAACATCAGCCCTTAGAATGAGCTGTCTGTTGGACAAAATCTGGGCAGGAGTTGAGTAAGCAGTCACATTCCTACCATACTTTTTTCTAAATTCTTGTTTATGTAACAAATCTGACAAATAGGAGATGCAGCTGTTTTCACAGTATGTTCTTTATGCAAAGAAAGTCTTCTGGGCCCAAGGGCTTGCATACATCTGTCTTAGCTTCTTGTTCAAAGCACACATCACAACATCACAATTCTTTTTTGTTCAGATCACTTATTTTCAATCTGATAAAAAAAATCGGATATTTTAAATAAAATCATTATTTATTTAGAATCTGGTTTCCTAGACTATTTCATAATCTTTGTATAATATAAACCTAATAGAATAAAGCTGCCCATGGAATTAAATTGTTATTAAGCTCCAGATTAAAAGATCTGCTCATGAAGACAAATGACAGAGAACTTTAAAAGGCTGCTAGGCAGTCTTAGCTCTCAAAATTTTAAAGAAGTCCCATACTGCCATCAGAAAACTAAAAATCATTTGTCATAATCACAGGAAGTGTAAGCAGTCATAAAGTAAAATACTTTTAGGCATTGATTAAGACAGATAATGTCATTCATTTTGTAGGCCAGAGTAAAGAAATGGGAGCTTCTGCTCTCTTTCAAGTTGTGTTTAGCCTAACTTTTACTTTGGAGAGCCAAGAAGATTGTATCAATTTTTCCTTCAGTTGAATGACAAAATGACAATTAATTGAAGCCATGGATCTGATTTTTTTCCTCCGCATACACCTTTATTGCAGATGCCAGGCAATCCATTATCCCATATGTTCTACGTCAGTTTAATACACAATTTTGTCAAAATGCTGTAAACTCTCTCCTCAGAGAATGGATTGAGATCAGCCCTGAGGTGAAGAACTTGGGAATGCTGGTTGATGAAAATCTCAACATGAGCTGGCAATGTACACTTGCAGACCAGAAAGCCAGCTGCATCCTGGGCTGCATCAAAAGGAGCATAGCCAGTAGGTTGTGGGAGGTGATTCTCTTTATCTACTAGACACTCTTGAGACCCAACTGGAGTACTGCACCCAGCTCTGAGACCCCCAACACAAGAAGGACATGGACCTGTTGGAGTAAGTGCAGAGGAGAACCACAAAGACAATCAGAGGGCTGCAGTACTTCTCTTGTGAGAACAGGCTGAGAGAGTTGGAGCTGTTCATCCTGGAGAAAAGAAGGCTCTGGGGAGACCTTATCCCTGCCTTCCAGTACTTAAAGGGGGCCTACAGAAAAGGTGAAGAGGGACATTTTACAGGGTCATGTAGTGATAGGATCATAGAATCATAAAATCGACCAGGCTGGAAGGGTTTTCCCATAGGTCATCTAGTCCAACCTCCGCAGAGTCATCAGGGACAACCCCAACTAGACCAGGTTGCCCACGGCCTCGTCGAGCCTCACCTTGAATGTCTCCAGGGAAGGGGCCTCAACCACCT
>JAOTQQ010000012.1:74959088-74979571 GCA_026546715.1 Gallinago undulata | reverse complement strand
TACTGGAAGGCCACTATTAGGTCTTCCCGGAGCCTCCACTTCAGGCTGAACAATCCCAGCTCCCTCAGCCTGTCCTCATAGCAGAGGTGCTCCAACCTCCTGATTATCCTCGTGGCCCTCCTCTAGACCTGCTCCATCAGGTCTCCCTTCCTATATTGAGGGCTCCAGACCTGCACACAGTACTCCAGGTGAGGTCTCTGCAGAGCAGAGTAAAGCGGAATAATCATCTCTCTGGACCTGTTAGCAACGCATCTTTTGATGCAGCCCAGGATGTGATTGGCCTTCTGGGCTGCAAGTGCACACTGCCTCCTCATATCCAGCTTCTCATCCACCAGCACCCCCACCTCCCTTTCCTCAGGGCTGCTTTCTAATACTTCATCCCCTACTCTGTACTGATGGCAAAGATTGTTCCAGCTCAGAAGGTGCAGAACCTTGCCCTTGCTCTTGTTGAACTTCATGAGGTTCACCTGGGCCCACCTCTCCAGCCTGTCCATGTCCCTCTGGATGACATCCCATCCCTCTGGTGTATTGACAACACCACACAGCTTGGTGTCATCTGCAAACTTGCTGACGATGCATTTAATCCCTCTCTCTATACCACTGATAAAAGTGCTAAACAGTGTTGGTCCCAGCACGGACCCTTGAGGCACACCACTTGTCACTACTCTCTACCTGGACTTTGAGCCATTGATTCCTACCCTCTGGATGCAACCATCCAGCCAATTCCTTATCCACTGAACAGTCCACCCATCAAATCCGTACCCCTCCAATTTGGCGAGCAGGGTGTTGTAGAGGACCGTGTCAAAGGCCTTACAGAAGTCCAGATAGATCACATCCATAGGTCATCCCTTATTTATTGACCTAATCACTTTATCATGGAAGGCTGCTAGGTTAGTAAGGCAGGACCTGCCCCTATGGTATGGATGAGTGGTAACCGTTTTAAAATGAACAAGGATAGACCATGCTTAGATCCTTCTGTGGTTGCTGTTTATCACTATCCCTGATGTCATCAGTACCACATGGGTTACCATCGCCCATTTCTGAGACAACAGGCCACAAGACCTTACTATTGCTTTTACCAACCAGCACTGGTAATCTGCTCCCAGGCTCCTCTTTGGTAATCCTAGTCCCATTTCCATCCCCCTTCAAACCTAGTTTAAAGCCCTTTCAATGAGCCCTGCTAGCTCTTGCCCCAATATTCTTTTTCTTCCCCTTTGCGTAAGGTATGATGTTTCACTACTTTACTTTATATATAAATGTCAGTCATATGGGATTACTCAGTGATATTTAATAAGGGAATTCCACCTCAAGTAATTTAATTCAAACTGCTTCATTTCATTTTCAAAACTTTAAAATGCAAGCTTTCAGTTAGAGCATTTCACGGACTTGTATGCTTTCTTAGCAAATTTAAACATAACCATAGTGTTTATGAATAGCTTCAACTGCTGCCAGATTTTCTTCTCACTTTATAGTCAATATTAGTAGTAGATTTACATTTCATTTTCTACTACAGTGATCTAAACCTATCTTTTTGTGCTTGATCTTCTATTCATTTGGAAGACAGTGTCCTTCAAAAGCAGCTTCAAAGTCTACAAAATGCCACTGGCACGGGGGACAAGTTTTAACAGGCTGTACCTTTGAGCATGGAATTCAAATGGACTGAAAATTTCACCTTTTTGAATGTATGAAGAAAATGTGCAAGGGAAAACCAGCTATATGCCTTGTAAAATTTAATCATTCATTCAGAACAGACATTTCATCAAAGTGTCTGTGTTGCCTTCTGTAAATTTGGAAAGATGATAAAGGCATATGTTTATAAAAAATACTGTCCAGGACTTTTTTTTTTTTTAGGTCTAAAAGTAAAGTATAGAGGTATAACCCACAGAAAACTGTATTAAAAGAAAACTATTAAAATTGTCGAATCAGGCACTCAAAAGAGCCAGGAAAACTTGCCTGTGGCCAAAGTTCCTGTGCAATGCTTCAAATCCAGATTGTTGTATAATACGTATAAGCAGTGTAGAACTGATTTAAGTTTCCTTGGGTAAGCATAAGTGTATGCTAAGCTTTAAGTATTTGACTTCTCACTCGCAGTATTCATCCACTTATTTAGCTATATGCATTCCAAGGATGTATTGCCTTTCTAGGACATTGGCTATTTCCAGCTGCTTAAAGCCTTTACACCTGTTATATAGATTTCTGTTAATGCTTTATACTGATGACAAGAAGATTGTCATCCTGTAGATGGGCTCTAGGTACAACAGGGTACATAAATGATTACATATATATATAATTATGTATCTAGTTCTTTGATCAAAACATAAGCTTTAAGACTCACCTCAACTTGCATTTGGCCTGCTACTGTCCCAGAATTGGGTCTTGGTTTTCCAGATCACAATGCTCAACACTTGCTTTCCCCTTGATTGCCACCATTTTAACACTGAGGGGTAGTCTTGTCCTCAGCTGTTTAGTCAGTCACGCTGGCCTAGACTGACTAATTTATTTTGTGTAGTTTCATTCTTTAATTGTTACAGGTTGCTTTCGTTGGGAATTTTCTTGGGTTTTTTCTGCTTCCCATCTTTCCCAGTTTACCTCTGGAGAGCAAGGAGCTCTCTGTCATGGTAGCACTTATTAGCCATTTCAAAAGTTATTGAAGGACCTCTCAAGTACCAAAAAACCCAGGGTCTGTAGAGTTTTAGATCCAGCAGGCAAAAATCAAGAGGAAGGGCATGCCTGTTGTCTCTGCTGGCACACAACATTTATTCTGTAGCAGTATGCTGAAGGCGTTTGTCGGTTGCCTGTAATCAATTAGTAACACTTCAATTTGTTTGTTTTACATAGGGATTTTAAAGGTTGCTTTCTATAATTGAAATGTAAAATCTATAATTCTGGATGCAATTATTTTGTCATCCATTATAGTGGGGCAGAGACTTAATGTATGAACAGGATCACAAGAGAAGGGCTAACATACTTCTCCAATAGATTTCACAGGTATTTGATGACTGCAGGAGTATGCTAAGGTTGCAAGTGTTGAGTTTCTGGACTCAACCTCTGGGTGAGCATATGCTCTATTGTGGGCAAACCTTCTGCCCAATACCCTTTGACTTCTTGTCTCTCCACTGTTCATTTTTAACTCACTCCTGGCTCCTTCCTCATACATAGAAGTTCCCAATCACCAGTATTTTTTCATGTTTTTCTTTAGCAGTCTCGGTCTTAACCATCTTATTTGTGCTGCCTGTCTCAGTTCTTGGTTATGGGCCTGGGCTGAAAGCGTTTGGAATAGCTTTTCCAAGTAAATTCTGCCTGGAATTTCAAAGTTGTCACATAGTGCTGAAGAAAGAACTCTGTGGGGATGTAGCTTTGTATCCCTGTACAGTAAGAGTTAGGAGCTGCAAAGGGACAAAGAATGATCTGTGCAGATGGCACCTTCTGAGAATTTTAGAGCTTAGCACCTAATGGTGCTGTTTAGATAAATCCAACGTTATGAATTTGTACTTTGTTATTACAACCTCTATGGCAGAGCCAGATACAAACTTTGCCTTTAATGATCAAGTTTCTGATTTATTGAGAATGTTTCTAAGTTTATTAAATACCTGAAGAAGCATTAGCTGTAGCAACAAAATCCAAGCGTTAGCAAAAAATCATTTTATAATGATTCTCTGATAAGGCCTCTGCACCGCAGAACTATCTCGGTTTCACGCATTCAATTCTGTAAGCTTTTTTTAATATCAGAAAATATTTTTATGAGTAATAACAAAGTTTAGAAATATATCTATTGCTGTCCTGGTAACTTATTGTTTCTGAGATGATGCACAATAATTTGAAAAATCAAAATAATCTGTTGAAATAACAGGAATAATTAAGAAGATTGTTACTTTGCAGTGTATGGGGTGGGGAGAACAACATTAGCAACATTAAACTAGCTTATTTCTGTTCTCTCTGCTATCTGACTACCAATCCAGAAATGCAGATACAGGGACTTTTAACTGTTTAAAATTGATAATCAACATATGTGAAAGTCTTTGGTAAATTGCAAGAAGAATTACTTTTACAGTGAGGATCTAATTAGATTTTGAACTGATTCTCATTTACAGCTGCTTCTAAATATTTTGCATTTCCCTTGAGTAAGGACTGTACTTTGTAATTCTTTATTTCGTTTCACACAATTTAATCCTCTTCAATCCACAAAAGTGATGTCGCAGAGACTAAAGGGAGCAGCAGAAGCATAAGAGGAAAACACTGTTGTATATGACACAGTTCTGTGAGTTTGTCTCTGTATTTTCCTCTTCATAAACTATTGCGATTGAAAGATCAAAAGGTAACATATCAGATTTGTATCCACTGACAGGCTACAGAAAAATATTCTGCTGTCTACAGGTGTATCACGCTTCTGAGATGCCTTAAGAACTGCAAAAGGGCAGACTGGAATCTGAACCCTGTGTGAACTGACTCCATTTTATGATCAGTATGCTTTTGGCAGATTTTTTCCATGACCTTTGTATCAGTTAGAGGAATATTAAATTGATGTTTTGGATTTTGAAGTGAAATTGACCAGACAGAATTTGGAATTTGGACTTTTAAGATGGCAGAAGACAAACATGGATATTAAAATACTACCAAATTAATTTTGATATTTTCATACAACTGAGGCATATTCTTTAACACATAAATTTTCTCAGAATTTTCTCAGAAATACTAGAAGGCTCAATTATAGAGTTTGCTGCACACCTGATTTAAAGTGCAAATTTAAACAAGCTAATTTCAGTGGTTAGAAACTCTTGGAAGCATCCTTAAGTTGGTTTTAAATATTATTATTTTTGTTCATTATTAACTAATCATGATCCTTGTGGTTAAAAATTCCTGAAAACCTTACCTTCCATTCAGTTTTGTCAAAGTCACTAAGGAATCATCTTGATGTGGTATCCAATATAGAGCAGATATCTATATCAGACCCAGTTGGAGCAATATCCCACTTGCCCAGTTTGGGAATATTTGGTAACTCTGCAACACATGTAATCCATATCGAAGGTCGGACATAACTAGACAGAGTATTCAACCTGAGACTGTCTTCATCCCACTTTCTTTCTTTCTCTCTACAGACTTGAAAATAATTAAAGAATTTTGGTTTTTATTTACTTTCTTGAATATTTAAGAAACAGCAACCTTTTATCTCTGTATTACTTCGAAAGGTATTGTTAGGGTCCTTATGCTGCCTTCTTTCATGGAGTTTAGTAACTACTGAAAACTCAAGAGTCGAAATTAGATAGTATGGAAGGTAATGAGTGCTTTAGTGTAGCTGTCTACCTTTTGCATGATACTATTGTTTCAGTTAAATGTCATGCAAACCTTTTTATTAGCTATTTCTGTATTCAAGTGCATTGGAGAAGCATGGAGAACAGGAAGAATGAGAGTTCTTTCAAAGATAATATGATGAACACTGTTCTTCTGGTTTCAGCTGCAATAGAGTCAATTTTCTTTCTAGTGGTTGCTGTGTTTCAGATTTAGCATGAAAGGAATGTTGATAATGCATTTTAGTTGTTGCTGAGTGATTTTTATATTAGTCCAGGACTTTTTTCAGCTTCCCATAGAAGGGAGCATAAAGAGAACAAGCTGGCCAAAGGATTATTCCATACCATACATGCCATGCTCTGTACAGAAACATGGGTTGTCTGGGGGGCAAGAATCCACAATCACTGCTTGGGACGAGGTGACCAACCAGTGACTTGTGATGCATTACTTTATTTTGTATATTTATTATTATTATTATTATTTTCCTTTCCTGGTACCATTCTATTAAACTGTCTTTATCTCAATCCACAAAATTTCCCTCCTTCCCTGCTCTTCTCCCTACCTTCATTGAGGGAGGGGGAGAAGCGAGTGAGTGTTTGAGTGGTCCTAGACGGGGTTAACAACAACTGTCTAAGTCTAAATGAGGATTCCTCTAAATTCTGTTACAATGGTCAACAGACTGACACATGAAGTATCAATAAACCCTATGAAGTCCTGGAAAACTTAGAGAACTCTAAGAAAAAAGGGTTCAAACTTAACAACTGCCAGCAGAAGAACAAGGATGAAGAGCCAGGAGAGCAGTAGGGTTAGAATTTCATATTTAGCTGACATCCCTAAAATTGCAGTGTGTACATATAAATAATAATATTATTACTCTGTGAACAATTGTTTGTAGTCTGCATATTTACATAATACAACAGGACTAAATTAAATTCTACTCTGTATGTGTGTATTGCCTAAACTAGGAAGGTCTGACTCAACCTAGACAAGCATTTCTAAGATTTAGAAAATGATTGATTAAGAGCAAAATATAAGGGAGTGGAATTAAATTCTCACTCCAACTGTTCTCCAACATCCATTGTATAGTAAGTGCAAATGAATGATGGTGTTTACAGTGTCTTCATTATTTCTGTTTGTGTACAGGGGCTTCTTGAAATGTGTGTGGGATGAAATGAACTGCTTATACCTTATGTGGGGGATTCTGCTGTGTTAAAGAACCAATGTGATGATGATGTGTTTAGGAAACACTCATGCTGGATATGATCCCATGCTTCAAAATCTACAATAATTTTTTTTTTGTCTCTTAATCTGCAGTTTTATTTGCTAGTAGCTCAGGAGAGATTTCAAGATCCCATTTCCCTCCCCTAGACAGCTAGAGATGGTTGCAAAGTGGTCATGGTACTTCCATCCTGCATTTCATGTTGATGCACAGGAGTAATAACAGTTCAGAAGGAAATGTGGAGCAAAGCTACAAGTTTTGTATAAATCTTGTAAGGAAAAATCTGCCACAGCTGTGAGTGGGGAGAAAAGAAAAGAAACAATCTTCAGCTATCATTGAAGGTAAAGGTATTAAAATGAGTAAGTCTGCAGAATGATTTTTTTTTTTCAAAATTACAAAATTGAGAACATTAGGGGAACAGCTTAGTGGTATATGAGTTTAAAAATCCTGAGGCTTGCAAAGCTAAGTAAATGCTAAATTCAGAAATAACGTTTCAGTAGGATTTTTCTGAGCTTCAATGCTGTGCTATTTTTGGAAGAAAATACGTAAGAGATGGTTATGTTGGCATATGAAATGTTATTCCTTTGGGAAGAAAGGACTTGAATTAATTGCTTATGCCCTCCCTTTCTCCCTTTCTATGTACAGTAGGACTGCAGAGAGAATTGATCTTAAAAGACCTGGGTAAAACATGAACACATAGTGTTCCTGTGTAAGTACATAGTGTAGTTTATATACCTGGCTGTCATATATAACAGATTTAAGTTGTAATGATGCTAAAATCATACAGCATTAGAAGAAGATCTGTGAAGATTATAGAAGTTCTAATTCTCAAGAAGTATTCTCAAAAAAAAAAAAAAATTAGAGCAAAAAGCTTGAATATTTTTATATGGCAAAATGTAAAACTAAAAAAAATAATTCTATTAGAGTTGACTGAATATTTTTTATTTCTTTCTTTTTTATGGCAAAATCATCTTATTTGGTTTGGTCTTTTGTTGTTTTTTTTCTGGTTTCTTGTCAATTTCTGTATCGTGTAGGAAGAAGTTTTTAAGGAGCACAAAGTGGGTTCTGAGCAAACTGTTAAATCCTTCACATTATATCATGATTACTCTACAAATATAGTTAAAGGATCAAGATGAAATTTCCAGCTTTGCATAACTGTCATTAGAATTTTTCTTTTTTTGTGAAGTGGCATGAACTTTGGACCTAATGGAATTATTGGCTTTCGAAAGAGGTGTGTTTTGATTTCAAAATACCCACAGAAAGAAACAATAGTTATCAAAGTAAATGTCAAGAGATGTCTTTCTCTTTAAAGATTTTAAACTAGAATATGTTTCATGCTTTGTGTTTTTCTGTAGTGCTAAACGTGGAAACCTTCAACTTCAAAGTGAGATTTTGGTATTCCCTTCCAGACTGTTTTGCTCCTCTTTTTTCTGAAGGTTGCCTGGCAGAATTCCTGTGTGCTGCTGAGGGTACTCAGCACCATGTAGACCCAGCTGGTTGCTGCTTCTACAGTCCGCTGTAGACTAATCATGACTTTGAGAAGTGTTTGTTATCTTTGCTGTTTTCATATATAAAACTGAGATGTCAGGAGTCCATAAAGTCATTTCACTTCAGTGTATTTCAAACATCTGTGCCAATCCTGGCAGAAAAGGAGATCTCCTGTCCAGGAAATTAACATTACTAGTGGCAGGTTTATGTAGTGAGTGTAAAGTCAGTGCAGTAACAAGCTTCTAAAAAAAATGCGTGCAGGTGTTTACCACGTTTGTATAGAAGAGAGTAAATACTGATAATATAGCTTGAAAACTCTTGTATTTGCAAATCAGCACTCAATATACTTGGCAATCTTCAATCAATATACTTCCAAAAATCCTTGAATTGTCTTGAGTAGTTATCCTATCAAGCTAATGGTCCATCATGGAAATATTTAAAATAAAAACTTCCTTTCCCCTTTTTTTTTTGCAGTCCATTATGAGGAATGCAAAGGGGAAACATAACCTCCATTTTTAAAAAGGGGAAGAAGGAAGACCCAGGGGACTACAATCCAGCCAGTCTCACTTCTGTGCCTGGAGAGATTATTGAGCAGATCCTCCTGGAAATTATGCTAAGGCACATGGAAGAGGAGGTGGTGATTGGTGACAGTCAAAATGGCTTCAGTAAAGGTAAATTGTGTCTGACAAATTTGGTGGCCTTCTATGCCACAGAAGACGGGCTGAGAGAACTGGGGTTGTTCAGCCTGGAGAAAAGAGGGCTCCAGTAACACCTTTTAGGAGCCTTCCAGTACCTAAAGGAAGCCTACAGGCAAGATGGGGAGGGACTCTATCAGGGAATGTAATTATACGTCAAGGGGTGACTGTTTTAAACTGACAGAGGGTAGATCTAGTCTAGATACTAGTAAGAAATTCTTTACCCTGATAATGGTGAGACCCTGGAATATCTTGCCCAGAGAAGCTGTGGATTCCCCATTCTTGGAGGTGTTCAAGGTCAGTTTGGATGAGGCTTTGAGAAATCTATTCTAGTGGAAGATGTCCTTGCCAATGGCAGGGGGCTTGGAGCTAGATGATATTTAAGGTCCCTTTTAAATCTAATCATTCTATGATTTATGACCCTTCAGAGTCCATTACTTCTCAAAATACTTTTGAAATTGCTTCTAATTTTTTTGGTTTTATCTCATCCCCACTTATATTTATTTAATTTATTTATATCTCCACTCATATTTATTTAATGCTCTTTCTTAACCACTTCTAAGAAATTAGGATGTTCTATTTCTACACAGAGTCAGTTTGGTGTCACTTCAGTATCTCATATTTGAATTTGGAGACTGAATGTTCTGTGAAGTTGTCTGCTGATTTCCTGTGAGTATTGTTTTGCCTTAGGAAAATTCCTGCCTTTCTAGGAACTGTCTCTGCCAAATTTCAGTTTTGACAGCTCTACTCTCGTGCAGAACTAGGCTTAAACTTTTGAGATACTTGGATATAAAGGTTTAGACCTGTGCAATAGGTATCTTAATTTCCTCTCCCAAAGCTGTAAGTTCTTAATGTTGGGTCTGCTTTTATTAGAAACGGTGTAATTTTTTTTTTCTTCTTTTTTCTTCTCAGGTTTCTACTTTTAGGTACTGAAAACCACCTCTACACAGAACTTGCAAAACAGCTCTGCTTTCCAGGAATACTGTGACATGCAACATGCCTATTCCCATTTATGACTCAGCTTGTGGGAGCATGCAGCAGCTCTGGTCCTTTCATCAACATTTGTCATAAATTTGGAAGTCCCAGACATAAGCACCATCTACCTGTTCAAGGTATTCTTGTAAACTGGGAAGTTCCTAAGTAGCTCTATCACTGTGGATACGTACAAAAAGATCTATGGTTACTGAGGAAGAGCTAAGTAGCTTATATCTAAGGCAGTCTTTTGTGATACTAAGTATATGCTTATTTTTAAACATGAATGCTCTGGTTATCTTTTTATATGATGCATTAATACTATGCTAAAATCAGAGAACTAGAAGAAAAAATTAGCCTGAATGTAGTTCTGTGCTGAAAAGCCCTTGTCAAAAAAGCTAACTTGCATTCATTCAGTAAATTAACTCATAGATGTTCATTACAATAATAATAATAATAAGCTTGAAAGGATATCCTGTGGTCAGGCTGAAGGTTTTTCTGCTTTTGACATCATCATAGTGTACTACAGGGGAGTAGCAGATGCTGTGCAGCAATTCCGTACTGTGCTCTGTCTGCTGTTTAAACATATTTATCAGTAACTCACTGCGTGGGTAACTGAAACATTTCTAATGTAGATCAGTTGATAGATGTTCTCATTAACAAAAAGCTGCAGGCCATGTCATTATCATCATCTTCTTTCTTCTTCCCAGCTTTACTAAATGTGGAAGTTTGCTATGCATATGTGTATGTTTGGAAGAGAGGATGGCGCTGCTCAGCAATCACTTTTATCAGTTCGTGTTCCTGATGATTTGCTCCTCCTTTCTTTTCCTTTTCCTCTTTTAGATTGTGATAGAGTGGCAGAATTCTAATTAAATAACATTTAGGAGAGTAGATCTAGACAGAGATTGTCTGATAGAGAACTGTGTTAGAAGATGGTGTCCTGGAGTACAATGATGATAGATTTGTTTTGTCTCCTGGTGTTATTCAAATTGGAATACAAAGCTATAAGGCTAAATCTAATTTCTTAAACATGCTAAAGATAGCTGGCTGAATGCTGATGTAAAAATTCTTCATGAATGTTTGCTCAAATTTCAAATGGCTGGTTTCGTTGCTGTGGGGTTTGTATGGCTTTTTTTTTTTTTTCTAAATACAGAGGCTTTTGCCTTACACTTTTTGTCTGCTGTTTATGAGCATTTGTAAGAATGGCTGCACTTTTTAAGAATTCATATACCTCTATGCACACAAAAAAAGTTCATTTTTTATTGTTGACTATTCTTCTAATAATGTTTAGGATGACTAGGCCAGAAAAGAGAACAGTATCACTTTGCCCATAATACATGTCCAGTAATGAGTGCTCTTAATGTGCTAAGACCTACCCACCCATATATTCTTCTACAGTCAATACAGGCCCAATTGTATTGTTCTGTGTTGAATACACAGAAAGCCTGCAGATAAATGAATTTGAAATTACCAGTTTTCAAGGAATTAATAAGATCAGAGTTGTCTGGATTACTTCTTGGAGAGGTTTTTGTAGCTCAGTAGAACAATACATAGAGATGTTCCACATCTCAGTATTAAAGCAATATGGCCATTTTGGGTGAGAGGTATTTTGACAGAATGAGAAGTCTGCAAACAATTGTAGAGGAAGAAAGAGTGGAACAACACCTTCTGGAATAACCTTTTAAAATCTACCAAGATTGGTAAGGACTCTATTCTTTCAGAGGATTTATAAAACCCGGCCTTCAGTTAAATTCCATCTCCTTTTTTAATGAATTTGAGTACTTAATTACTTCTTTGACTTGCAGGGAATTTTAGATAAAACATAAGTGGGTTAGGATATTTTTTCCATTTTCTAGATGCATTTTTGAAACACCAAACCTGCTGGAGTTGGTTAAATAATTTTTATATTTGTAGGCTCATCAATAGTAATGAATTTTACTCCAAACTCATGGATTCCCTATAGATTAATATAAGCTATTTGAAAACATTCATTTGAAACTTGCTAACCAAAAAGAAATGTGTTTAAAATTTTCTTGATGTCTTTTCTAAATACTTTAAATCTGTAGTCATAAAATCCAATGGTTTCTGCTAGCTCTTCTCCTCTAGATTTTCATTGATTCTTGTCAAGTCTTATTAAACCATTTCAGTTACTCAATCAAAGTTTTATACTTAAGCTTAGCAGGAAGACCTAATTCCATGGTTTGGCAAAGTTCCAGCTTCATAGTCCTGAGGCAAACAAGCAATGCTTATACTAAGGTTCTGTGACACTGATTTAAATTGGTCTGTCTTCAATAGGTCAATATCCTTTACACACATAATTTCCTCTCAAGTAGCGATATAAAAAATGATGGCAAAATGTAATGTCTTTCTTTTTAAATACAAAAATTTAATTAAATTCAGGGTGAAAAAAAAAAATAAATCCCAGGTTTGGCATCTCTTGTCATAAATTAAGTCAATGTTCCTAAACCAGTAAATTCTGATTTTCTTAAATCAGAGTAAATGCACAGAAGATGCGATACACGTGTAATTACTCAAAACTGTATATTGAAAACAGTAACATTAAGAATTCACCTTTTATTGCTTTGCTGTACTTCTTACCATGAGATACATCAATCAGCCTGTAGAAAGCACTAGTAACTCTGGTAAATATCTCCAAAGCTTCTGAGGAAAACACTTTTCTGCTGTTTACAATTTCAAAATTGCCAATAATGCTAGAGCAGAAAGAGAACAAGCTATGGATAAAGGGGCAGAATTTTTTTTTTCTGCAGAATTCTTGTTTTATTTTGCATTGAATGTCTCAGCTCTGGGAATCACATGAATCCCTGCACATATTTAAAAACCTAAAGGTGACTTCGGGTGATTTGTGGGAAAAGAATGGGACTATTAAGTTTCCAAGCTAAAATGCCAAAAGATTTTAAGCCCTAATTCTTTATACTGTTTAAACAAAAAACATTTGAAATCATTTAATGACTTTTGAATCCATTGCAAAGCAATAATATTTTTAGCCCTGTAGAACTAATATTAGAAAGCCCCAGACATTATAACATTTTCAGCTACATCCTTTCCTGTAAAATTGTTATGTAAATGTCTTTTTCATGTTGTGGCTGATGTTGTTTTCAGAAATGACAAGGGCAGAAAGGTCATATTTTTAGATATGTGGGTATACCATTTTGTATTGTACAAAATGGTAGAGAATATTGCTTTCTTTGCTGTGTTGTGTTCCTTGCTTGCTATACAGGGCTGATCCCAAGCCAAGTCTGATGTGTGAGTGAAAACAGCTTTTCTTGCCTTACAGGAGGCACTGTGGAATGACTAAGAATACAGAACTTAAAGAAGGACTGGCAGAAAGCACTACCCCTGAAAGAACACAAGTGAACTTGTTTTTGAGGTTTTTATCTGGTTTCCCCACTCAGTAATGGTGTGCTTCCTTTGTAAAACTGCACTATATGTGACTTCAGTGCTCTAATAAAACATAGATTTAAAATACTTGCTATTTTTTGATGGGACCACAGCTGATCCCCGTGACTTAGCTGGAACCTCATCACTACTTTTGTAGCCACATTCATTGAATTTTTTTTAAGCTTATCAACTATACAAGCAATTCAAAATCTCTGTTGCATTTCGTGAACAGATCATAAATGTAACAGCATGAAGCATACAAATGAAATCTTTTGAGTTTCAGATATGAAATAAAAATAACTTTTCCTGATCACTGAAGAAGATTAAAAACCTAGAAAACCAACCTCCTCTGTATTCCCTATAATACCTTGGTGATACAGGCCATTGCCTGCAGAAAGCAATGAACTCTCAAAAGCTTTTGCATATGTTACTGCTCAGCAACCACTCTATCCTGCTTATGTTAAGGAAAATTACAACAATACAACTACATTTGCATTTTTACAGTACAAATTTGTAACCTAGGCCTATCAACATTGTATGAATGTAACTTCCAACTTAAACATCTCAGATTCTAGCAGTAGTGCACATGAAAAGAAAGATGTATTGTGAGTGAAATCAGTCCCATATTTTGGCAATTTATTGATTAGAGCTCTTCAGCTCAGCACAGTTGAGAATCACCAATTAGGGTAACTGACTAGAATTTGGATGAATGAGCTGGTGTCAGAATCAGTCACCATTCTGTCTAAATCACTACAGAGCTTGAGACTTGAATGCATGAAAACATATCGGATTTTGGTTATGATAAATCTCTGTCTTCCTGTGCAGTCACTCTTGAATGGGTTGAGTTTTTCTTACTTTGGCATGAAAATAAACTTTTGATGGCATGGAGAAATGAAAGAAATGGTGTGGTGTCTTGGGATAGAGAAAATTTGTTCCTCCAATATTGTATATTTATATTTATTTATATTTAATATTTGCTCCCTGTTTTTGTTTTGGTTGGGTTTTGGTTTTGTTTTTTTTTTTTTTTTTTTATTTAATCAAAGAGAAAAGGGCTCCAGGAGGCTACATCTCAGAAATTCAAGGAACAGCTTATGACCTCTGGTTTACTGACTCATAACACCAGCAACTTGGGGATAAATTCACCAAAGAAGGTAAGTGTTATAAAATTTTGCAATAGCTTCTAAGTTGTAAATTACTTTTACCATAGCTGTAAGTGAGATTCTGCATGCCCTGTGTAATATTTTGTATCAGAGTGGGATGCATGAATGCAAACAATGTCATTGGGGCACATTTTAAATTTAAATCTTAATGATACGTTTCTAATTGTTATTGTGTTATTATAACTGTTTTACAAACACACATTTTCTTTAATCATTTCATCTTGCCTCATCGTAAAGCTAATTCTTAGTAATATAACAAACCCTGTAGACAGCTAAATCCATTATGGCAGACTGTATTAGGCAGCTGTTTGAGTGTCTACCACCTACAGAGCTGTGGTCTTCTAGAAAGCCTGTAGAAGAAGCTGCTGAATCCTTGTCACCAATAAGCATGGTATGCTTCTCAAATGTGAGGAAACTTTTGTCATTAGTAAGAGTCTTGATGGCTAACAGAAAGATAACATGAAGGGAGACAAAACCTTTAAACTTTACCTTCAAAAGCTGCTGCACATCACTGTCCAGGTATAGCATATTTAAAATTATTTAAAGTCATTGACCTGGATAAAAAAATGTGAAAAGGATCATGACTTTGAAGCCTAGTGATTACAGCACTTGTGAGAAAGTGTTCACATCCTGCTTGACTAACTACTTAGCATATTAGCAAAGGGCTGTTTTATGTATAATAACTGAAAATTTATTGGACTAAAGACTGCAACTCAGCTCCCTGGTGAATGTCCTATCACAAGACTAGATAATCAAGATCACTTATGTCTTTCTCACCCTCTCCGTTCATCAAATCATTAATTGTTCTCTCCAAAGTCAAGTAGATTCAAGTCTCCTCCTCCCATCACAGTGTATAGTCTGAAAACACTTTTTGTTGTAATGCATTTTGAATTCCTTTTTGGCATAGCACAAATCTATTGTGTGGAGAGCTGTTAATCCATGACACCTAAATTCTGGAGTCTAGTATACTTCAGAGGAAATTTGGAGCTGGGGTTGAGTGGGGAAGTTGACTCCTTGGAGCTGACGTTTGAATTAAGGTTAACATTTAAGCACACACAGCTGTGGTTGTCCTCAGAGTTAGACAGTAGGGTGTTCCTAAATACCTTGTGCTAGACTAAAGAGTACAAGGCTAGGCTTCAAGACTGAGCATTTTTTATTTTATGGTCTCATTCCTTGGTCCTCAAAACAGGAAAAAAACACTTTTCCTAACATGAGAATGTACAAAATTTGCTGCCAACATCAGTGGTGGCTGGTTTGGATCCCATTTTAATCCTACTGAAACTAATAATAAAATTTCACTGAGTTACGTTAAAGGATGGATACAAATAGAGTGTGTCCTTGCAGGCAGACAGCATACTTCATCTGTACTGTTGCTCAGCATTGCCCCATGATTGGTGTATGTCCCTCTAAAGAGTCATTAATAGCTTATCAAGGTACCGGTTAAAGGTGTCAAACATTACCTTTTTCATTCTTCTTATTACTATTATTACAATTATTATTGATATTTTATATCAGTTCTTAATACTAACTCAAGAAATGCCAGGCATAATCCAGAAAAAAAAAATAGTAGTATTGTATAAGGGCCTATATTTCATGGATTAGGACAAGACTGATAAAAAAATGCATTTGTATACATAGTTAGCTTCTACCTGGACTGAGGGAAAGCTCTTTTCTTTTGACAACAAGCATCAGTATTAGTTTGCATAAAGCATTTTGGCCTCTAGCAGCCAAAATGTTGTTTCCCACTGGTGCCAGACCCCTGAGATTGCAACAGTGTGCAACTGTCACTGTGCGAAACACAGGGAACAGTCACACTTGTCTTCTGAGTGCCAAGTTGGCAACCAACTTTGCTTGGCCTGTGAGCATGTTCCTGACAGCGTTTGGGAGCCAGCCTCGAGCTGAGATGGCACCTGCAGTACACAGAGAGCCAACTGCTATTTAGAAGTGAACAAAGGTGTGCTCTACGATTTTAAATATACTTTGGCTAATTGGAGTTTTTTTTCCTCCATTAAGCACTCACAGAAAAGATTCCTACTTCAATATCTGGCACAGGTTATAATAGGCTCAAAAAAACATTTGCCTGACTTGGCCTTGTTGATGACAGCAAATCGGACAGTTTATGATGTATCTGAAAATTAACAAAAAGCCAGGAAACTGAGAGGATTATGTTACCCAAATGGGGAGTTATTGTAAGAAAAGATTCAGGCTGATAGATAGTCCTACTCAGCTCATCTTAGGATCTTTCTTTCTGCCACACATGATTTCCCTGGGAATTTTACTTTTTAAAACGAATACTCATATATACCTCATTCTCTTGTAATGATGGAATACTATTAAAACAAATATTTGACAAATTGTAAAGTCACCAGTTCCCTTTGTAACCAGTTTTACTTAAAGGTAGAAAATAAAAAGCAATAATAGTTGTTTGGTTGAAATAATATCTAATATTCCATAGTAACTATCCAAGTTCTTTCCCTATAGTTACAAAGCAACTTTCTGTATGTCATTTCTTGGATACTCACTGAATGAAAATAATTCTTCTGTATGTCCTTGGTTTCTGAAGTCCAGGACTGGGTCCAGACTGATTACAAAATTGGACTCCCATCCCATGGAGCACTTAATTGCCCATTTAAATTTAAAGACATGAATAATCTCATCTGAGAGGTATACAAAATCAGGGATTATAAGAAGATGAAACAAACTAAATTCATGCCATATATAAACACATGTACACCTGGGCTAAAGCCATAAATAATTGTCCGTCTCTAATTCTGTACTACCTTAATAGATTTCTGTCACCTGCGCTCCTAAATTTAAGTTTCTAACACAAAGTGCCAAGTAATGTCAAATACGCTTACTGTTTTCTGGCACAGGTGCCAAAAGCTAATATAATTCCAAGTCAAATTTGGAGCTTTTAAGAATTAATCCTGTTTTAGCTTGTCTCACCATCAACAGAAGTGACTGAAATACTGTGGCTCTATTGCTCCTGTAACTGCAGGATCACAGGATATCCCTTATAGTGCTCTGTGTCTGACGTCATTACCATGTAGTTTATTCCTTCTCTCATATTATGTTATGAATAAAGGCTTTCCTTTGGTGCATTTTGAATTATCTGCTTCTACACTGAGGGGTAAAACACGTTTCTTTGGTTTGAAGAAGGCAGGTTGAATGGACTTGGAAAATGAGAGAGCTTTGTAGTGATCACCACAGCTTTGTGACAGTTTTTAATAGTCAAGGGCAGATTCATTTAACAATTTTGGACAGTCTGCCTGTGAAACTTACTCTGATGATAGAAATCTCTATTACATTATGTGTTGACAACACTGGGGCTTGAGTCACAGAGCTCTTAGGTGTTCTCTGGCTTTGGCCAAAAGCTTCTTTGGTAAAAATAATCTTGTTTATAGGCAAGATTACAATACTTCTAAACAGAAAAATATCAGTAATAGTAATAATACAATTAAAACAGAAGCACATACACTTTGATAGTTTCTATCCCTGTTGTTGGGGTTAAACTCACCCTCCCATTCTTTGTCTGGGAGCACATAGTTGGAGAGGTTAACAACATCAGTCACCAGCATCTGGAGTTCTTCATGAGGAGAAACATGATATTGATGCTGCTGGTACCTTCTTTCACCCCTGAGATCCACTTGAAGTCATCTACACGTTTGCTAATGACTAGAGTGTGGCCATCGATGGCTACAAGTAGTTCAGAAGGGACAGGAAAGGAAGAAAGTGTTGCCCTCTATGTAAAGAAGTGGCTAGAGTGTAAAGAGTTGTTGTTAAAGAGTAGCCATGACCAGGTTGAAAGTTTATGGGTAGGAATTAGGGATTGGGACAACAAAGGGAGCGTTGTTGTAGGAGTCTACTACAGGCTGCCTGGCCAGGCATGCCTTCTTACTCCAGCTTGAGGAGGCATTGAGATCACAGGCTCTCATCCTGCTGGGGGATTTTAACCACCCCGACATCTATTTGAAAAGCAACACAGCTGGCTGCAGGCAATCCAGGAAGCTCTTAGAGTGCCTAGACAAAAACTTCTTGAGACAAGAAATTAACAGCCCTACTCGAGGAGATGCATTGTTGAACCTGTTGGTCACAAATGCAAGCGAAATTATCAGAGATGTCAAAGTTGAAGGCAGCCTGGGCTGCAGTGATCATGCCTTAGTGCACTTCACTGTCCTAAAAGTTTGAAGCCCACGAGAAGCAAAGTTAGGACTCTAAATTTTAAAAAAGCAAACTTCCAACTCGTCAAGGAATTAGTAACTAGGACCCTGTGGGGAACGGCCCTCAGGAACAAGGGAGCAGAACAAAGTTAGCAGATCTTTAAGGACAAGACGAGCAAGTGCAAGGTTCTGCACCTTCTGAGCTGGAACAATCCTTGCCATCAGTACAGAGTTGGGGATGAGGTATTAGAAAGCAGCCCTGAGGAAAGGGACTTGGGGTGCTGGTGGATGAGAAGCTGGATATGAGGAGGCAATGTGCACTTGCAGCCCAGAAGGCCAATCACATCCTGGGCTGCATCAAATAATGCATTGCTAGCGGGTCAAGAGAGATGATTCTTCTGCTTTACTTTGCTCTGGAGAGACCTCACCTGGAGTACTGTGTGCAGGTCTGGAGCCCTCAGTATAGGAAGGGAGACCTGATGGAGCAGGTCCAGAAGAGGGCCATGAGGATGATCAGGGGGTTGGAGCACCTCTGCTACGAGGACAGGCTGAGGGAGCTGGGATTGTTCAGCCTGAAGTGGAGGCTCCGGGAAGACCTAATAGTGGCCTTCCAGTACCTGAAGGGGGCCTACAGGAAGACTGGGAAGAGTCTGTTTACAAAGGCCTGTGTTGCAAGGTTGAGGGGCAAAGGCTTTAAGCTGGAGGGGAGCAGATTTAGATTGGAGATTAGAAGAAAGTTCTTTACTGTGAGGGTGGTGGGGCACTGGAACATGTTGCCAGAGGAGGTGGTTGAGGCCCCTTCCCTGGAGCAACCTGGTCTAGTTGGGGGTGTCTCTGCTGACTGCGGGGAGGTTGGACTAGATGACCTTTGGGAGGTCCCTTCCAGCCTGGATGATGCTATGATTCTATAATATGATATTATAGGGCTGTGTGATTACAAGCTTCACTCCTTTATGGCATAATACAACCACGAAAAAATTTCCCAGAGTCCATATCATAGCACTTCATCAGTCTCAGTCCAAAATGCCTGTGAATTAATCTCTCGGTAAAGTATGCAAAATTTGTGCCAAGTTTGATGATAACAGAAAATACATTTTTAAAGCACAAGCTTGCAAAGACATTAGAGACAATCACATAATCCATCTAGAATAGTATACCTAAAAGGAATATCTAACTAGTGTGTGCTCCCAATATGGCATTACACCTTCAGAGCATGCAGAGTGTCTGTCACGTTACATCAGAAAAGTAAGTCATCTGCCAGTTTGTCCTCCATTATATATGTAGTGAATTAAAAGCAATACTTGTGTGTTTCCATTACAGAGGTAATACATTTTCTGTCCCTTGAGAGTTTTTGAGATTCCAGGTTTTTTTCCAATTCTTAGCTCAATAGAAACCAAATTTAAAGGCATATTCAACATCCAACAGATGCAAGATATTTGGGGACATTAGTAAATTGTTTACTGTTGATTATTTATAAATACTTGATCTCATTTTACCTTCTAAGATCTTTTAGCTTTATATGGGTTTAGTTTTGATGTTAAAGTTTAATTTTATTTGAATTGAATATCAAAATTGTGTAAGTGGAATGTTTCTAAACTTAAATAAAAGAAAGATGTTATGAAGTAAGGAGGCAAATCAAAACCAACCAGGGTTTTACCAGCTTTTAATGATTCAAAGGATTTCTGATTAGCTTAGTTTATTTGCAAATACTTGATAATAAACAGTGTTCATAATCACAGTGTCTGTTTATCTTCTCTTTGAAAATCAACTGTTCTGTTTTAGATGCACTCCAGAAGCTCACCGACTGGAATTAACAGCAATAGGTGTATTTTACAAGACAGATACTACCTACACCAATTTCATTCCTTTTTACAGAAGATATTCTACTAAGGTAAAATGAATAGAAACAGTACCTTGCAGTCAACGGTAGATATAGTACTTTGCACCATGTAAGGTTTGAGTCACTGCTGAGATGACTGTGCTAGTTGGAAAAGGTGCAAGTAAGGCCTTGCAGCCTATTGTGGCAGTTGATGTGGGAGAGAAAGACACATGTAATGCTCAAGGGTCTGAGCATGGTCAGGGAGGTGCTGGGCCTGGGGGGGGG
>JAOTQQ010000012.1:74929615-74949978 GCA_026546715.1 Gallinago undulata | reverse complement strand
AAAAACCTCTTCAGCAAGCTTCATTGTGCTCTGTACAGATAAGGCAAACCACTTAACATTGACAAAAATGTCACAGCGTACTTCCAGACAGTAGTACAAATAAATGAATGCATGAAAATCAAAATACAACTAGAGAAATGTAAGATTAAGTACAAGTAGCTGGGTTTTAGGTGGAGATTAATCCATGTCATAAATATTAAAGCAAGGCATATTAGAGTATACAAAATGGTTAAAAAATATTTTTACTGAGATATGCTCTTTCCAACAAGCCAGTCATAATGTATCATTATTATTTTTTTTCCCTTCTGTTCCCCTGCATGCAGGAAAATTCAGTCATGGAAATTTCTCTGTGAGTACTTCACCCGAGGTTCAGCTAGAGGTACAGTGACAAACGCCTTTTGATGTGCACAGATGATTTGCATTACCATGCTGCATAGACCCCCAATCAAGGATGCAAGGTATGATTCCACTAAAAATGAAACTAGGATGCACAATAAATCCCTATTGCAGACAGAACCGATAGTTTTCTCTAACCGTTCAAAACACTGAAGTCTCTTCTACCAAGAAAAAAGAAGTAACCTTAATTGTACTGTTGAATAGTTCATTTTTTTTAAGAAAATGTAATGCCATTTCTATCTGATATCTGAAGAAGTGTTGAAACGACCTTGTTTCCCAGCAGACTTATAATAAATTTTCCAGCCAAGACAAATGGGAGTTTAAAACTACAACTGCAGTTAGGCAAACTATGGCTAATCTGTTGCACAGATTGAATGAAATGATAGGTGAATGACTGACTGATTCCTTGGGGTATGTCAGCTTTGAAGAGAGGCCAGCACGGTGCATGTGTACAGGATTGCAAAGGGAAAAAGCAGAAGCAGGTAGGTTAATTGATTTGTCCAGGCAGCAATGGGGTCTAATGTATTAAGTTTGGGCCTGGGCCTCAGAAGAAACCTCACTCACCTTCTGTCTCACTCGGGTTTTGTGAGACTTAATTAGGGCTTGCAATTTACTTTGAAAACCGTTTTCAGACGTGCAGTCCAGCTTCAGCTGTAAATATATATCTATAGCTGAAAGACACAGGGAAGAAACTTAGGCAATGGAGTTTGTTAATTTAACATAATATAAAAGTTTTCCTTCAATTACTTAATTCTGTACTGATCTATTAGTTATCAGGATCAATTAGGTATCAGGGTGGCCTTCTTACAGTGTGTATCCTCATCATTGGTACGTACACGTTTATCTATCCCCTCCTCCACCAAAAATTTTTTAAAAATCCTGGATGTCTTGCAGTTTCAGTCATGTAAGGACTATGCATTTTACCACTTAAAACATCATATTGCTCACAGAACTGGGCATCCTGCAGGAAGACATATTTCTGTGAGTTATTTGAACACCAGTTTAGCTCACACAGGATTGGAAAAAAAAAGGTCTCAGTAAGAAAAACCTCATCTAACTTGGGAATCTGAATAAAGAAATATTATAAGTGAAGGACTGGCATCTTTCTATGAAGAGCAGAACAGTCCCACAGTTATTTTAAGGTTGACTAGTTGTGATCTGTGACTCTTAGCTGTAGTGAAATGGTACAAGGGTATCACACCGAATCATATCTGTAGCCCACCAAGTATAATCTGAAACTATATGAAGATGAAGGTCTTCTAGCATGCTCCAGGTAGCTAAATGAGGTACAAAAAAACCCTTATTTATCACATACACGCTTTGTGATTGCAATCAGAGCCTTCACCAATAGACACACTACCCTGTTTAATGTCAGTTACAGTACAATGTAAGGATTGTGTATGATAATTCATTTGGGTGCCACAGTATGGATGAAAAAAAGAGAAGTCTGTAATCATACTGAAATAATGCAATCAAAAGAAGAACAAATATAATTCATGTGGAGACTGTGTGTTTGTAAACAGGACTCACCAGCACAAATGCATTGAAAAGATAGAGGTCATGCTCAGAGTATTTAATAACAAATTCTTTCTTGTCAGGCTTATGAATCAGTGTGAGGGTGGATTATCTTTTGATAGACAGCTTTATATAGAGTTGCTTGTTGTTGTTTTGTTTTGTTTTTCCCAGGGTAGTTAAATATCTGCTAAAAGTATAGTCATATTTTAAAGTCGTTTTACATTGCTTATGAGTTTTAATGAACATTTCTGTGAATCAAGTTATATGTCTTAGTATTACAGAAGGGTAATATACAGAATTATTACAGAAGGAAAATTTACATCTATACCATTTATTTTTGGCGTGTAGTTAAGAATATTGGGAGCTAACTCCGCAATTATTTTTGTAAATGTAATAATCCACTAAAAGGAAAAAAACGCCTTTGCTAAATTTCAAATAATTGAAAATATAACAGTCTGCAGTATGCAGAACTACTGCTACCCTCTAGTATCTTTCCTTGCCATTTTGTTGTTTTACTGAATAGTAATACACATGCCTGACTAATAGTGATGTGCTATATTGATTCAAGGTACTATAACTGCCAAGATGATTGAAATGCTGTCTCCAATGGTCCTTGACACTTCATATATCTGGACTATGATTTGCATTTATTCCCATGGGATTTAGCGATTGTCTGTATCTGTATGCCCTATGAGACTGATGTACTTTAGATCTCTAAGTAGAAGAAATATGTGTGGTTGATGAACCATTTTATTCATAGCCCAGTGGGAATCCATAAACATAATTCGTCCTTTGCTGTCAGTTCATTGGCTCCTAAGTACAACTTTCTATGGCTTCCTTCCAGGTCACAACATATTTTGAGAGAAAATTAAAAAGCATTGAAGTTTGAAACATCAGTTTAAAAATCACATTCTGAATCATGGTCGTAAATAAAGTTCGGAAGTTCTCTGTATCGTAAGCATGCTGAAAAGGAGGAAGACTTTTGTCTTCCCTTCCGCTTCAGCAGTCATCTGGAAATGTTGCAAGTATTTGATGAGGCAGTAAATTCAGGTTCACATGAAATCAGTAATTTTCTATTTATATTTTGAATTCATTTCTGACTTACTGTGTTTCTGTCCATTAATACACAGTCCTGATTTCTGTTCCTCATGGTTGATTAAAGTGAGTTGATCAGTCAATGTCCTGTCTTGGTGAAGATTTAACAATACCTCCAGAAAAAATTGTTTGATTTATACATATATATACATATGTATATATCTGTGTAGATGTAGATATATATATATATGAGACTGGGTTTTTTTAGGCATCACTTTACCTACTACCTACACTTTACACATTACCTATCACTTTTTACCTATTACCCTACTACATTTAATAGCTCATGAAAAATTGGAACTAAGGTGTGAGTTGAACCATAGTATTACTCAAGTCTAGTAGAATTGTTTCCAGTGGACACAATTGGAAATGGTGGGACATTGCTAAAAGTATTCTCCATGAGATTTCAGATGAAACCGGTTACCATTGTTGACTTGTGATCTATTCTTAGACAAAGACCAAGCTTCTAGATTACCAACTTTTGGCTGGTTTTGATAAATTTTATACCTAGAATTTTTTTTAACAGAGTTAGTCTCCCTAAGAATTTTCCTGTTACTATGATGTCAATATGAATTATGAAGAGTAATATATATATCGCCCTTTAGATATAAAGAGGTTTCTGGGTGTTTTATTTTTCAATATGAGGCTATTAGGAAAATTAGATGACTAAACATAGTCTGTGCAGAAATACTAGTGTGTCTTTTATCTTAAAAAGATGACCTGGTATCTTTTCATTGATAGAATCCCTCACATGCAGATTTCTTAAATATGTTGTATGATTTTTTTTAAAACTGGATATTATATAGCTTATTTTCACAAGACTTATATCTCACATTGTTCCAAATTGGGACAAAAATGATTGCATAAAACAAAACTGTCTAAGAAAAACAGATTTTGTGAATTATTCTTATCAGGTGCTTCCATTTGTTTAAAAATGCAGATGTATCTGTTAAAAAGTTGGAAGCCATATGGATCCCAATCATGCATAACAGTTGCTGAAAAATGCATTTATATGTGGGAACTTTGCTTAGAGGGCAGATTTTGTTCTTGTTGTCTAAAACAGCAAAATTTAACTGACTTTGGTACTTTGCTCTACCTACATAGATTTGTACTGACTTCAGCACACCTGAGCTGTGTCCTTCAGATCTGTATGCTTGGTATCAAGATCTGTGTCATGAATTTAGGAGAAAAATATATTCATTTTCTGGAGTAAAAAAAAACCCAGCTTTAGCTGGTATGAGAGGGAAGACATTCTTGTATCTATTTAAATTATGTTTGTGCTGCTAGTCTTGAACCATTTCCTTTCAAACACTGAAAAATTTTCCATGGCATCAGCCAAAAGTTTTCTCTGGAGGATATTCTTCCCTCTATATCACCACGTGGATTACATCCTCTTTACATCACTGAACATGGTGTTTTTCAGAAACAATGCAATAGTCACCCTTTGTAGCATGATTACTGTTATCATATTTATAAAGAATTAATAATTGTGTTTTCTAGACATGAAAATTATGTGCAACATCCATTACTACATAAGAAGATATTGCAGGTTGTTAATAATCTAGTAATCCCTTAAAAACTTTAAAATGGGAACTGGATTTGATAGGCTGTGAGTAGGTATCGCTGTCCCGTTCACATTGAAACTGCTTCTGTAGGACTCCTTTACAGTTAGGCAAACGTTGACAAATGACTGCAGCTGTTCATCGTGGAATATCATCCATAGAAAAGGTCGTTGTTGAGTCTCTTAAAACGTTTGCCAATGATATCAGTGCATGCAAAATCATTCATCTAAAGGAGTCATGTGGAGGCTCGTTGTTTTGGGTTTTTTTTCTGCAAAAGTAAATAAGGCCCTTGGTCTTTAGAAAAAGGCTTTCGAGGTTTCCACTTCCATGGGAAAATACGTATTCCTTCTCAATTGCAAGAAATCAAAACTGAGCAATTTAGCACATAACCAAATAGGTTATTTTCTTTTTTGTCCTCATTTCATCACTGTAAGGGGGGAAAAAAGCCTTGTTATAAAGAAAATAATCTTTATTATTCTACCACTTTTAATCTGGACTGCTCGAGTCAAACATGGTTCCAAAACTGGTCTAGATTCATTTTATGAGGTTTTGCTTTTATTTCCCAACTCTAGTTTATATTAGGGTATGTATAATTTTGACATTAAACTGCCTGCCACGCAAGACTGTCAGAAATATGAGAGCTTGAGGCTTTCCTTTTCTTTAATTCATCCTTCATAATTAATGATAGAGAATGAATGTTGCTAAAAGTGCCTTTTAGCTTCAATTGCTTTAGTCTTTTCTTTGGTGCAGAATGTGCATTAATACAATAACTTCAAGGAGCGGGGTCTTCCCATAAAAAAGAATGTGGAGAAGTGCATAAGAATTCAAGTTTAACTCATGCTTCATATCAAGGATATCGGTCATGGTATGAGTTTGCCCACTGTTAATCAGAAATGTCTGTCTATGAAAATTTAATATTGAAATGGATTTTGCAACCTTTACTGTAACTGCTATGGGATAAAGCTATCTTTATTCTTATTAGAAAGATAAATACTACTGAAAATTACAGGTGATACTGACTTTCTAGACAAAGCTTAGAGAATAAATTATGTTAATAATAACCTTGTATCAATCTGGATGAAGTTGATTTAAGTTTAAATTAAATTAAATGGATGCAATAACAATAGTAAGTCTAATTATTGCACTCAATTTCAAAAGACAAAGAATTATGAGCTAGGGGTTGTAGGATGTAGACAGAGGAATGTGTTAAATCACTTAAAAATATGAATGTGGCAGGGCTTTTTATGTCTGTAGAACTAGACCTATCAAAATTGATACCCTAGAAAACAGGGTTTGTGCAGAAATTTGTAGAAAAAGCCTTAAGATCAGGGGATTCTTGTGCGTCAAATAGGAGTTCCATTTAACACTGGGGTCCCAGTCCAACAACTGGAATTAGATAGACAGATATGCTTATACTGAACTGTCTTCACTGACTGCGTAAATTTAGTATTATGTGGGGCTAACGAGATTTGCCATCCTGTATTATTCCAGATTTGACTTTAAAAAGGGGAAGTCACCCATCTTCCAAGCGCTTAATTCACATTGAACACAACTTGTTGCTTATGTCAAATGTGGGCTTGTGGGGATGGGGGGAAGGACTCTTTTCTAGACAGGGAAAAGTAGAAGGAACAGGCGACATATCAAGGGGTTCTTTTAATTATGTGTACTGCCTCATCTATAGAACAAGTTCTGTAGGTGTTATTTGTGCAGCTTCTAAACTCACTGATTTTCATTTTCAAGTGATTCTGCAGCTAAAATTACAAGAATGGTCAGGAGAGGAATCAATTTCTATCAGTAGCAATGAGTTGACTCTAAAAGATACCCAAGAGAATAACTTGAGGAACTTTATAGTCAAATCATATTTTCAAAATATTTTGTTCTCTGACTCAATTTCACAATGTTTTAAAAGTAACTATCTAATATGTTTTCATTCTTGGTTTTCAATCTTGCCTGTTTGTTTCCTTTGGGGACCTTTTTTTTTTAAATATAATGGCAAAGTACCAAGAACTAATGTTTTCCTTCACATTTTCTAGTCATAGCTGTATTTTCTTTGTAGTGATACTTGGTATTTTAGTTCACAGCACAAGTACCCCTCAGACTATTTTGACTGTCACGGTGTTTATTTAAAGCTAGTGTCGATTCTTTCCTTGAAGCCTTCTACTGGAGCTCTCTGCACTTAGGAGTGCAAGTGCGATTGCTCCCAGAGGGCTCCTGCATACACTGTATGGTAGTGTGTTTTGAGAGGGGTTCCTCTTTTATGTATTGTATTTTCTTTCTGTTTAACTTCCTCTTTAAGTACACACCTCAAACAGTGTGACACCTTCTCTTCTGTTGTCTCTTATGTTGTATTTAAAGCTCCTTTTATGTCCTGACTCTTAAACAGTTATTGTGGCTGTATGTGCAATTTTCCCTCGGGCCAGGTTCTAGTATGAGACCGTAAGCTTCTTGAATCCCCTGTAAGTATCTGTTCCTCTATAGTATTAAGCTGCACAATGATTTTTATACAGGAATTAATTTTACTGAGAAACAATATGGAAGCCTAAGTTTTTAATCAAAATACATTTTTCTCACCTTGTTGTTAGTTGATCCCAGCCGACAGCCAAGTACCCACCTAGTTGCTTCCTCCCTCCCCCTGTAGAAGAACAAGGGAGAGAATCAGAAGAGCAAAAGTTGAAAACTCATGGGTCAAGATAAAGAGAGTTTACCAGGTGAAGTAAAGCTGTGTATGCAAGCAAAGCAATATAAGGAATTTATTCATAGCTTCACATCAGCATATAGATGTTCAGCCACATTATGGGAAGTAGGGCCTCAGCATGTGTAGTGGTTCCTTGGGGAGAACAAACACCATAACCATAAACATCCTCTCTCCTTCCTCATTTCCATGGGACTTTATTGCTGATCATGATGTCATATTGCATGGAATATCCCTTTGGTACGTTGGAGTCGGCTCTTCTGACTGTCCCAAACTCTTGCCTACCCCCAGCCTACTCACTGTGGAGAAGAGTGGGGAAAAGCAAAGCTTGATTCTGTGCATGCACTGTGAGAGCCAAAACACTGGTCTGTTGTCAACACTGTTTTAGTCACAAATCCAAAGGACAGTACCATTCTGTGTCTGTGCCACAACCAGGTTGAAGGCTTATGAGTTATTAGAGACCAAGGCAACAAAGGGAACCTTCTGGTTGCTGCCCGCTACAGGCTGCCTGATCAAGGGGAGCCTATTGGTGAAGCTTTCTTACTGCAGCTACAGGAGGCATCACACTCACAACCTCTCTTCCTGCTGGGGGATTTCAGTCACCCCAACATCTCCTGAAAAAGTAGCACAGTGAGATAGAGGCAATCCAGAAGAATCCTGGAATGCACTGAAGATAACTTCTTAAGCCAGGTAGTAGACAGCCCTACCACAAGAGATGTGATACTGGCCTGTTGGTCACCAATGCAAGTGAGCTCATTGATGCCATCAAGATTGGAGGCAACCTGGGCTTCAGCCATCATGCACTGGTAGAGTTTGCAGTCCTGAGGAATATGGGTCAGGCAAAGAGTAAAGTCAGAACTCTGAATTTTAGGAAAGCAAGCTTCCAGCTGTTCAAGGAGTTAGTCAATAGGACCCCTGGGAAACTGACCTCAGGGACAAGGGAGCAGAACAGAGCTGGTGGATCTTTAAGGATGCCTTCCACACAGTGAAAGAAATCTGTGGATGACCTTTAAAGGTCCTTTCCAACCCAAACTATTTTATGATACAGATGCTAAGAAGAAAGTTAACTCCACCCAAGTGAGACCCAGTACACTGTCCTTCAGTTCTCAAGGTTTTAGGGTACCATAGGAAACTAAGTCAGAAACTTTGAGAAATCACCTTATGTCTGCCTCCGACAGTGAAATCAACAATACTGAACGATACTGAACTTATTGTGGAAATGTCATTATTTCTCAGAAAACAAACTATTCTAGCCCATTTTGGGGTAAAAATAACTGAAAGGAAAGTTTAAAAATTTTGAGTCTTTTAATTTAACATTTTACAAATATTTCATGGAGATATATTTATTTTTAATTGAAGCTTAAAAAACCTTTTTTTTTTCAACAGAAGACTCATCTTAAAACCACGTTGTTCTTTCTGAGTAATTTCTACTATGATAAAACATGTCAGCAATATCACAACATGTCTTGATTAACCACTTATGGGAAAAGAGACAGTGCAAAATTAAATCCACCCTAAAAATATGAGGCATTGCATGGTAGATAATGGTCTGTGTGATTGGGTAAATCTTTTCTTGACTGTCCCATCTTGAGACAAATAGGAAATTTTTTAGCAGTAAAGAAGGCAGTAAGAATGTAGAGAAAGACAAAAACATCATGGACACAAGGGGTTTTTCAACAGAAGGGTGGGAAAAATGAGAAGAAAAACAATCGAAAAAGTTAAGATCAGCAAGAGATTTTGTTATTAGTATGCTTTTGAGGGTCTCCTTCACTTCATTATAATTGGTAGGAAATCCTCTAATAGACTCAATTAGCCTTATTTTACTGGCTTGCAAAATGAAGTCAGGGTCAGGGATATTACAGTGATACTACACAAATGACTGTAACATCTCTAACCACAGAAACCTAATCACTGTATTAACGGAACTAATTGGCACCACATTTTTTGAGTGTTAAAATTCAGAACTGTAAAAAGGCTCCCTTTTTTTCGGGCAAGCCTTCTCAACAACACAAACTAACTTCCTTTATTTTCCAACCAGGTAGTATTGATCATGGTAGTAGAAAGATAGCCGCAAACACAAGGCTGACTAGGGAGAGAAACCCAGCAGTGCTCTGGAATGTAAAAATGCACCTATGTCAGCATCTTAAGTCTTGCTGTAAGTGTGATTTGAAGCAAATCCCTTGATTGTCCCCACTAACTGTGCTGTGGCTCACCTCATTGAGAAGCCCTGGAGCAGCTGAACTTAATTCCTTTCAGACAAAGATGAAGAAGAAGATATACTCAAGAAACACAGATCGTGCGCCCATCTGATAATGGCCATCGGGACCACGGGATCTAGCTGGGTCTGCAGATCAAAACTCTGCAGTACAGGGGGTGCAAACACCTCAGCACCAGCTGTCTGGCTTTACAGCTCTGCTCTGGTGTTCCACACTACTTGCTAATGTTGGCATAATGTATGATTGCTTAAATGCAAGAAAACATTACGGTAGAATGCAATGTTAAAATTACCTAAGCTAGCATAGGAAACCAGGTGCACTTTCCCAGAACAATGCAAACAGTCACAGCAAATTGTGTCTCGGGAAATGAATAGCTGCCTAGCTAATTGGTATCACTTCCCAATGCCAGCCAGACCCAGCTTCAAACTGCCTCCCACTCGAGAACTAGTTTGGTCTCAGCTGAGGTATCTCAGGGTGGTGCTGCACTGCACGGTGAAAAAAACGACTCCTGGGTTTGCAAATGGTGCTGATGAAAGGACAAAAGAGAACTTCTTGTCTATTCTTTGGTGATACAGGAATTCACCAGGAACACTGGCTTTTTAAAGAAATTACAATGTCCATAGGGTTTTTTTTTATAATGTGGCTACTTTTAGTCCCTGTTAACTATTAACAGAACTCTGCTATCTAATCCTTCCATAAAGTCTGGATGAGCAGCAACAAAAGTTGAATTTAAAACCAATTAGGTTACTATTAAGGCATCAGCTCACAACATCTCATAAGCTAGGAAAATTAACCCAAGTATTCTGGACCTTAATAGACTAGTTTTTCCCCATTCCCCATAAATGTGGATTTTATCACTTAAACTATTTTATTTAAGGAGCAAAAATGTAAGAAGACAAAGAAACAGAGTAACAATTGTGGGAGTGTAATACTGGTTTTTTCATGGGCTTTTTCATTGCTAAAGCAACTTTTCCCTCAGTCCCACAGTAAAATTAATTAAAAGTTTAATATTATCAATCTGAAAGTGAAGCCCTTATTGTAACAGTAGGTATGGTTTAAGCTACACTCAGGTTAAAGTGACCTGGTTCTGTCTGTTGCTTCTCACTCTCCCACAAGTTGTCATCCCTTGCCAAATTTAAAGCAGATTTTCCCGCTCGTCATCTGAGCTACAGAGTATCTTTTGCAGCCATTTCCTACACTAACCACTTCCACTAGCCCTGAATTACTCCAATATTTACACTTTGCTACTTGTTGCTGCCATGTCCAGCAGCTTTGCTAGCGTTTTTCGTTTTCCAACAGTTGGAAAACTGCATATGGCACCGAAAATACCTACTACCTTTTAAGGCACAGGAGGTACTTCAACAGCTCCCTTTGATCTCCCTTTATGTGATGAGACATCTTTTGTTGGTGGTGGTTGGTTTTACTCCAGTCTAAATCAAATTCTGTTACTACAGAGCTGGAAAAAATTTGCTTTAATTCACCATGACATCTCTCTCTAGGCATATGCAGATGTTGTTGGCCTACACCTCTACACTATTACAAATGTAGAGTTTTCTCTATTTGCAAGCGAATTCTCACTCAAACATAATAAACCAGCATGCACAAACCGAAACTGGTTCCAGACTGTCAATTGGTCTTTTTAATTTATCTCCTACTTTCATCCTCAGATACCAAGCAAGCACACCTGGTTTTAGGCTCCTATCACCTCTGGAGTTATTGGAGGAAAGGCTGCTTTCATACTTGAACATAGACACCTGGTTTGCAATTGTTTGCAGCATAAAACCAAATTATCTATCTTTCCATTAGCCAGATTCAGATGCTCAAATTTCAGATGTAAACTTTTGGGTTTTTCCCCCTTCAACTAAATCTTCCAACTCTATGGGTATTATTAAGTATACAGTTGCATTTTCCGAGAGAAATATGATGAGAAAGGTGTAGTGGTATAAAGACAAGGACCTCCTTCTTCACCTCCTGTATATCACAGAAACAATCTCCTTGGAAATAATGAAAACAGAATTAAGCTCAAAGGTCAATAGAATTAAACATTTAATTCTAGATAATAAGATAAAGGGATCCAGCAAATACAATATCAACGTTTATTTGTCTCCACAGTTAAACTTTGTAAAGACAGGAACATGCCAATGTAAAATTTAGCACTTCAAATACTACTGTTGGAAAAAAAAAAGAAATCAAGCCCACAGGGAAAAAAGGATGCCTGAGCTGAAGCTGAGGAGGTAGTGTGTCAGCTACACTTCATGGCACTTAACTAAGAAACAAAAACTGGATGGGGGGACACGAAAGCTAAAAGAATTTCAGCAGTTTAGTACTCCTACTGTTTATCACAAATTTAGTTAAATTATGACCACAGCCTTAGCAAAGCCCCGATGAAGTACCTATTAAAAAAGTGTATTCTTAAAGTTATTTGTAAAGTATTGCATGTCTGTGAGACTTGTCATGGTCTCAGTACAGCTGATCTTAAGGAAGACTAAATGCTTTGTTGATTCCTTTATGGAAGTGAACATAATTAAGAGAATAAAACCAGCATTCTTAGTTTAGATAAAATGTGCAAACCTTGTTATGTTAACATCTTCCATAGGTGGTCTGTCTTTTAAGATTGTGTTTTAACTGTAATATGTCTATGCTAAGATCCTATGAACAGTAGTTTAAAAAATGTGATAAGTGATAGAATGACACCACCATCCACTTTAATCTCATACACTTAAATAATATGTATTCTTCAAAAAAGTATAGACAAACATATATAGGTTGATTTGAATCTGCCAAAGTTACTTGTGTTTGCAGCCATCATGATGTATTCCAGTACTTTTATTTCAGTAGTCTTAACAAGAATCTCTGTTGTACTCTGATTGTTCTTCCAAAGCTCATGTTTCAGTGTTGATAGACCTCTCCAGAACAGCAGAAATATGCTTCTGATCTTCAGAAGAACTGTTTGTTTTACCCTGTCATGACCACTTTCACGGTCTTTCAAGTCCAGCCATCCTTCTGCAGAAATATAGTTCCTGCTGATTTCTGCAGGCCACTACAAGTAATTATTGTGGAAGATCTAGAAGAGGGGAGTATTGGGGCAAGAAATGATGAAGATCCTGGTGGAGTTTGGTGGTCAGCAGGACAGGAGTTTTCCCTGTAAGAGATGACTCAAAAGATGTGGATTTTGAAACATTCCTACCGTTACTCTTGAACTCACATTTGCCAAAATAGCATTAGAAGAATTTTCTTACTGTATGAAATTTGTATAATATGGCCTCAATTTTCAGACATCTCAGGTAATTTGCATCCATTTTGATTAAATGTTTGTGCTGATGGCAGCAAAGGACAATTGGAATTGCCATCGCAGGTCAAACCACTGATCTGCTAATCCAATGTGCTATTTCTGTCAGCAGTCAATACCAGCTGCTTCAGGGAAAGAAAACACATAATAAGCAATTATGGAATAACCTGCCCAGAGGCAAATCATCTTCCTAATCTTATCTGCCTGTGTGTGTGAATCATTAAATGTGAAACTTAAAATGTAGAGAAGCTTAGAGAGATAGCTGGAGAAGCAGGGAATTGCTAGTAAGGACTGATTTTATTACAATAATGAATCAGTAAAACTGGAGTCTTTAACATGCATAGTAGAATTTTATAACAGTTTTCATATTAAATTGTAAACAAAAGATATACCTGGTCTTATCTTCCCAGTATCTGCCCACATCTAAAGAGTAGTCCCTAAAATCACAAGAATGGTTGTATACCCTGCTTTTCTTATCTTTGCTTGGTTTTAGGATGTTCTGGGTCTTGAATCAGAATTTTGCTGGGGGAGAGGGGAAGGCTCTTTCCTGCTCACATGAGGAGAGTGGGATCATGTAACAAAGCCCAACACTTCAATTCATCTCATGTACAGTTTGCTTGAAGGAGAATGAGCACACCAGACTAAATTTGGGGATATTTTTTTTTTTAAATAATTTTCCTTCACTCCATTCATGTTGAATAAATATACGGAACAAGGTTCTATCTATATATCAAAGAGTAAAGTATATCAATTAACAAAATATACATGGACTTTGCTTTGCTTTGCACTAGAATTCTGCAGAGATATGTTTAAATCCATTGTCTTTTAGTATTCTGTACTTGATGGGTTAGAGAGAGGGAGCTGTGGAGCAAAAGAAGCTACTATATAAAGTGATTTCAGCTTGAATAACCTCAGTGATTGTAATGGTCTCTGGATAGAGATCGTCTGAATTCAGTGAAGTCTGATTTTTAAGAAACCAACACAAAGTCTAAACTTCTGTTTCTGTAATATAATGCAATAGAAGCAAAGATGCCTGATGAATTTTAGGGCGTCCTACAGAGACAACATATGGCTCATACTTCTAAGTGCCTTTGTGCATCAACAGCTCTTTGTTTTTGTTGCTAAGCTGTGACTTTCAAAGCTGCCTAGTAGACTTAATTTTAATAGGAACTGGGCATCCAAATCTCTCAGGTGGCTTTGGGAAAAAATTCAGCCAGAAGAATTTTCTTCCTCATGGCTGAATATGCATCATAAATAGATGCCAAAGCCTTTTCACCTTGCTCAAGTGAGGAAAGACCTTCAAAAGCAAATAGACCTTGGCAGCAAGTAAACAGATCTTTTCCCAGTTGTGTAACTGATGCAGCACAGCTGTATGTCACCACGGAACTCACTTTATATCAGACCTGTTTGACAAAGCAAAATTTATTACTAATAGGCAAAACATTTAATGGGTGATTATCACTTAATTTTCTTTCTGTTCTGGTTTCATTTGGTTTATGTCAAACTGAAAAAAAAAAAAAGAATATAATTTGATTCATTACAGAAAATAGATAAAAAGTGGGGAAAAAGATCATCAGCACTTCAGGATTTTTGATTTTATGTTGAACTTTCTCTGAAACTTTGTAGAGCAAAGAATGATTGTTTGAGATCAATGTTTTACATTGCAACAAACAAATGCCACTTGGGGTCAGTTTCTGCTTTAATAATTTTTCAACCTCTTCAGTTCGCAGAATCTTAAAATTTTATAACACGGTGATTTTCTGTTGCCATGGACCACTGTATAATATTTATTAATTTCTTTTTGGAGTAATTAGCTGGAGACACTTTAACACTTTTCTGCAAAACCTTCCTTGTTGTTATTTACAATCACTTTATATCAGCTTCTACTTTTCAGCAGCTTTCAGTATTCTCGCCTCAGGTGCTTTTAATTCAGATTAAAATATTTCAGACAATTGGGGAATATAGACCAAAGACCAAAAAGATCTCCAGCTTTCCTGATACATGGAAGTTGCATTAATCAAACCTTAGTAAATTTGTCTTGGAACTTCAGCATGAAGGAGACCATCATTCTCGCTCTTTCATTCAGCCTTCTACCTTCATAGCTTTAATCTAGTTGGTCGCTAGGTTATAGCATTAGTTTTCTTCCAATCTTGCAGGTTGTAAATAGTCATTACAAGAGGAATTGATATGTTATGGACTCATCTCAATTGAGGAAGCCACAAAGAGCATGTATTTTAAATGAAACAGCTGGTCACAGCACAACAAATTGAGTTTGCTGTGAGCCCCACTATAAGCAGCTTATCACCTTCAGGAGAAACAGAGGAAAGTTACTGAGGTACAGCCGAAGCAGTAGATGAGACTACTTTGGGATGTGAAGCTGTGAAAAGGCTGTAAGCAGATAAGAGGAATAAAGGTAAAAAGTAAGAGCAGGGTTTGCTCTTGTATGCTTTCCAATTCTGCCTCTGGCAATTCAGACACTTAACTGAAAGGACTGACCTATTGAAATTCTGTTCTCAGCCAATTTTAAATTACTCTCGATGTCCTTAAAAAAAATATTTTAATGACTGTGGTAACCTTGCTAACTGGATATTATGAGAAACCTTCCTCTTTTTTCAGTGGGGTGTAATTAGTATACTGATGCATCTTATACCTCAAATTTAGAAAAGACCTATTGGTCATTCAGACCACCCTGTGTGTTCAGAGAATTGCTGCAATTAAGTCCTTAGTACACAGTGAGGTTTTATTCACAGCTATCATTCTCATTAGCAACAATCCATTTCTTATATTCTGTCTGTGCTTTGCCATCTTGATTTAGTCCACTTTTCCTGCTTGTCCTAATTGCTAAGCCATAAATACCTCTGTCTCTAAGCATTAATTTCATAGCAGTCATCCTGTGAATGTAGTACTATCTGTGATGTAGTATTATAGATATATAAATACAGTAAGGGATATTTTCTGTTACAAAGAATTTACAGTGTAAAGAAAGCACCATTGTAAGCCCAGTACAAGATCACAGAAGGATTATGTACTTTGTCTAAATAAGACAGGAAATTGGTAAAAGCACTTGGACTTAAAATGAAGTCTTCTGAATGGCATCCCATTGTTTGTAACCGGTTCTCTCTGCTCCCTTATCCTTCTGTTAGCTAAGAAACATATAGTTGGCAGAGCAACAACAGGTGTAGCGTGGCTTCACAGAAATTGCTGGAACTATATGTGTGTTGCACACATTTCAGATTAGGGTCATTGTTTAAAATTTAAATTCTTTCTGTATAATTTGGTAATTTGAGCTCTCTGAAATGTGTTGTTTTCTTTGGAACTTGCAAAATGTCTATATCTTTATGATCATCTGATGTTCATAATACAATAAAAAAATCTCCAGGGCTATAAGAAGAATATCTTATAGGAACAATGTCTCTGAGCTTAATGATACGTTGTCTTTGCATTCAGTATTCACACTTTTATTGGACTATAATTACTGCCATATGTAATCAAACAACTGTATAATTTAATACTCACTACCAACTCTTCATCCATCTGCCTTTTATTTTCTGTATATTTAGAAAGTAGATTAACATGAATGGTTTTAGGCAGGGATAAGTAGATATAATCTATAAAATCCAAATTAGAATTAGGTAAACTGCTTACCTCAGTTTATCCTTTGCTAAACCCCATTCTCAAAAATGTACTAGTTTCTCTTTCCATAGGTGCATTTGATTATATTTTTTTCCAAAAGAGTATTTGGATCCCTTACTCCAAGCTGAATATAATTTTGCCTTCATTTTATACTCTTGTTGAATCCCATACTATTACAGCTTCGATCCAAGTGTTTTCTGCAGTTCCTCTGTCTAGTGAGTTTTATTTTGAAATATTTCATGAAATGTTTTATTAAAAACTAAAGCACTGCAATTTTCTTCTTCTAGGGGGCTGGTGCCCCGTTTATAGAATCTAATCTTACCCAACCCATCATCTCATCTACCATTCTCATTTTAATGACAGAAGTAATTACTATGTAAAGGGAGGTCAAATATCAAGTATCATGGTAAGATGGGGAGGAAGAAATTCTTCACTGTGAGGGTGGTAAGCCACTGAAACAGGTTGCCCAGAGAAGTCGTGGATGCCCAATCCCTGGAAGTGTTCAAGGCCAGTTTGGAAGGGGCTTTTAACAACCTGCTCTAGTGGAAGGTGTCCCTGCCCATGGCAGGGGGGGTTGGAACTTGATGATCTTTAACATACCTTCTGACCCAAACCATTCTCTGATTCTATGATCATGGCTTAGCACTTTACAGAGAAGACATGTTCCAAAATGAGCAACTGGCTCTAGCAAGGTTCAGCTTTGGGGATATACTCCTCATCTGATACTCTTTTTGTGGGATCAAGTATGATGAGTGTGTATTGGATCTGACTGTAACAGTCTTGATAAAGAATAGTAGTCTCTCATCTGGACACCGACATATGAGATTTCAGAAAACCTTAATGAATGTATGCATTAGAGGTCAGATCAGTGCAAAAACAGTGATCGTAGTTGCCTGCTGCACTATTGATCACTGCACTTCTTCCCAGCTGAAAAAATTGTGGATAGCCCTCTGTGAATCAGTGATTGGAGATTTCTCATAAGGAGGACAGCTTTTTCATTGGCCTAAAGTGTAGCTGGGTTTAAAAAAGAAACAAAACAAAAGTGAAGGAAGGATACTTTAAAATTACAAATATGTTGAAAAACTGTGCTATGCAAGTAATTCAGTGTTATAAAACTCAGAAAAATAAAAGCATCTCAATTTATGGGCAAGTTTTAAACATAAAAGATCTATTAACAATAGAAACAATGAGAGAAGTTTCATGTCTTGGGCTATGTTGGATCTTCAATTGTAATACTTTTTTATTTGTGTCTCTGAGTGCAGTCTACTGCCATGAAAATACAAAAATAAAAGATTCAAACTCCTTCTTTTTCTGGATTAATATATTCCTTTTTTTTTTCTGTAGGAGAAGGGTGGTAATGTCAGACTTCTAATAATTCACTTTGTATTGCCAAAAACTTTTTTTTTTTTTTGATATCTCATTTGGAATTGTGTCACTTCTTTGATTTTTCTTATCAAAAGAAAACAGGAACAGATATAATTTTTAGTGTTGAACAAAGGTAGAAGCAAAGTCAATGTTAAGCATTTTATTAGAGAAAGCATCTCTATATGGAGCAGCTTTTTAGTATATCCCTAAACTGGATTTTAAAAGGTACAAACAAGAATTATGGATCACTAGAGAAAAACTAAAACCAGGTAACCTTAGATCAAGTTAAATGAAGTGCTTCTTCAGAGAGTATATGCTCAGTCTTTGGAATGGGCTAGCAGAGGATTGCAAACTTGAGTGCAGAAGAGAGGATGGATATGTAAAGATGAATAAATTTATTATCTGTAGTAGCATTGAATTTTGTGCATGTAAGCAAGTGGTAATTAAATATCCTAGTTCAAAATTTAGGGTGGTCACTCCATCCATCATGTTGGACTCTTTCCTACTATGAAAAATTTCCTAGGTCCTCCTTTTCTCCCTCCCCATCCCATGTTTGGAAGCATCAGATTATCTACTACTTGCAGATGCGTGTGAACTTGATGGTTCAGCAATTTTTTCAAGGATGCAAATTCAGGGTTTTCTTGCATGTATAAGGTGCTCAGAATTGATCAAGACTGGGAAATTATGAAAAAAAAAAAATACTAAGGGTGTTCTTCAGCTTCACAATGATCTCTTGTGCAGAACTGCAGATACCTGGAGATAGCAAGACTAGCTAAGTCTCATTCTAGTTTGTTGTTTTGCCAGTTCAGGATTGTTTGCTTTAATGCTAATGCATTTTCTACATTTTCTAGCAGTTTATCTAGTATAAATTTGAATGGATTCCTGTCACTTTCTAGCATAGAATGTTACAAAGCTCTCTGGTGTTCTTCTCATGAAAGATTTCCTGACATTTCGCTTATATTTTTCTTTACATCATTTACTACATTTTGGCTTACTATAATCATACAAAAAAAACAAAACCAAAAACAAAAAACAAAACCCCAAAACTTTGTATCTCAAGAAATCATACAAAAAGAGCACTTTTAAACCAAAATAATCAAATGGAATGGAGACATAGCATGACACTAAAGGACAATACTGCCAATCTTTTTTCTTATTTATCAGTAGTATCAAAACCCCACTTGTGACATATCCAAATTGATTTTATGCTACGGGACGTATTTATAATCACGACAGTTTAGGAACGAGGAAAGCTGCATTTTTTTAAATAAGGAATTCAGATGTGGAGAACCTTATTTTAAATGTTTTTATGAATTTAAGCTTGGTAAGCTCGTAGAGGTTGCATCGTTTTGAAAACTGTTTTATGGGCTGGTTCTTGGGTAGATTTCTATGTAATCCATAAGGAGAGATCCGGTTGAAAACAGTGGGTCTCAAAGAGTTCTTTCACCCGTACGTACTGATTTGGGGCCACAGAAAGGGTCTGCAAGGAGCTCTTTTTGAGGGCTTTGTGAAGCCGGGCGGAGCGGGGAGCCGGTGCCGAGTGTGTGGGCGGCTGCTGAGGAGATGGGGGCGGTGCCACTCCCCGCCCACTCTCCCCCATAAAAGAGGCCATTCGGGGGCTTAGCCCCCTTCCTCCCCCCAGTCGCTGTGCCCTGAGCAAACAAGCGAGTGGGCTCAACCTGGAGCGCCACCTGGGAGCACCCACCGCAAGGCGTGGGGAAAGGGCACGTAGGAAGAAGGGTCTGAAGCTCCGCCAGCTTGACGGGTGAGTCCTGCTGGTGGTCTCCCACGGCATCCTCATGGCTGGAAGTGGGGGTTGGATGAACGGGCAGTGAGGTGGATTGAAAGCTGGCTGAAAGACAGAGCTCAGAACGGTGTGATTAGTGGCACAGAATCGAATTGGAGGTCTGTAGTTAGTTCCCCAGGGGTCAGTCCTGGGTCCAGTCCTCTTCATTATATTCATCAATGACCTGGATGAGGAGATGGAGCGTACCCTTAGCAAGTTTGCTAATGATACAAAACCAGGAGGGGTAGCTGACATATGGGAAGGCTGTGCCACCATATGGGTGAGTCCTGGGCAGGCTGGAGAGTTGGGCAGAGAGGAATCTGATGAAATTTAACAAGGGCAAGTGCAGGGTGCTGCACCTAGGGAGAAATTACCCCCTGCACCAGTACAGGTTGGGGGCTGACCTGCTGGAGAGCAGCTCTGAGGAAAAAGACCTTGGAGTCCTTGTGGACAACAGGATGACCATGAGCCAGCAGTGTGCCCTTGTGGCCAACAAGGCCAATGACATCCTGGGGTGAATCAGGAAGAGTGTGACCAGCAGATCAAGGGAGATTATCCTGCCCCTCTATTCTGCCCTGGCACCAAACTAGGTGGGAGTGTTGATCTGCTTGAGGGTTGGAAGGCGATACAGGGGGATCTGGCCAGACTGGATCAATGTGCTAAGGCCAATGGGATGAGGTTTAATAAGGCCAAGTGCCCGGTCCTGCATTTCGGTCACAACTGGTTGCAACGCCACAGGCTTGGGGAAGAGTGGCTGGAAAGCTGCCCAGCAGAAAAGGACCTGGGAGGCTTAACATGAGCCAGCAGTGTGCCC
>JAOTQQ010000012.1:74878534-74929515 GCA_026546715.1 Gallinago undulata | reverse complement strand
AGGTTTAGATTAGATATTAGGAAGAATTACTTTACTGGGAGAGTGGTCAGGCACTGGAACAGCCTGCCCAGGGAGGTCATGGAGTCACCATCCCTGGAGGTATTTAAGAAACGTGTAGACATGGCTCTTCAGGGCCTGCTTTAGTGCCCAAAATTATTGGTTTGTGGGTGGGTGTGTTTGTGGGGTGTTGTGTTGTTGGTTGGTGGGTTTTTTTGAGGTTGGACTCAATGATCTCAGAGGTCCCTTCCAACCATGACGATTCTGTGATTCTGTGAAATTTGTGGATTAGACTGCTTATTGACCCTCTCTCTCTGACAGATTATGGTTACAGAGTAGCAACTGGTACTAATTTGAATACTTATTTTAGCTAAGGGGAAAACTTACCTCTAAAGTGTTTAAAAAAACCAAAAAAACCAGCACAAAACAACCACAAACAACAAAAAACACCAAACCAAACAAACAAAAAAACCCCCAACAGAATAAAAGACTGTGCTGTATCCTATACTCTGGGTATCTTTTAACCGTCGCCAGAAGCTCAGTTCAGAACATTCCTGATCATAATACTGTCAACAGAAGCAGTGCCGCACAACCATGAGTCAACTGTTTCAGTCATAGGTCGGTCAAAATCAGGAAAGTGACTTCATTCCTGTTGTGTGTAGTCTTTCACTGCAATACCTTTATGGCCCTTTGTCCTTCAAGATGATTTCCTCAAGAGACAGCAAAATTAATCTGTTACAATGGCTACCTTCCTAGCAACACACATATAATTTCAATGTATGTTTCACTGGTATTAGGATTTAATTTTGCCTTTTGTTTTGGTCAATACCACTTTTTCTGGGAGAAATTCAGAATATTTTTGTTCTGGATATGTTATATATAGTTAAGATCTATGTCTGACATGCAGATTTTGTTTCAAAAGTCAATTGACCTTTAGGATAGATTTGTTTCTTTGGTGTCAGTTCAATGCAGCTTTCAGGCAGGTGCTAAAGTGAAAAATAAATTGAAATGAAACTCATGGTTAAAATCATTGTCCTGGACAAAATCTGAAAAAAATATATTCTTCAGCACTTCAGAGCTGTTATTTAAGTAGATACAGCAGAGACTCCATGCACATTCTCACACATCCCACTTAAGCTCCCAATGACAGAGCAAGACTGGTTTTTACCCTGATTCATATTATGTAGCCAGTCAGGCCAATTGGTGGGGAAGAACCAGGGCATAGAACAGAGGAAAATTTGTCCTCTATCAGGACTTCTTTGACTGCCGACCCCCTCTGAATTGCATGCATTCCATCAACTGCATCTGACACCTGCAGTACCAGAATTCAGAATGTACTGCCAGCTTTTGAGGGAAAACAAGGTGAAGGACAATACTGACTGAAAGTCAGTGGAAGACTTGGTACATCTCTGGATTATGGCAGGTCTCTGAGGTATTTATGTGCATAAATGTGATTCATTCATACGGGACACGTAGATGCCCCTTGCAAACAATGATTTGATATGTCAGACTTCTTTAAAAAAAATTCATTATCAAAAACAAAGAGTAGCTTAATTTTTTGAATTTTTTGTCTTGAACAGACTTTTTTTTTTTTTTTTTTTGAGAATGAAGTTTGAGGAGCTGTCAAAAGATAACATATTCTGTTTTATTTAAGCTCTTTCTGCCCTCAGCAGTTTCCTGTGGTGTTAGCAGGTCAAGTTTCCTGCCAGCTATTTTCTATCTGATTCAGCTGGTGAGTTCCCATTCACTCTGACTACCATTAGGTAAAGTGAGTGGAGCATGAATCAAAGACAGTATATATGTCAGGTGCAGGAAATTACATGGTCCAATTCACAAGAGTGAATAGAGATTGTCGGTGTATCTTCTACCTGCCTGCTAGACAGGCATGAATGAGGAAGAAATTCAGATCCTTTACTGAGGTGTTCCTCCCAGAGTAGTGAATATAATTATTTTTTTTAATTTCAGAATACTTAACTGGGAATGGCCAACTTTTTTTTTCGTTCAACAATGTTATGAAATTCTGTACACCTCAATGGTCATAGAGATACAAATAAAAAAAAGTATTTGGTATTATTTGTGGCCACCCCGAACAGATTTGCAGTTATCTTATGAGTTCCCCCTTCATTCCTTGAAAGGAAAAAGTTCTTCAAAAACTGTTAGTTTATCAGATTAAACTTTAGTTTATTTAGCTTTTGAAATTTAGAGCAAGTTGAGAAACCCACAGTCTTTGGACTGCAAGTAGACCTCTTTTTATTTTTGTTATCTTCTCTCTGTTCCACATAACTTGCCCTTGATCAACGCAGTTAATACAAGTGGTGATAATGAGTTGTCTTGATAATTTAGGGTTTTTTTTAAGGCTAGGAATAGGAAATTAAAGTCTCTGTCAGACACAAAATGAGGTGAAACAGGGAAGTAAGTGTTTACATATTAAAAAATGTTGGAGGAAAACAAAATAAGCCTCAAAAACTACAATGTTTCTAACTTATGTTGTATAGTATAATCTTTCCTTCTCATTCTGTAATTGATTTTCTTAGGATGTTCACTATGACCAATGTGTTCACGTTGCAGAAATGAAGACCTAGTTCAGCCCTTGAAACATGAATGAAGTTATGCTCTCAGCTCTGAAATATTTCACTTATTCTGATTCACCTGTATTAAAGTCTGGCTTTTTGTTTATTAGGTCTGTTGCAGAATATGCTGATTCCTCAGTTTGCACTGCATTCTCAGTAGTAAAAGTTTGTAGCAGAGAAGTAGCAGTTCTGGTTTCCTTAAAACTCTACAGCATTTGTTCATTGAATAAGCACAGTAAATTCAAAGTGTCTGTTGTTGTTGATCATGTTCCTGCTAATACTGTAACAAAGAGTTGGTTGGGGTATTACTGGTGGTTGTAATGCATCAGGACCTAGTGAGAGGTGCACATCTCTGTGTGATAATGCCTGGCAAGTTACTCTCTTGCTGCAACTGGGTTGTGATTTGTCAAGCTACAGTGCAATGGACAGAGTGACTGTGACCTGTACATGCTGTTTCTCAGCTACTCTGCAGAAAGATCAGCTGAAAACAATAGATAATGTTTTGAGATAACTGCTGTGGCCTTGCTGACCACAGGTCTGTAGTCTGACAAGCACTACATGCACTTCTGAAATCATGTAATTTGTTTTACTCGTTTTTGTCTGTGCAGCGCAGTAGGAGCCTAAGGCTGCCTCTCTGGGAGTACGTCAAGTATTATTTGTAATGTACTTTGCCAATGTGGATCCCCCTCAGATTAATGTATTTACAGAAAGTAACCATTTAAAAAGATTGTGTTTCTGTGCAGTCAGTGGTTGAGAATAGTCCCTTGTATCCATAAATGAATAATTAAGAAAGAAGCTTGATACATGAATATGTCCAAGGCTTTAAAGAGGAAAAGCAATGGAAAGCTGACCTGATAAATGAATATACTTTCCATGCATTACACATGAATATATTTCATAAAAACCCTAGGGCCCTCACAAATTAACACCTGTTTAAAGAGTAGATCTGTTTGAAAAAAAATACATTTCACTGCTAGGTATGTATTAGCTTGACAGTTTTTTATATTTTATTTATAAGTTAGAAACTTTATTATAAATGAAGCTGATACTGACTTTGGGCAGAATAGAAAGGAAATTTGGAAGACTTTGAGGCGAAAAAGAAACAAATCTGCAGAAGAACCTAAGTGCTTATTATCATCTTTAGCCAAGCTACACATGCCTGGAACGTCTGAAAACAAGTCCAGTCACTTAAGTTTTGCCTTAAATTGCACAATCCTAATTTTGGGCCAATTAGCATCCACTTGGTACACCTATTCTTTTATTAATCTATTTACATAGAGAACCACATTAAGCTCAGAGCCCCCTTTGGCTAACTAATGGTTTAATAAATACATGTTGTGAAACACTCCTTGTCCCAACTATTTGCAGTGCAAGTAGAATAAGCAGGAAAAGAGACGCCCCGAGTTGAGGTTTGTGAGTCTGCACAACACAGCAGAGACTTCTGGTCTCCTAAGCTTCAGTCCAGTAGCTTATATATTGGTATATTTCATGATTTCAAAGGCAATAAAAGCTTGCTACTTGCACAGTGCTAAACTCCAATCACGGAAAACATTTAGGTCTAAACATTTAGATCTAAATCGATTTAATTAGATCTAAGTGCTTAAATGTGTGGACATGTGTATGTGAATAGCTTTTTTTGGATGAGGATCAAAAGGCTTTGCACCTGCCACAATATAAAGCAATGCAATACTGCAGACTGCACCCCATGGAGCAGCCTCTGAATTCTGATCAACTTGCTCCTCTTCTCCTTGGTTAGATATTTCTCTCTGACTCGATAAAATTTGTTTCTAATGTTTCTATTCTTTTCTTAATTAAGATAATGTTCTTTTTAAGTGGTTTTTAATATTGATGTTCTCTGCTGCCTGTTCTTTCTTATTCCTTCAAATGATACTTGCATGGTAGAAGCAGAGTGAAAACAATCAACATTCTTTCTGGAAAAGTGTAAAGAACTCCTACACTGCCCTGGTAATATTAATTTCATTGTTATGTTGCCTGAAGACACATATAACTGGCTCATAAAACCAATGTTGCCAGAAAATACTTGCTATCTCTCTCTTGCAAAAACCCTTGGTGATTTTGCTACATCGCTCATCTATTTTTCTCTCTCTAGATTTTTCTTTTATGAAAAAGATCTAAAGCTAATAACTTTCCCTTGTTCCTGGTTTCCAACCTTTCTAGCTTTCATTCATTAGACTCCATAATGTTGATCTTGTCTATTTCCGCTAAGTTTTTAGCATACTTGTCATTTAAAGTCTATTCCCAGTTATTCAGTTTATTTGGCTTTTTTCTTATTCCTGGACTGTGAAGAAAGAATCAAGAAGTGAATGGCAAAAATGCCACTAGAGTAAATAAGGTCAGGTACATTTGGGATGTTCAAAACCAAACTAAATGTTTTCATACTTGTTTGTTATCCATAATTATTTGGGTTATTTTATATAAAAATATTATTTACTATGCATAGGACCCCTATAGTCAGAAGATCCAACAACTGTCACTTCTGATCCATATAAGGAAGAAGGTGAAAATTATTTATGAAAATTAAAAAATATATAATTTTTCTTGTTTATTCCATTTCTTAAGTCTTTTGAGTTTTGAAGGGATTTATATCATACATGAAAATCGTAAGTATTCTTACCAAAAATAGTGTGCAAAACGCATATCAAATGTACCTGATATGCAGAACACTTTGATCAAAAAAAAGTTGAAACATAGGCACAGAGATAAAGCAACTGAAATCACTGTGCATCCTATGGCTTCAATTGTTTTGTGGGGAGTTTAAGTGGGGAGCTGTAGTAGCAACATCTGCTCATAGTGAGGAGTGAGAATGGCCCAGAAAATCCTACCTGCAAATTCCTGGAGGCACATAACTTTCATAGAGGTGGGAAATCTCTGCTGGCACAAACAGGGAAAAAACCCAAAGCAAACAAAAAAATCCTAGGGTCTCAGTTGTAAGAGTACTTAATAAGAAACAGTGAAGTTTTGAGTTTAAGAATAATAATCCCTCATAAACATGAAGAGAAAACTTTCACAAGCGTACCCTCAATAAAAGGTCACTTTGTCCACAGTGACAAGCTAGCATGGTTCAATAGTAAAGTGAGGTTAAGGGAAACGAGAAGGGTCATTCACTGGAAATACATTTGAAGGTTGAATGCAGTGCCGAGTCATCTTGGTGTGAATCTGCAGAGATCAGCGACCTAGTGAGAGACTCGTATCAGGGGCTGTTATATGGCTGCAAGTTTATGAGCATGTGGTCATGTGTAGATGGTAGAAACCCTACAGTAAGCAACACTTCACTGCAAGGCTGGCAACAAATTGTTTTTATATTTCGGACTGTGCCAACCCTGGAAAACGAATGGGCATAGAGCAGGAGGGCTCGTTCTAAAATGCTTTAGCTATTTAACCACTGTCAGCAGTGGCAGGAAAACTGAGGAAAGGCAAAGACACCTTTGATATCTGTCTGTCGAACATCAGTAAACATGTCATCTTCTTAATTCTTCTCACTTTCAATCCATTGGGATGTGCAAATGAGGAAATAGGCCCTATCAAAGGGAACTGGGACACATACTTTTCTTGGGCTTCATGTAGGGTTTTCAACATATCTGTACTAGTATAACAGTTGTCTATTGTTGGCACCATAAGATTTGAATTCATCTCTACTATTGCCCCTGTTTTAGTTGGGTCAGTAGGAGGTACCAATATGTAAGCCACAGGACTTCCAGATATGGGAACAAGAACAATCACAATCTTCTGGATTAGTCTTCATTGTCTTTTAGAGCTCTTTCTGTCTCTTCAAACTGTTCTCCAGGTTACTTTCATTATTACAATCTGAGATCTCATTACCTTTACCTTTATTTCTTTCCTGTCAGAGACTCCTGGTATGTGTCTCTACAGTTTCTACTACCCCTTGTACACCTCCTGATTTCTCTACAGTGGAAGCAAATTCATGGCATCATGTAAATAACTGAGACATTTGCTTCTCACCTTTTTGACACAGTTGTAGAAAGTAATAAGCATAGTCTTGATTTTTGTAAAGCTGATTTTGGAATCAGAAGATGTAAAGGAAGAAAGATAGTTGCCTTTTTTCATAGATACTATCCATTTCTTCTTTAATGTTACAATTTTCTGGCTGAGTTTATTTGTATGTTCTTTACATACAAAAAAATTTCAACCTGAATACCTGTGCCATAGAAGACTACAGGCACAACAGGACAATGCTTTTGCATCAACTGTAGATCACATATCAGATTTTAGTTGAAACTTTTTGTCTTTTCCCATTGTGTTTTTTTATTTTTTTGACAGGATTCAGTGCTGATGTTACACCTTCCTTTCACTTTTTTCTGGAGAAATTCACATATGATTGTAACTGTAGGTAATTCAGAATCTTTAAGTGTAATGTTGTTTGAACAGGTTAAGTTTTCTGTGTGCTTTTCATAGTATAATTTGATATCAGAAAGAACACTGTCAATTTCTTTGGTATGAAGTTTTGACATGTAAGATTGAAAGTTCATGAAAGGTGAGAGACATTTGTACAATAAAGGTCACATATAAAGGCAGAGAAGTAAGTTTTCCATTTAGAATGCTGAGTTTTTTGATTTATGTGAAATTCCCTGACCTAAGTGAACATTCTGGGGGTAAATAATTTAATTGACGCAATTCAGTTCAGTCTGCTGTGGAAGCTGGGCTGCATAATCCAGTGATGGGGACAGCTACCTCTGACAAGCAGAAACTGAGGGAAGTGGAAAGGTAGCTAGTAAAGACATATGCCAGCTTGCTTGGAATGTGGGTGTGCACTTTTGATGCCACCTTGGGCAAATAAAACTTCAAGCTCTTCCACTGCATGTATTCACAAGTGAAAAAAATTCTATAGCCCCAAATACTTTGATTGACATCATCTCTTGAGATTAAAATTTACTAAAAACTTTCAAAGAACTTAATTATATAAACAGTTGTGACTGAAGTACAGACAACTTTGGGGGATTAATAACTACTGAGAGAAACTGAAAGTATGAACTGCAGTCAAGGGTCATTAAAGACAGTCAGTCATTAAATTCCTAGAAATACCCTGTGCTTCAGTCAGTATATGGGAAAAAAAAAGAAAAGCAGGTTCTGCTTTATTCTGGCATAAATTTTGGATCTTTCTATTGACTTTGAATTTATATTGATTTATCAGACAGTAGAAATCGAATTTCTTCATTATAAGATTCAACTAGTCAATTCATTAAGCCATTTGTCTTAGCGTGCAACGTACAGTACTGCTGCAAGAGTAAGTTGTTACAGTCTATTGTTATTTAGATCATTGGAGGAAATAATATAAAATAAAACCATTCTTACAATTACCTGTATAAAATACTAACATATTAAAGAGTTGCCAGTTTTTCAAAAAGATTTTTTCCATTTTTTTCTGAGAGAAATGTACAATAATGAAATAGTTACTGCTTGATCTAAGAAAGCCATTGAACCATCTGAAAAAAAAATGTATTAAAAAAGCTTAAATGCTATGTGAAATTAGTTTTTAATTAATTGGGTTTTATATGTGATCAGTCACCTGTAGTTTCATTCTTTAATGTACTGTTGTCATCTGTAAACTTCTATTTTCTGTTGAGTTGCAGCTCTTCATCCAGTGGTGTGCCTTGTTATTTCCTTCTGACAATAGGCCAGAAATTGTTGCTTGTCAAAGCAAGAATGACAAATTCAATTGAAGATCTGGCTGTTGTTTCAGAAATAGGTTTAAATATCAGTCTAGAAAAGTAGTATGTAACTATGAATGTCATAAATTCCTACTCTTTCCCTCCTACCCCTTCCACATTCTATATAAAGGATGACTTAGTAGAGTTTAGAACAATATTACCTTAGGTTTGGTTAGGATTTCAATGAAGTAATTTACAATACTGTGATGCAGCAGAAATGGGCTTCAAGTTGTTTTAATTCAGAAATATGGTTCTCTGTGTTTAGGTGACAAGGCAAATTCTGTATCTTGAGAAGGCTTTTGAAAACGTATCATTCCTGGATTGTATGGTAGCACAGAGAAAAATGTGAAAGTTCTGAGCCATATGAATTATTTTGCCACAAGATTTGTAGAAGGCAAAAAAGGGACAATACAGAAAATACAGGAAAATATGGTACTCAACGAGGTAGAGAATAATATGATCACTGTGATAATATGCTAACTGAAAGGATTGAGGGGAACAGGAATGGATTTTCTAAATGCAATGAGAAAAAAAGGAAATGGAAGGAAGGAGACACTTCAGGTGTCAAGTTTCATTAGTTAAGTTCAGACAGTGAATTGAAATGGCTAACAGCTTTCTTGAAACCAGGAGTAAACAAAATTCACAGAAAATCTAAGCAATTAAATATAATGAGGGACTTTTAATTACAGTTATTGAGTAGTAGAACTCAAAAAGAAATCAAATTGACAAAATGAGAAAATATACATCAATAAATAAATCAAGCAGGTAGAACAGTCACAGTTTAGGCTGTTAAAATTTAACTGCTTTGTAGCTAGAAAAGTGGATCTCTAGTTTGCATAAATATATCTTAGGACTGTAAATATTTTTGAGTTAACACATATATCAGCAGATCGTGCTGAATTCACTTTTCACTCATTTATTAACAATCAATGAAAGATCTGATTCTAAAATCTTTGTATTGATGAATTGCTGTAGCAGAAACAGGGTTCATTAATAAAGACTAAAAGGAATACTAAGTAGAAAGAACAAAGTGTACTTCTTTTATCCCAAAAATAACTGAAATAACAAATAAATTACTTTTCTGGTTGATTTTAAATGCCAATAACTGGAGAAAGAAAAGGAATAAAGGGTTTAAAAATGAGGGACAGTTTTGAAACACAGGTATGAAAACACCCAGCTTGTCCATAAGACAGTTGGACCACCAGTCTCACCCGGTGTGAGGGATTTAGCCGAGGTGCTTTGCCATGTTACACAATTTACAATGTTGCCCTAACCCACCACTGCGCTTTAGCTGTAGCTGGAAAATAAAATGTGCTAATGCCTCAGCTCATTCAGCAGTAAAACAGCAGAAACTGCTGAGGAATGAGTTTCAAGGATCACGTTTGCTTCTACTGCAACACATTTACTTCTGTTATAGTTCATTGTGCACAGTACTAGCTAAAACTGACAAAGGGCATGGTTCGTGTGAATGTATTGACTGTAAGCTGCACAGCTGAAGAGCCAGTGTGATTTGATTCCATGAACACTGCTGGGGTAAACTTCCGATGGAGAGGAAGGGTACACTCTAAGGGTGGCAATGTTATAAATCAACAAATCCACACTTGCCATATCTTGTGAGTCTGGACTAAGGATAATATAAACCTCTAATTTTATACCTGGATACTTGGATCATGATGAAAGAGTGAATTCAGTCATCTTTTTAAAAACATTGATTATCATTTACTTGTCGCTGTCCCCCCGATTATCTCAAAAACTTTCAGGTCTCTGCTCTTGCCCTCACACCCAAATCTGGGGATAAAAAAACCTCTAAGCTGTTACAGGTACCTGCTCATTTTACTGGCAGGTACCTCTTCCTCTCTACTATTGCAGTAGAGAGGAGCTTAGATGAGCCAGCATGTTACCTTTTTAAATAAGTTGTGCAGACATATCCTGTCAGCGGCCTTTATTATATAATGCATTTTTCTTGCCTTATTTTGGGGGTCAATTTCTGCCTCCCAAAGCATAGAATGCATTTATTGCAGAAGATCGACAGTGTTACTTCCCAAGACCTTGCAAGTCAAGTTCATTATACCTTTTCTGTTACTTCACATTTTCTTCTTCAAGAGAACAGTGTTTCATAAACATATGATTTCACTGATACTTAAATTCATTTACCTTTGTGGTTGTAGCTGGGAACACTATAGCAGAAATAATCACATTTACAGCTGGGTTTCACACAATTTTTCAGAATAACTTACAGTTTTACAGAGATCAAATTTCTCTGAGATATTAATGATGTAAAATTTATCTGATTTTATGGTTTTCTTTTCCTACCTGGACTAAATGCAAGCTTTAGAGATAAGTCAATGCTATTACAGAAGGTAATTATAAAGATCTTAATAGAGGTTCTTATTAGCCTTTCTATTCATAGGTCAGAAAGCCACATAGCAGAGGAAGTAATTCAACTTTATTCAGAGTTCTTTGCACTAATTTATGCAATGGCAAATATTAAGCAGAATGCCATAGATTAAGCTGATTTCTCTAGTCTTCTGTTGAGCTAATATAAAGACCACTCTCAGATAAAGAAAATATTCTGCCTGCCCTAAAGTAGCTTAATTCTTTGTCTTATCTTGTTGGCATTTTGTGCCTTTGCAATACTACCTTGAATCAAATATGAAAGTTTTCTCTCGTGTACAGTAAAAAGCTTCCTTTAAGTCTTGCAAGGCCCATTTCAGAATTAAAGTAGCAATACTAAGCAATCTGGTCCTGGAAAAGCAAAGCAATGTAAATGAAAACAGCTGAAGAATAGAAAATAGAGGAAATATCAGTTGCTGCAGAAGGAGACCAGCTCAGAATAGGTTACCATGGAGCCTGCACTGTTAAATGTCTGTTCTGGGGGTCCAACTGTGCAGAGCAAGAAGTCGTGTCTGTAGGAGCTGTGTTTGCATATGGCAGGAAATTGATAACTTTTTTTCCAGAAGGATGGACTTATCTAAATGATACTGAGTATACTGAATAAAAACACATTTATCATGGGTCAATTTTCTTGATTTAACAAGTGGAAAATACTGACTGCTGACCCAGGTAGTGCACTTTCAGGCATATGGAGACCCGCTTAGTAATGGGTGGAAAGGAAGGAAGAACATACTTTCCCTTTCTCTACATCTCTCCTGACAGTGGAAAATGTTTAGTTTGCATTCCAGAAAAAACACTCTGTAAACTAATATGTATTTTTATATATAAGGGCATATTTTGACAGCCACATTATATAGTATACAAAAATGGAGTTCATGGGTACACTGCACTGGTTTTTTGAGCGAGAAGAAGAAGAGTCATGGTGGTGTAATGACCTGCTTGAGGTCTACTGTGGTTCTGATTTTAAGGAATATTCTTCAGTGTATTCACTTTAATATCTGCAGAATTAAAAGTATGACATCTCTCATGCTTCAAAAAGACAATCATGGCAGGTAATGACAGGGAATGTGGTTGTGACACAACACAGGATGGGGGGGATGGGATGATAAAGGTGGAGATGGAGGCAAAAAACACAGGTTGTTGGGGGTTTTTCCCCCCCCTTTTTTTTTTCTCTGCAGTGACTTCCTATTCTGTAACAGGTAGGTTACCTTTTTATGTCACTATGGAAATCTTTCTCAGTATCTTTTTTTCAGTAAAAGGGGAAAGTTGTCTGTGTTAAAATGCCCATTTAGCCACCATGAAAGGTACTTTCCATCTGTCTGATGAGTATTTCACTTCCATTTAAATTTTCACTGATATGGCACTCTCTTAAATACCTGAGGAAATTGAAAACCCATACCTTGGCACAGCACTCTGTGACTGATCATAAGCAATTTGACTCTTGGAGTGATTTTTTAAAAAATATTCCTTTCTGATAGAATGTGAAGTGTACTTTGCTTTTGGAATTTAAAGCTGTAGATAGGCCTTTTAAAGATAGCATGTCACAACCCGATCAGATATTTAGTGGAAGATGTATTAAATGAGCTAATCTGTTATCAGAGGAATAACACAGTAACTCTGAAAGAAATTCTGCTTTGTGTATTTCCTTTACATGGCAAGGGGTCTTCGAAATCAAGACTTTTGGCAGCGTGGTTTAAGCCTCACCCCACCTGTGGCTGTGAGCCTCCTCCTTTTGGAAATAACCTCATGCTGACCGGTGTTACTTCTCTATTTAATACAATCTTAGTTTTGTATAAAGGTGAAGTTCTAGTTTCCCTTAGCAAGAAATGGGTAGTAAAGTAAAATCAACCTAATGTGCCAAAACTGTGATTTGATTTTTTAAGAACGTGTGTCAGAGTCTTTGTGGCCTTAAGGAATGAATTAAGAGGCTTGATTTTGTATATTCAATAAGAATCTCCTAATTTAATATAGTAAGCAAAGCAAATATTACTTCTCCTTTTTCTCATGGCAGGAGATGGTGCATATTAACTGTGACCTTAGTTTAAATGTTATGCTACCATCTGAGAAAGGTCTCTGTGTTATTCCAGGATTACCTTACTTGAAACTTTCACCTTTCTACCAGAAAGCCTGGCAGTACTACTTTTTCATCACAGACAAGGAGGGGTTTCAAATCAGCTTATGCTGGGAGCTTCGAAGTCTTCTAATATGCGCGGTCTAGGTTAGTGGAGTTTCTTTCATGTGGTTTCTCAGGTGGCTTTGCATTTTTATATTTCAGAATGTCAGATCAACCAGGCTATGCTCACACTGCATGCTCCAACTGCCAAACTGATGTCAAGTTGTAATTATGAGATTTTTGAGTTGATCCCATGTGACTGGATTTTAAAAAGAGAACAGAAGTAAGAGTCCTGAAGTTCAGCAAGTCATTTTCTGACGGTCAGGAAAGAGCAACGCGAATGATCATTGCCAGAATATAATGTAAATTTGAAGTCTCTTCCTGTCATCAAGCATGTGTGCTGCGTACTCCAGAGCATAACACTTAATTCAAAGAATGTTATTAGCATAACTTATTCTGGTTTGCATTACTTCCTCTACAATTTATGCTCTCAATTTAGAAAAAAACCCGATTTCTTATATATTTATGAAAATATCATACTGTTAAAGCAGTTCAGAATCATTTTACTAGTGTACTAGTAAATGCTTTCTATAGCAATTCAATACAGTTGCTGTATCTATACACAAATATAAGTTTTTCTACATTCATAAGAAGGCAAAATATGCCCAGGCTTGTACCTTAGTTCAGCCTACAAAGACAAGCAGGATAAGATTCTTCATACATATCTTAAGTGAACTGAAATCAATCTTTGGAGGTGCCTGTCTCTCTTTTCTGACTTAAAGACAGCGTTTTAGTGAACTCAAGTCCTTAAAGTCAAGCAGTAAGAATTTAGGCCAGTTGTGATTTTATTGATGGAAATGAGGGATGATGGTGAATTTTGGATGTCACGTTTCCCAGGAGCCACCCAGATCTCTGGATGGTGGGTTTTTTTGTTGCTTGAGCTGGTGTGAATCTCACCTCTGGCCAGAACCAGGAGGACTTGGACTGGGTCATTCTTGGGATGTTCCTTCCTCAGGCACAGTGCCTCTGCACAGAAGAGGCTTACACACTGTGGTAACAGCTATGCAAAAGACAGTTGCATAGCCTGACTTGCAGGTTTGCTGACCTACTACATCTGCCTCTGTGGGATCACAGAGCAGTAGAAAGGTCTGTGTCCTGGAGGAACCCAGGAAGAAGGGTTGGAGGAACCCAGCAAGAAGTTACATTTTCCTATAGCAGGTATGAGCCACAGCGTTGCTGCTGCCACGTGGCCAATGGTCCCCTCTCTCCTTGTGGGACCTGCTGTGTAAGGTCTCAGAAGCCAGTCCAGAAAAAAAAAAATGAGGGACCTGTGCATACTGTCAGAAACAAATACTGATGGCAACTGAGACCGTATAAGAAATCCATGTTTTTTGAGTGTTTAGATTAGCAGTCTGTCCTGGCTTGGCCTGGAGCAGAGCCAACTTTTGGTCCAGTGAGAGAGGCTCTGTCTTACATTTGTTGCCATGTCAACTTGTTAGCTGATGGTTGTTTACCCTGTGGGGGGGTTGTTTCTCTGGGGAGGGGTGGACAGGTCAGGTGACCCAAACTGACCAATAGTGTGTTCCATCCCATGCCATCCTGAGGGATCAAAGGGTCAGCACTTTTTCAATGGCTGATTCTTTAATGGCTCTCTTTCTTCAAAGACCAACATTTGAGGAAACCCCTGGCTGTTTGTCTGCCTTTGCTCCCTATCAGTGTGTTCCAGAATCCAGTTTCCATCCATTGCTTCGCTGGGGATATCTTCCTGGGAACTTGATACAATTTATACATATATATATATATAAAATATCTATTTCGTTATTCCCTTTTTTATTTTATTATTAGTATTCATAGAAGGAGTATATTTTTTAAAAACTTTTAAATCTCTTTATCTCTCTCCTCGGAGTGAGAGGTGGGGAAACATCTGTCTTCTTGTCATTGGCCAGCCAAGCCTAAACTGCAACACAGTCCCAAAATACCTTTGTTTTTAATATATATTTTTTAATGCCTCAAACTTTGAAAAGCTATGAAATACTGTATCTTGAGTGCAGGCAAACTTTAGTAACAATGTATCCAGTGAATGTACTAAGTGAAGAGGGAAGGATTTTGTTGGTCTAACCAGAAAAATAGTTACCCCTTGCCATCCCCAACAACTTTAGGACTGAGGGATTGTTTTCCTTGCTTAGCTTATCTATGTGTCTGGATTTTGGCTGTCATAATGCAGTGTTAGGAGCTATGAACTACTTGACAACTCCACATGATGAATTTAAAGTTCAATACAAGGCTGTTCAGTGCTTTCTTCCATACTTGTGAATACAAGGCAGGACTGCAGGGGAAAGGACCAGTGTCCTTTGAAGTACCTTGGCAGCAGGAGGCTGATACTGGTGACAGCTTCAAAAGCCCCCTACTAATAACCTCAAGATCCTAAGTGCCACTCAGCAATATTTTATGACCTTTGCCTGCTCACATTCATTTCATCTTTATTTTTATGATAAAGAATGAGTGTCCTTCAATCCACAAGTTACGTCTCAGAGGACAGCCAGGCTTATACAAAAGAAATAATCAAATAACCCTGCTAGACTCCAATCTTCAAACCCCAAATTCTTTTACGATAGGAAGATATTTATTTTTTTAATAAAGTACATATGCATTCAGAATAGTAAGGAAATAGAATTATAAAACCTATCTACTTGATGTATTGCAATAATTCTCTAATGAAGAATATATTCTAAAATATTCTGGTTTTTTTTCTTTACACTGTTAGCAAAATGTCTATGTATTTCTGCTTGTTGATATGTAGAAAATTAGGCTCTCTGTCTTTAACAGGAGACTCTGCTCATACAGAACTGCCAAATGGTTGTCCTACTCCTTAATGTGAAAAGGGCAGACACTCAGCAAGGCTGAAAACAATGAAATGACTAAGCAGAAACAATGGCCAAATATTGTACAGCTGGCAAAACTCATTTCATGGGAAGTTCATATAATTTATGCTCTCATGACAGTCATCTGAGTTAGGAGCCAAACCAGAAATGTACAGAGCATAAAATTCAAGAATAGTAACTCAAACCAAAAAAGCAAAGCAAAAAGAAAACTGACACAAAACAATACAACAGGCTTTTTTCCATCTTGATATGAATAGCTAAATACCGATCAAGTTGGAACTATCAAAGACTTAGCCTAAGTAGAACTACTATGCACTAAACAATCTTTTAGATAGACTTCTTTGAAATTAACATCTGAGGCATAATCCTTATGCCTTGCTAAATTATTCTGAAGGTTTCAGTCAAGACTCTCTGGGAATGCCTTTCAGATTCTGCAGCATTTCATTGCAGGAAAAGAACAATTTTGTAGCAAACCTGGTGGAATTTTTTTTTTAAGTCATATTTCAGAATGAATAGTTGCTGTGTAGATAACAATCACTTTTTAGGGAAGTGAAATATAGCTATGGTATAAGGTTTTCTGAAGGCTCAGGAAATTATTATTTTTTTTAGTTTGGGCTTTTTCTTTCATTACCCATTCATATTAGAAAATGTAGGGGGGGTTTGGTTATGTTGTTTTGGGTTTTGGAGGTTTTTTTTTTTACTTTCTGTCCTCTTTCTTTCTTAGGAAGCTTGGATTCTCATGTAGTACTACATGAGTACTGGTAAGGGATGGATTTGAAGAAGATTTTTTACTTATATATGTCACTGAAGGCTGCATTCTTTTTCTTTACATATGATTAGGGAAATATAAACTGAGGGAAAAGTGTTATTTTTTCAAGTTGTTTACTCATTATTCTCTGCCAGCCATAATGTACATGTTGCCTTAGCAGAACAGTAACATGTATTGCAAGCCTTCAAACTAAAGTTCCCACTGTCTTTGTAATAAGGGATTTCTTACCCTGTTGCTTGGGATGGATGTAAGTCTGGTGTGTCTTACCACAAAATATCATTTCTGGTGGCAGCTGTTTGGGTCACTATACATTGTTTCCACCCTTTTTGTGGACACCAGTTACCTAAATTAATTTAACCACAAAATAAAAATACGCCCAACTGCAATCCTTAACCAGTATTTGGCACCATACCTTAATTTTGCTTGTGAACACTGGTGAAGAAGAAACTTTCTAAAATAAGTGTTAGCTGTAATAGCAGCTTTTTAATAGGCACTTACTAGACACTGAAATGTGAGTCACATCTTACCTCCCATTATTGATCAGTTTTGTTTAGCCTATTTTGTGTTCTGTTCTCAGCCCTGGTGATTTATCTTCATGGCCTTCCATGGGGCAGAGCTAAAAAGCAATAAAATAAAATCGCAAGTTTGAAGGGAAAACTGTATGTATGTACAGTCACTTTTCACTGTGTTTCTTATCTATTATTCAATTTAATGCCAAAGTAATTTGGATTATAATTAAGCAATATGTTCTCAGTCAGTGGTGGTGGATATTAACTTTGTCGAGCAAAAAATTTTGCCATTGTGTTTTCATCTGCATCCAGTATTCCTGATTGATAGTAAGCAAGAATAAGTTTATAGTGGGATAACTGTTAAAAGGCTGAAGCCTTGAAAATGCTGCATTGCTTATTTTCAGGGTCAGGCTTAAGATAAGTATCTGGTAGTACTAAAGAAGGGAGATGTGTATGTGTGCGTATTTATACATATAACAGCTCTTTCTGAGGGAAGCTGGACGCTGGATTAGGTTAAAGAAGGTGCCACATACCATCAAGTCGGGTGTGGTGAAACTGGGCCTTGTTGACATAGTGCCAGGCTGTATTTCCATGACACTAGAAATGGAATACTGTTATGCTCTACAAATCAGCACAATTATATTACTGAGGCTGAGCAACAGTAAGTTAACTTGTTCAAAGAACTTTATTTGAAATTTCCTTCCAGTGACTATTTTAAGTGGGAGGATTTCTGTTAATAAGTGCCATCATGCTCTAATAGAAAACAGTTATGCTTCATAAAGACAGATTAGTGAAGAAAATTATTAATTTGTCTCTAATGACTATTTCAAACAAGAGCTGGTTGTGCTGTAGATGTACTCCCATTTTCTATCTTATTTTAAAATGTATCTTGCTGTGCTCTTTGATGAAGACTAAGCTGTTCTTGTTTTTTGCTTTTATTTTTTTAGATAACAGGTGACTGCCTTTCTTCAGTGTTTTCCTTTGGTGTCCTGATTTCATACAGTAGGGATTTCTTTTTAATGTTAGAAATTACATTCTAATTTTAAATACTGTTTTCAGTCACAGTTTTTTTACTAGCATATGGAAGTGCTAGAGAAGAAAAAAGCAGCTGTTGTAGTAGGTTTTATTTTTTATAATCTCTCATTCACAATGCATTTTGGATTCCTGTGCGAAATTTTTGAAGAACAAAGGAAGCACAATCCTTAAAATCATACCTTCGCGCCTTTTGAACACCTCTGCGAAATACAGGAGTGGAAACGTGGAAAATTTTCTTCAATTTCTTCCATTTCATTTGCTTTGCCTGAGTCGGTGGGTAGCCGCGCGGTTGTGAGGAACTGCTTGTGCCCGCTCAGCCCTCGCTCGGCACCCCAAGGCCCCGGGGAGGCCAGAAGCCCCCGGGTTCCAGCTCCCACCTGCACCGTGCACAAACCCTGTCACGCAGCCGTTTGAATGAGGGGCATCGGTTCCTCTTCTGGTCACATTCTGGTGCTAAGGTACGGTTCTTTGGGCCCAGGTAAGAAAGAGACAAGAAACGCGCTACGATTGCTGTCACACCTCACGGGCGGCGTTTGGCCCTTTCTGAGCCGGGCTTTCCCCGCGGCGCCCGCCCGTGGCTGAGGGGCTCAGCTGTGCCCTGCGGTGGGGCCGTTGGAGCCGGCTGGAACCGGCTGTGTCCGGCACCTCACCACAGGGCCCCGGCACCGCAACACAGGGGCTGCCGGCCCCTTGTCGGGTGAGCCCACTACAAAGGACCGTGATGAGTCCTTCAGTATGGCCTCTGGTTCCAGCACTGGCAATGTCCTCCCAGGCTGTCCCAGTCCTACCACCTCCAGGCAGTTAAGTCTCGAGTTATTCATTAGGTAGGCCCAGGGTGCAGAAGATGGTAGAAACAGGCTGCCCAGGAACAGGCTGCCCAGGGAGGTCGTGGAGTCACCTTCTTTGGAAATTTTCAAGACCCACCTGGGTGCAGTCCTGAGTGACATGCTCTAGCTCTAGGCAATCCTGCTTCAGCAGGGGAGTTGGACTAGATGATCTCTATGGTCCCTTCCAACTCAAAAAAAAATATTCAGTGAAAATGGGTTGAAATCTTTTTGCCTTGTTGCAGAGGGTATCAATAACTGATGTCGTGTCTGGAACAACCTTCTGCTCGCTGAATGGCACCTGCGTGCACCCACGTGGTTGCTCCGAATTCTCCGCAGTAGAGCGTCATCTTGTTTAGTATTAATTTTGTGTACCCTCTGCTTTTCACAGCTGTTTCACTGCAACGTCATGTGAGTCTCCATCTTTGAAGCTGACTGTTGAGATGACTGAAATCCAGGGATTTTAACTCATTCATCTACTTTATTTATTTATTTTTTAATTTCTCTTTGAAAATTCCTGCTAATGAGCATGTTCTTTACATCCGGGCTGACCTTCCTTACTGGTACCTTCAGTAAGGTACCAGTTAGTACTTCATACTTTCTTTCCAGGAGTCACCAGCTTTTCCTCATATACTTCCTGGAGAGAGTCAAAATGGCTTTTAATTATCTCTGAGTTTCCAAAGCCACTCTCTCTGTGGACCTGCAGGGAAAGACATCAGGCAAAGCTGTCACATCCCTGGAGTTTCTTCTTGTGGAAATATTCTTTTACGGCGGCAGCATGGGGAAAAGCTGACACTGTCTTTATTTTTCTTTAACATATCAAGGACAAACAAGACTATCAAATAAGTAAACATAATGCAAAACAAAAGGAAACTGAATGATACAGTATTTGTCTCTCCCATGCATGCCTCTCCCCTTTGTTTTTTCATTTGTATTGCAATGTTACAAACCAGGGCATCAGTATGCTCTGTGAAATGGAAAGGTCCCTGCTCCCAACTATGTTTCTAAACCTGTAGGTAGTCAGTCCTGCAGAAGTCAGAAACCAAACAAATGAAAATGATGATTCTTTTTTTATTTTTTTAGCTGATTTTTGAAGAGCATGTCAGTGAGTCATATTTAAATTAAACTCTACGTCTTACTCTTACTAACACTTAAGCACATGCCTAGATGTTATTCTGAAATCAAGAAGGTCTAGAGACAGTGGACCAAATGTAAAACTGATGTAAACAAATGCAGTTTTTGTTGAGTTTCTGAGGAACGAATTAATGCCTCATGTAAGCAGCGCTAAATATGACATGTGGAGTCTAAGAAGCTCTAAAATGCAAATAAGAGTAATTTTTACTACTCAGAAGGTATGCAAAACAAATAAATTGTTTTGGCCTTATCTTTATAATCAGACCACAAATAGAAACCTCTTTTGTTTATGATGCTGTGATAATTTGTATTATAAAGGTCTAGAAAGAAGTCACTAACCAACTATAGTTCTGACCAAAATGGATCAAAATCAATTATCTTTTCTTTTTCAGGATATATTTCTGAAATTTTGATGGCAAACAAACCCCTCAGTGAAAGTCACTAACTAAGCACATTCGGTATAAATGCTACAGTAGCTTTGAGAAACAGTAGCCTCTGCTGCATATGCAAAGAAAATATTTTCTTGATTTCAATTTGGTAATATGAGCAGAAAATAGTGCCTCCTATCCACTGAAATGCTTACTTAGAAGAACACACAATCAATAATTGATTTATCTTAATGAGATAATTCAGATACTTAAGGTAAAAGTACCTGGGCTCTTTCTGTTGATTCCTGGGAGTATAGAAAGCTGACCTGGAATTTTCTAGCTGTAGTTGGAAAAAAACAAATGGAAAAAGAAAAAAAAATTTCCATTTCATTGTTTTCCAGATAATATTATGAAATTGTCAAAGTATCCTCTATCTATTTAGGTAAATTTCTTAGTTTTAGACTTTAAGCTTAATGTCAGGTAAAAAAATGAAAAAAATTACAAAAAAAAAAAAAAAAAAGCCTGAACTGGAAATGCAATATGAAAACACTGATCTGAGCTGAATTTTGGGAATTAAAGTAGGAGAGTTTTTAGTTTTCAAGGTATTACTTTTTTTTTAATCAAATGGAACAATAATTGTTTTAAATAGTTCACATTGTTGTAGTGGGGGAAGAAGGTATTTATGATTCTTTGCATATTTGTAGAAAGAAGGTATATTTGTAGCATATTACTTAAGAAATATTTATTAGACACTCAGCTAAAATATTTAGATCCTGTCCCTTACAGAAATAGAACGAAAGGAGAATACTTGACTTCCATTGCCTCCGTAGAAAATGGAGTGAACAATAATGTTTTGTGCTGCATATTTCAAAGCAACAGATATTTATGAGGTGAAACAAATATCTATACAGTGTGCCACCCTGTTTCACATACTAGTGAATATGTAAACAGGGAGCTCAACTGCTTATGGCATTTTTTTAGGGCATGGTTCCCCATGTATTTTATTTTTTTTTTTAGCAGCAGCAAAGCAAACTTGTGTAGTTACCACCTACTCTGCTTGTTCCTGTATTCACCACCACATGGCTCTTACAGAGCAGACACCACCATGAAGTTTTCTTTTGAATGAACTGTGAACTGTCTGAATTTAAAAGAACACTCCAAGTACCTTACAAATTATTCCAATATGTGCTTTCTAATTGCACTGTATCTTTTCTTAAGTTCTTTTAGCATTTTAAACATATGATTGCAAAACCATATTTTGAATTGAAAAACAATCCCATACATACACAGATACACTGACCTCCGTGTTTTTTAAAAGATTCATATTGAGTCCTGAGCCACTCCAAGTAATTGAGAAAAGGGCCTATCAAATTGCATCAAGGGCCTATCAAATGCTTGTTCAGCTCTAAAAGTATCATTTTTTGTCAAGTATATGTTACACAGTTACATCACTATGATTATATGCACCTGCACTGTCTCTAATTTCTTTGGCTAGAGCTGCCTGTTTATTTGATGGTCACTTCACAGCCCTGATTCACTGTTTCTGTGGGTATGGAGCTGTGGCCATTTGTGATTAGTTTTATTCATTGCAATAAAGCTAAAAAATGGGTGCCTTGAAGTGTTATAAATTTATTATGTTGCTCTTCCAGCATTTATAAATGAGGGATTTAATATTTCAGATAGCTGTAACCCTTATGAACACTGTATTTGAAACTAACCTATGAGATTAGGTTGTGGAGATCAAGAAGCAAAATTTCATGGAAGGAATTACATCACAGACAGTAGCTGAGCAGCTAAAACTTCTATATAATGCACATTACACTTACAGTTCAAAGTATTTAGATTAATTTCGTCTTGCATTGAGTTCCAATTATAAATGGTACTTCAGAATATTTTTTAAAGCTTTTTAAAAATCACTGGTTTTGCACACCTCCAAATTTATGGACATAAAATTACTGAAGCTATTCATTAAAAAAATCATACTAAGGGAAAAAAAAAAGCTTCTTATGACTGCTGATTCCTCAAAGCACTGAGGTATGCAGTTAGCTTCAATTGAAATGGATGGAAATTTAGTACTTATGTAAGAACTGAAGGGTCTCAAGACAAAGACATGAATTGAGTACCAGTGTAGACACACACCCACTCTTGATGGAATAAGTCAAAGTGCTTTGCTCAGCTGGCATGTAACAGGGTGAAGCTCCTTATGATGAGGGCAGGATGAGTAATTCTAAATCCGTATCAGTGTTTTCAAAGTTAGGAACATCAGAGAGAAATTTTATTTTGCATAAGTTGTTTCTCCCCCACAACCTTCCCAAATTTTCTTCTTCTCACCTATTTATTCTACTATGTCTTACTATGGGGATTTTTTGAGATATCCAGTAAGAACAACTGGAAATGGATAGAATTTGAGGATGCACATGCTGTTTCTGTATGTATTGTACCTTATGCCAGCAGTTTCACTGATTTGGGAAGATGAAAATTCTTTTCCCATCTTGCCATAATTGGAAGCTGTAAAATAAGCCAAGACATTTGGTCCTCAAAGAACTTTTTCATTAAATTATTTAAGGACAATTTTACATTTTATTTTCATTCTTTGCTTCCCTGCTTCCCTCTTCCCTGTATCTAATTTGGGGGAAGGGAGAAAAAAAAAATCACAATCTTCTCCATACGGTGCAAAGAAACACGTAGTTACTTGGCTAACTTTAGTAGTGATTTTTATATTGGGTAGACTGCTATAAGTAGCAAGGATAAACAAATTGACTGCAATAATAATTTTGGACATGTATCTGTAAAGTTAGTGATGTCCTCTGTCCTTTCTTTTTTTTTTTTTTTTTTTTTAATCAAAGAACAGCCACTAGTTTTTCTTGCTATTGAAGGCTTTTTACAACTTATTTGTAGTATTATTATTTTTAGGTAACATTAAGCTAGAGTATTGTAGATTAGTCCTTATTGTACTTAGCCCTAACTGCACACAATAGCAAATACAGCCTAGTCCTTGTGCTCTGAAAAAAATGTTGGGTGGGAAATTTTCAAACAACTTGCTTCCTCTGTAGTGATGCTAACTCACTGAAACTAATCGTTGCTATGAATGGTTAAATTTTGACAAATCTGTCAAATTGACATTTTCTCAAAAATCTTGAATTTTTTCAGTATTAGATTAAGTTTTTAAATGGAACAAAAATTCATTCTTTCAATTCAAAACTCTTAGGTTTAGATGGTTGAGCTTATTGTGGTAAAGAATAGTCAGATCAAATAGAAGTAACTGTAGTCAGAATACAAATTTTTTTCTTTTAAAGAGAGAAAGAGTATTTGCAACTTAATATTTTTAAGATATTGCATTTTATTTGCAGCTTGCAAAATAATTACTTTTAAATATCATATTTTTAGTGTACATGTAATCTGTTGGCCAGATAATTTTGCCGTTAGTGTTCCTTGTCATGTATAAATTAAGTCTCTTCCCCATATTAGTGCATGATGAAGGCAGTTCAAAATGCTGTTTCTGATATAGGTCCAACAGGCAGATGCAGCACTGATTCTCCATCATAATCTTCTGGGTTTATCCATATTCAGTGTTAGTGCCCTTAATGCACATGTGCAGAAAGAATACATCCCATTAGATTGTCTGTTTGGATGTGACAGTTTGAGATGCTCTTGTTGTTATACTGCAGGAACTGCTAATGATATTTTGTGGGCTGTTAATCTTTGATACATAAGCAACAAAAAAATTTCATCTATCTTTCATATATCAACTAGGAAAAGAAAAGGATAGGAAATTAACATTCAAGTGTCTAGCTTAATGGAAATATAGGAGTTCTGAGTTAGTTTTGTTACATTTGTGTTGTATCAGTACATCAATTTTCTGTTGGATTTTCTTCTAAATGGAGGCTTTGAAATTGAGTTGTACTTTATTGTGATGTATGTAAGTGTGAAGATCCAAGAGAAATTTAAGCCTACCTAAACACTAGTTGAGAAGAGGACTACCTATCTCACAAATGGAGCTTGAAAAATCAAGTGCAGCATTGCAAAAGAAAAATGTGAATTTTAAATGTTTTAGGGAAAAACACAACAAAGACATAGGCGACCACTCACAAAGCTTAGTCAGTTCTTTTTCTTATTAACTTAATATATACATACAAGCATGTGTATGTATTATTCTAGTTTAGCTGACAGCTCCAGTTTTGTAGTGCTTACTTTAATACAGCATTTTGCTAAATTTAAATTATTTTTTTTTTATCTGATGTACTCTGCAGATTGTATGAAAATGACATCTGGTGGAGAATTGTTCTTGAAGATAACCACTTCAGATTTCAAGCTAAGGTAGTCATTTAGGATCACAATAGTATATCACTATATTTCAGTATAAAAGAGACAGTCAAATTCTCAGCAATTGGTAAAGCAAAGATTAATGCCTTTTGCAGTATGAATCAAAATTGATTTAACTTTACAGTTCTTCAGGTTTCTTATGCACAATTTTATTTATAGTTTTAAATTTCTACACATAAAATTATATATATATATATATATATATAAAAAAATATATATAAAAGAATTCTAATTTGTCATTCTTCAAGTGAGTTGAATATGAGTCAACAGTGTGCCCTGGCAGCCAAACGGCAGGACCTGTGACTCTGTGGAGAGAACAGCCCATGCTGGAGCAGATTTGATGGCAAGACTTGTGACCCCACGGGGAACCCACACTGGAGCCATCTGTTCCTGAAGAACTGCACCCCTGTGGAAAGGACCACGTTGGAGCAGTTCATGGAATACTGTCTTCCATGGGAGGTAGCTCACACTGGAGCAGTGGAAGAATGCCAGCAGGAAGACCGCAACTCCCAATCCCCATCACCACTGGCAGGTAAGACATAGAGACATAGAGAAATCGGAAATGAAGTTGATTGCAGGAAGAAGAGAGGGATGGGGGAAAGGTGTTTTAAGATTTGGTTTTATTTCTCATTACTCTGATTTGATTTGTAATAAATTAATTTCCCCAAGTCAAGTCTGTTTTGCCTGTAGCAGTAATTGGTGAATGATCTTTCCCTGTCTGTCTCGACCCATGAGCATTTCATGATGTTTTTTCTCTTCCCCTGTCCAGTTGAGGAAGAGGAGTGATAGAGTGGCTTGATGGGCAGCTGACATCCAGCCAAGGTCAACCCACTGCGCTGGTTTTCAGGCTTTTCAATTTTTCTCTTTACATTTCTAATCATATTTGACCATACGTACAATTACTGTTAATTCAGGGCACCTGAGGCTGCTTTAGAAATAAATGAAAGATGCAAGTATGTAACAGTTTTGAAAACACTTTTTTTTTTTTAATGTGTGGAAATATAGGCTGTTGTAGCTAACTCTAGGACAGTTTCATAGGATAAGACTTCTGCTTTTTAAAGAGCAAGCAATCACTGAATCATATCTGTGAAGCCACAGCTACAAGTTATATGGACAGCTTCTTAAGTGAGGAACACCCAGGGCACTTTACTTCCCAGGAAAAATATATAGAAAACCAAATAAAATTGCTTTTTTGGCAGAGTGTAAAAACATGCAGTTAAACAGGTATTTGGAAGAACGTCATAACAAAGTGGAAGACATCATAAATATAGCCAGATACCTCAAATCGTGATTGCAACAAAATATTTTAAATAAAGGAAGAAATTGATTTATGGTTATTACTTCATCTTAGTTTTATTTTCATTATTGCAATTCCTTGCTACATCTATAAATCAGCAACAGTTTTTCCAAGAGCTGATACTGAGCAATTTAGCCCAGTAGTAAATTAACATGATTTTCAAACAGAATATTGTTAAACAAAGCTCTTCCTGAATATGCCTCTCCCCTAATAATAAGGGAAAATAACTTGAATTAATTACTCAGTAATTAATGTATTTTTTTAAATAAACAGGAAGGGTAATAATCTCCTTATTTTCAGTAGTGCATTTCATCTCCTCAATGACCTTCACTTGTTTCCCAGGTCATTACTCATTTCATTTTTATTTCAACTAACTCCCATGTACATTGATACTTTTAACTCTAGTTTTTGCCAAGAACAGAATGAAAAATTTTGCCTCAGGTTTTTATCATCGAGGTATTTCAAAGTAGCAGAACAAAATTTGTTATTAAATAATATTACTTAGTCATTTTTGTCCATCTCAAGAGCTAAGGAATACACACAAGTCTAAAATTGAAGTGACAGGAACAACAGAGTTAGCTTTAACGTGTGCAGACTGTTGCACGCTTTCCATCTATATCAATTATTACATTACATTATTGCTGTTCCCATCTCTTTGATTCCCAAAACTGTCTTCTGATGGTTTTAAGGAATACTACCTGATTTAATCTCCAAATATTTTTACAACAAACGGCATAGCGAAAATACCACTGACATTTAGCCATAAAGGAAATGTCTGGAGAGCAGATGAAAAGATGATATTGTAGCTAAGACTTGGCTCATTTAGCAGCAGAGTAGAACCAAAGAGCTGAACTCGTGCTACTAAGGAAATCTGGGTAGCTGTGCTGGTGGTCAGTGATTTCCATACCCTGTTCCTGGATTAGTGTCACATGTTCTCATCCCAGTTCAGGGGATATACATTAACAGTGCTGAAAACTCTTCTTTGTTACACTCTTCAGCTTGTCTCTAGTCTGGGCCAGCCCAGAAAATCAGGGAGTTTTTCTAAGCCTAATCCTTCTCCTCTCTTTTGTAGACACAGTTTATTTATTTATTCTTTAATACTACGTGAGCTAGACAAGCTTATTCTATTAATAGCCTAATTAACACATACTGCTGCACTATGGGGGACTGATCCTTCTTAATCCACCACCTTGGTTTTTTTACTCTTCTTTTATGTTATCAGAGTCTGTTTTCACATAGATCACCTAAACTGTCCTGCAGACAAAGTTCAAGCACTGACAGTGGAAATAAATAGATGTGGTGCCAAGAACCTGATTCTTTATTCTCTGACAAAATAACCAACAAGTCCGAAGTCAGATGGCCCTGTTTATCAAATCCTCTTGATCCCTGGGGATTTAAAGTGCATTGGGAGCATAAAAAAAAAAAAAAAAAGGCATTTGGGAAAGGAAAATAGAAATAAAATAGAAATTTTTATGTTTAGAAGAAGCAAAGGAATATCCAAAGTACCCAGTCAGTAACGGATGAGAAGGAAAACAATCTGAGCTTATTTTGTGGACATAAACACAAAGTTTGCTGTTTCATTAAAGATGTGAGATAGAAGCACAGACAGTCTTTGGAATGAAAATAAAGTATAATTTAGAGGAGACAATATTGCAAGAGATCTGCATTTTGGGTATGTTTCAAAGTCCCCAAAACTCCAGGAACCACAGGTGCCTATGGCAGACTTTCAGCCTTGCCTGCTCTGGACCTTAGCAGATTTCTTTTCTAGATATGGACTGCCAAAAATTGCTTCTGTAGTGGATTTTATTCTTCTTGTATTACCGTTCACAGAAGACAATTTAGAAGCTATAGCCACCTTAAATATATATCTACTAGCTGATGTAGCAGTGTTAGCTGAAAAAAGCCTTAGGTCTGCACTTTAACAAGAGTGTGGCATCTTATCTGCTCTAATTCAAGCTAGAAACCTGTGATGGTGGATCCAGTGGCCTGAGTCAGGAGTGAGCTGCATTACACAGCATGGACAGGAGGTGACCAGTCCTGAAAGACTGAAGAATCCAACCTTTCACTTCTGCAAAGGGCTCTGCAGGCGCCTGGGTGTAGGACTGACGCTTAGCATTGCAATGGATAAGGAAAAGACAGGAAAGAAAGAGTGGAGCAATGACAACACCCATACAGCTAGTTACACAGGGTAAATACTGTGTGTATGGCTGACTTCAGATTCATTTAAAAGGCTTAAAAAGAAAGCTGCCTCTGTTTTTTTTTGGTTTTTTTTTTCATTTTTATGTTTTACAGCAGACTCTGGCTTTGCTCTTGTAAATGTCTTTTATTAGTTTATTTGCTTTGGTTGTGTTTTTTTTTTTTTTCAAAATCCTTGCTTCTGATTGTTTTGATTTATATAAATATCTATAAATTTCCACTATTGCCTAATATGATAGACATATTAAAAGTACATTGATGGCTGACGGTACACTGATTTCTCCTGCACAAATCCATGGTTAGGTTTCTCACTTAAATTTTGGTAACTTATAGGGACTGTAATGGAGATACAGACACAAATTATGTTAAGTAAAAAAGACATGTAACTTATAGAGAGAAAATTTAAATTCTCATTCATCTTTTAGGTTGAGGATATTCATCATAAGTTGCTATTTAACAATAGTGTAACAGTGATGATCCTTGAAGAGGAAATATGGTGGAGAGAGGAACTGTAGGCATATTGCTATGTCTCAGACAGCATCTAATTCTTTTGAACTGTTGCTGCTCCCCTTCCTTCAAAGACCATAAATTAATTTTATAGCTTGTAGGTCTACAGTGAAAGGGCTTGAAAACATAACCATGACCACAGATAGAAATAGAGAATTAGAATTAGAAACCATTTCATGGGAAGGTACTTTTGCAACTCCAGAATTCAGTTTGCATGGTAGCAAACTGAAATTCTTTCAAACAGCAAGAAACATAAATATGTGGATTTCCTGGATTCAAAATACAAATCACAGCTGGTTACAGGGCAATGGGTGAATATGATTGTTTTGTATTGTTACCAACAGAAGCAATGCCTAAGCAATTCTATTTTTTAAACTGTTAATATGAACGATCTCAAGCATTAACACAAGCACTCTTTTACACTCTCCTGATATCTGCCACCTTTATGGACTTGCTTGAAAGAATATCCTATCTGAAAGATGTCACATGTGGCATTGACAGGCAGTTATTCAGAGCATGGCAGACAGCCAGTAAATCACTCAGTAGAGTTTTCTGTCCCTTCAGACATATCTTACAGAATCTACAATTTCTGCCTTCACAGTATACTTCAATGTCAGACTTTTTGTTCTCTCTAAACATTTATATGTGAAAGTGACAAAAAAAGATACACATTCTCTTGCTAATTGATTTTTCCATCCTTTCAGAGCTCAAGTGCACAAATCCCAGCATGTGTTAACAATTCTCTCGCCATCTTTCCAAGTACTCTGATTGCAAAGCAGGCTTTTTCTTTTCTAGGGGTGGGAAGGGTAGGGTTGGGGAGAGCATCTTTACAAACCAGGTCTTTGGGTCATTCATACTACTAGCAGTTTGTTCAAAATCTGTGAAAAACCTTCATACCTGAAATGAAATGTTCAGTTTTTACCAGAGTATAAACTGATAGGAAAAAAGATGTAACCTTTGCTATTTTATGTAAATTCAGCTGTCCAAATGTTTTTGGCAGTGAACCTACTCTTCTAAGGGAACCTGCTACAAAGACTGCAATAAATACCCTAGTAAAGCTTCTGTGTCTGTTAAAACTTGGAATAAAACACAACCAGTACTACCTCTTCTGCCATAGGGTCAGTCTAGCCTAGAAATTTCCTACATCATTGGATAAACATCAGCATCCAAGAAAGAGTAAGAAAAGGACAAGTGCATACAATACATGCTTTATGAATATTTCCATTAGAACCATATAAAATAATCTCATGGAACAGCAGTTTCACAAGTTAACACTGATTATGCCCTCAGATACTGTGGTGGAACAACACAACAACAACAAAAAACACTGATCTCCGTCCCTCTGAAATTTCAGATGTCTCTGGGAGGGCTCAGATTGACTGGATACACACAGTTTAGAGGGTGTAAATCTTTATCACATAAATTTATATTTAAATCTCAGGAATGCAAATCTATCATTATCTAAATAAAAGTGCATCTGAAATGGAAATCACGAATTTAGATGTGGTGTGTAGGCCATGGAAAAGTTTTAGTTGTAGCCATTTCAGTCTCACATATACTCATTTATGACTGACCTTAAAACACAGGGTATTATAGACCCTGTTCTTACTTTAATGTAATTTTATGTAGAATAGTACCAGTATGTGACAAAATATTAATTTCTGAGTGTCTTTTTTTTTTTTTCCCACAGTGGTTTCCAGTGGATGTTGTGAACTCCAAATGGGATTTTTTTTTTTTCCCCTTGTCTCGGCTATAGATAGCTTTAGTAAATATTTTTCTTATGCAAACTCTATTTTGTTACAGAGAGATCCAGATTTGCTAATCCTCTTGTCTTTGCTAGTTCAGGGAGAGAAACCATCATGAATATTTTCTGGCTGGCCAGGGCCAAGGGTATGTGGGGTTACTGATGCGTCTCAAGGAGCTTGCACAAGGGAAGACACACAAGTCTACTTGTACAAGGAGACACAGGAAATGCACACACCCCACATGTCCAAGGTCCTAAACCAGATTTTAACACAGTGGAATTAATTTTGCCATCACTTTAGGTAATGTATCAGTCTTAGGGGTGCTGGGAAGTGCTAGGAGTGAGCTCTTTTCCGGCAGCCACAGTCTGGGTCCCACCATGGAGCACTGTGGAAACACAAGAGACTTTCAGGCAAGATGAGAATCTAACAGAATGACAGCTCATACTGTTTGTAGCAGGCCTTCAAAAAACAAACAAGCCCCAAACAAAAAGAAACAAACCCAAAAAACCTCAAGAAGACAAAAGAATAGCCAAAAAATAAAAAAACCCAAGCAGATGACTACAAGTCCATATTTACTTTTGTCAGATTTTTTGGCAGAGATTAGGCTAGTCTAAGCAGCAACCTGTCATGTCTTAAGTTACATTCAGGTGCTGCCATTTGAAATGGTACAGATTCTTTAGCAGATCCATTCCCTTCCTGATCTAATCATTAGTGTGTTGCAGTGTGGCAGCAGGTTTCAACAGTTTTTACATGTAACTTTGACCTGGGAAAATAAGGCTTGCTGAATTTTGTTACTAATTACCAAGCATATTGTCTTGAAAGAGCTAAAGAGTCCTTGTAAGTCTTTTCCAGAAATGAAATAATCTCCATCTGAGATTTCAGAAGTAAAATGTTAAACCAAGTATTCACAACAAACTAAATCCTCTCTGGCACAAAAAGTAGTAATTGTCTTAAGGTAGTATGCAGCAGCCGTCAGTAACAGTAAATAGAGTTACAGCTTCCTTTTGTCATTTTTATCTTCAACTGTGATTTAATTCTGATTTGTCATTTTCAGCACTGTTCAATGTTTTGATACTAAGATTAATGGATTTAGATAAAATGGGGTTTGAGTGAAGGGAAGAATTTCAACAGTGCATTTTTAGAAGAATCAGGCTGTAGAGAAAGGGGAATTCTGCTAGGGGAAGGGATTGACTTCTCCAGGGTTTCCCAGCAAGCTGCTGGCAGGACAAGAAATAGGATCTGGGTCTCTTGGGTCTGTGCCGGCTGTTCTGTCCAGCGGCCTCCACGGCTGCTTTTTATAAGTAACAGTCACAAAAAAAAACAGGGCCAGCAAAATGCCTTCATCGTAAACCAATAAGCAAGATGTATTCAAACACTTCCAGCAATTGTGAGCCATTGATTCACAGTCATTCCTCAAAACACTGAGCGTGAAGAGCAGCAACTCTTTTCATTCCTGCAGTGCATATCTGCACGGCACAGGCATTAGGCAGGGAAGGAGCTGCCTAATTAGGAGGACTCGTCCTGGCTTTAATGCAGCTTAAGAACAGCTGCTTTAAGTTGCATTATTGGCCAGTGGATGCCACTAAAGATGCTTTCTCCCCTTCAAAATGGATCTGTTCTGTGGCCTTTAGCAAATCAATAAATCTACTTAAATAGGATGGAAATACTCTGATTGGAAAAGTGTCTTGTGTAGGATGTGCCAGCAAGTTACCGGCTGCCTGCTGTTCCTTCCTAATCCAAAAGGAGTAGTCACCATTTAAAATGACATATTGCACTATTTGCAGAATTTTCTAAAAGGCTGCTTAGCCAGGTGCAACTCTGTTTTCACAGGGGCAGGAGCCACAGCTGCAAATGGATGGAAATTCAGAATTTTGTAGTGCCAGTGAGAGAGGATCACCAGATGGGAAATTTAGCAGGAAATCTCAGTGCCATTATGAATCCCCCCCTCTGCATTTCCAAGTGGAAAAGAACGCTTGAATGCTGAAAATTATGACATATTAAACAATTATTGTGAATTGCAGATAGCTGGCTCAGATATACCTGAGCTTCTGAAATTACAGATGGCAAATTTTACAAAGTGTTGTGATGTGCTTTTGCTGCGGATATTAGGGGAGCAGGGAAAAGTGTACAGAATCTCTGACAATGGCTTTCTTTGGGAAACCCAAACAAAGGCAAAGAGGGAATTAATACACAGAAGCTTGTAGATGTACTCTGTTCAGAATAACACAGTCTACTGCTTCTGCCGTCCCCTGTTTAGTAATAAAAATTATCCAGCAAATATTGAAACTTTGTTCTCATAGCAAAAGAGTTGCACACAAGGATATATATTCCATGTTAGATTAGTTAGATCTCTGGAAGGTTTTTAATGAGATTTTTTTTGTGTGTGAGGCACACTGTCCTGGAAACAATTCGGGACGGGGTCTTAGCTGGGAGGAGGCTGTTGGAAATTACCTGTATTTACAGTGGCAATAATCTGGCTTTTTGAGGAATGATAAACATTTTTTTTTCACAAAAAGACAGCTCCCTAAAACTTATTTAAGATGATTTGATCATCACCAGAAGTCATATATAAGATATATTGATAAAAGAAAAAGTTCGCCCTACTGTATGGGAAGACAGCTAACACACTGTAGCATTAAGCACTTACTCTTTCCATAAGGCTTTCTTTTGCATGTTTCCATGCAAATATTTCAAGGCATACGGAATTATATATGCTAGGAATGCTTTTTGTCTTCATAGCTTGTAGGATGGTCACACAGGTGAATGCTCTCAGCTTTTATTATTCATGTGAAAATAATAGAATATTTTTACATCTGCTGTAGTAATACTTTTTTTTTTTTAATTATAACTCCTCAGGTAAGATTTTAGCTCCCTGTATTAAGATGACAATGTGACAGCAATGTTAAGGGTCAAATGTACTGTCTTTATATTTGAGAAAGGGGTGGAATAAGGATACCTACCAAAAAGATCTTCTGAAGTGTCTTCTGAGGATTCTTCTGACATGGTCTCATAACAGCCAAGTATGCTGAAGTTACTTCAGTAAATATATGTTATATAGATTTAATACTCAGTAATTAAATACTTGTTTCCTGGTCTATATAATTTGAGAAATGGTGTATTGACTACTGACCTAGAAATCAGGAGTTCAGGTGTCCTTATTGTGCCATGGGATTCCTCTTTCAGGGACTGACTTTGGATGTCTGGTACCTAAGGAAGAGTGTAGGAATTGATGGGATTTCCAGAAGTAACAGATCTTAATTAAAGCTTAACCTAAATGAAGACCAACTTGGAAGGTACAAGCTGTGGACTAAGTTGAGGGAGGTTCCGGCTACAGAACAGATATCTCTGTGACTTTGAAACTTGCCTCTCTTTTGCATGAAGAGCACGTCTGTAAAGTAAAGGAGATAACAGGGTGTTGGAAGGAAAAGAAATTATAAGTTCTGAGGGCATCCAGAAGAAATAACTTGGTAAGTAGGAAATAAAAAAGAACAATTTCTAGAATCTGGCGTCTTCTTTTAAGCTAGTGGATATATGAATTTATTTATTTTCTTTTAGATAGTCAATGATCCTGGAAAAACATAAAGATAGAAACGGAAAAATTGCAACTGTGCATTTGACTAATCAGCCTTCATTAAAACAAAATGGTAAATTTATGTTGAAAATATTTTATCACCTTTGTATTCAATTTATAGAAACTAGATGCATGCTTTGGGATAAACACAGAAAATGAGTATCCCTAGTTAGCCTTGCGTTTACTGTCAATGTCACTAAAACCACATGGCTGAGACACATTAAAAAACCACAACGTGGATAATCATTATTGTGAGAAGTTTAAAAAAAATTAGTGTTATAGTCTTTAATAGAAAATTTTTAATTAATTGTATTTTTAATATATGCTTCTCAGAACTGTTCCAGTGAAGTAAGCAAGAAATATGAACACAAGCAAAATAATATTCTAGTCCAATCTAATGTTTTTTTTGCGTGAGTAGTGCTTCTTGCTAGCAAGTCTTATTAGAGTGGTAAATAATGATGTTCCATAAACTTAGTTACAAATGTGTGCCATGCCAGTGAAAAAGAAATAATGAGAATTACACATCTTAAGAAAACCTTTCCTGGGACAACACCCCTGCAGTGAAACTAAGAACACAATACAGCTAGCTATCTCATTGCTCCACCATTGTACAGTCAGATAACTGAACTCAGCATTTTTTGCTGCTTATAACATGTACAAATGTACACATGCATGCAAGAAAGCTGGTGTATAACACTTGGTTGCAAGTATTCTGTCAAAACTGGCTTTTTTTTCTTTTTTTTACAAAATATTCCTATTTTCCTAGATATTTTCTAAATTAAAATCTTCCAGTATGTAAAAAAGGCCTTTATTAAGGCCATGGATGTTTCCATCCCAAGGTAACAAGACTCAGAGTAGTTAATGCCAACATCACGCTTCTGACAGAGGCCAGTAGGCCATTATCAAACAATGGGGATAAAAGATGATATAACAGGGCTGAAAACAATAGCTGTTTTTTAATATGTTTCCATATACTTCTAAACTTCATCTCAAATAGCTGGTGTTTCTTTTTTTTCCCAAAAGCACAGAATACAGAAATTTTTTGAACATCTCAAATACCAAATGATATTAAAAGTCTGGTCAAGATTTATAGTAAACTTTGAAATTAATTTAGAGATACCGAAGTTCATTTATCAGTTAACAGGTATTCCCAGCCTAGCATCTCTAGACTATTTTACTTAATAGCCTCTTTTCATTTTGCTAACATGAGCAGTCTCAGACCTTTGGCTATCGTTGGGTAAGACATTCTCCAAACACTTAATTTTTTTGTGTGGCTCATTTCATTGCTTATATATCCTGTTATTTTACTTCCCTATTGCCCATAACTGTCCTTTGAGAAGCGGTAATCAAAGTTATGCAGGTTCATTTAGGAAAACTGCATTTGTCCTTTATAGAAATTCTTCTATCAGTATAATAATTTTATTATCTTTATCTATTAGTATATACAATAGTAAAAAAAAAGAGATAAAACAAAGAAAAAAAGGAAGTGAGAAAGTCTGATGACAACTAATATCTTCAGCATATGGATGAGGAGTAAAAATGAAGATATGATGATATGATTTTTATTGAGTCATGTAAGTAGCATGTCAAATGTGAAACTGCTGGGACTCTCTGCAGTCGTTCAGGAGGTCAGACCTTTCGGATCCAAACTTTTACAGAGGAGAAGAATCAGACAGGTCCTCCTGCATATCCAAGCACAGTCAATGCTGCTGCCAGAAAAAAGAGCAGCCAAAGGAGAAGATGTGTGGTCTGGCATTGTTTTAACAGCAGTTTGAGAAACCACTATAACACCTACCAAAACTCCAGCCTTCATGGTAACTGTTTATTCAATTTCTGTGCCCTAGCCAAAGACTGCAGAAGGTTATTCTGTCCTCTGAAAGTGCTGAATTTACCTATGACCGTGTATCTAAGAAAATAGTTGCAATCACTAGCAAAGATCAATAAGCATCAGCACTTCAGCTTCCAAACCTTAAGATGTCATGCCACTTGGGCCTTTATTACTGCTATTTATCTTATTATCTGGATCAATTTTATTTAAGACCAAGGCTCTGAATTAGACACTATCACTTCAGAATGGTGTTTTCTGAGAAAGTGTACTTCTAAAAAAGGTCAAATGGACTGAATCACAAAGAATTTGTCTTCCTTCCCTACGTGAATTACATTAAAAATAATTAGAAACAGCAGGTCTAGATTGTTAGGAAACAGCTCCATTCCAGACATAATCAATTCAAGTGCATGGTTGAAAATAACGAAATATCAGAGGTGATAAATCTTTTTGTCTCTGTTTTGTTTTATACTTGTATTATTCCCATTCTTTTAATAGAATTTTAAAACTGAATACAACTGTGGTGACCATCTACATCCAATGGGCCACAGAATTTTCTTAACAAATTCCTGCATCAGACCTGTAATTCCCACCTGAGCAAAAGTAAGTGCTATTCAGGCAGACACTTAATCTTGGTTCAAACACTTCAAAGGATAAACTGTCCCCCATAGTCGTGGTATATTTCTCCAGCTGATAGTCATTCACACTTATTTCTCTTTTGAACTTGTCTAATTTCCAGTATTTTGTTGTGCTTTTCCCCCGCTTATGTTTCAAATAGTTTTTTATCTTAAATTTGTAGGTTCCTACAGGTGATGGGACTATCCCTAAACATTTGTTGGATAAAATAGATAGCTTGTATCTAAATTGTTGGGAGGCCAGTTTTCTAGGCGACCAATTCTACCTCTTGGGATTTTTTGCTACAGTATTCTAGAAAACAGCCTTGTTTTGAACAGTACTACAGTCACTGGCTCTAAATCAGTCCCCAAGGATATTTTTTTCCAAAATTTGTAAATAAATGTCTCCCAAAAATACTTGTGACACTTTTGTATATTCAGTTCTACTAAACCAAAAAAATTATTGCTAGCTATTTTTTCTTGGTAGCCATGGTAAGATTTCAAAGTGACAAGAGAGATCTTATACTTTTCATTTGTGTCATTGAAAACACCAGTAATAGTTCATTTATTTTAAATCTGCCTTAAGCACTATCAAAGACAATAATTTTTCAGTAAACAGGGTCTACTTACCAAGATCAAAAGGAATATTTATTTATCTGTTGCAAAGAAGCATAACTCTATGGAATTCTGTCAAACTACAGTGATTTACATCAGCTCCTGGTATCACCTAGAGCTTTCTTTGAGTGATAAAGTAGATATGTTCAAACTCACATTTTTACAGCTCCTGGATTCTCTTGCATTTAATGAAGAGTAGAAGCCTTACCATCCTAAATAGAATATAAATTTAAAATAAGAGATGATCTGTTTTACAGATGTCAAAACTATTAAATACTTCTACTGTTCTCAGTTCTGAAATTAAAATTGCTCTCTGTATCACAGATTATTAAACGCATATCATCTGATGATACAACTATGTAATCCATTTTAAAACAGCAATGAATAAAATCTAAGCAAAAGTAACCTTGAACTCTTATAATATATTAAATCAGGAACATGTTGAATCTGATATTTAGTTCCACAATAATTTACTTAGGTACGTATACATAGTTTATTATAAAACTTTGAATTATAAAATAGGGCTGTGTTCCAAACTTAGGAGAGACCAATATTGCTTTTGATTAGCTGATGAAGTGAAAAAATCTCTCTGTTATGACCTGTTGAAGGCTTTTTCTTGCCCTCAGAAAGGTCTTGAATTCAACAGGATGGTTTAGAGCTACCTGCCTGCAGAAAGGCTTGTCAGACAGAGGTCTCAGGCAGCCAAGAAAAACATGTTTCAGAACTCCCTTTTTTTTACTGCAAAATAACCCCTAAAAATATCTTAATGTTTTGTATAACGTATGTATGTGTGTATATAACATACATGCACATACTTTATGTACATGTATACATATACATAATCTTCCTAATGAAAAAGAAATTGTTGAACTCTTAACTTGTCATTGTATGGAGCATTCTTGAATGAGGAGATTATTGCAAAAAGGAGACAAACCTCATCGTCTCCGAGCTGTAATCTCTGCACTTCCATCCTGAGTGTCTGTGCCTTGAACCAGGGTAAGACATGAAAATTATATTAAATTGGCCAAGGATGATCAAACCAAGGCAGTTCTGGACATGCAGAGAACATGGTGGCCTGAGAAGGTTTATTAGTTGAGATTGTAGGTACTCAGTGAGAGCTTAGTGGGAGTCTTAAGGCTTGTACTGAGATCATTTAAACTCAAAAAATCCTTCTGTATGTACAAGTCAACAGCCTTTTATGGCTTTGGAGCATTACAACTGAGTTGTCATATCATAAGCAGAACTTATATACATATTATGGATACTTTACAATCCCAGCATAATGTACAATGACCAGATAAAAACTGGACCTTTTTAATGGAAAATGAACAAAAATGATCTGAAAATGCCAATTAGATGAAAATACAACTTGTAGACATAAGTGTATGTGTACTTTTGTAAATATTGCATATCCTTACAGAGTTTATCTAACACTAATTTGATCAGAATTTTAAAAGTAAAGGTACTTAAAAGACTGATTTTTGATATGGCTGAAAAATCCAATTTTCTTTAGATTGAAGAGTTTTTTCTTTATAACAGCTTTTCTTTTTAGCTCTAAGGTCTTAGGGTTTTTTTGTAGACAGTTTTACATTATGATTGACTATATTATTGGTAACTATTGGTTATTTCATGGTAATATATATACTTATATATGCATTATATATAAGTGTATTTATATATATAATCATAGAATCACCTAGGTTGGAATATGGGTATGTATGTGTGCATATATATGTTATATATGTTGTTATATATGTAATATTGAATTTACTTAATATAATATATGATATAAAATATATAGATAGCATGTAATATACAAAATATTCTATATTCTAGGTCTATATTATACAGTTATAGTATAAAGTTATTGTACACAGTTGTATTGTATTATAGTATATTAATTATTGTGTTATGTTATATATTATACATTATGTTCTAACATAAGAGTTAAAAAAAGATCTAATGTTTTCTTATATATTCATGTTTCATTTAATAATTAAATAGGAACCAAAATATAGCTTTACCAAGTAAAGAAACAAGTTATCAGTTATGAAGCATAGTTGTTACAATGTTTTCTGGGAAAAATCTAATACTTTGCTAATTAAAATACAAATTCAAAACTATTTTCCAAATTGTGTATGATTTAAAGATGAAACAAAAAAATGCAAATCTTAATATATTTTGAATTTCAAATTTTTATTCTAAACCTTTGACTTTCTCTCCTTAAGTATTACAAAATTATAACATTTCTCTTTTACTTTCACTGAGAATTCTAGATTCCAATTTTTTCCTCTTTTTTTTTTTTTTCAGGTTCTGACAGTGAAAAGTGTTAGAACACGCATTTGCCCAGAAAAAAAACCCACAACTTCATCTGGGTCAATAGAACAATGGAGAATGACCTGGAAGATAGCAGTGACTGTTACAAGTATAACTTCCGATAATCTATTGCCACAAACTCATCTTCAACTCTGTGGAGCAACAGTGTCTCCTGGTGGTCAACTACTCGGACAACTATTTTTTCAAGAAGCATTCTGCTCCATTTCAATTGATATACATGAAGGTACTTTCATATTAAAACAAAGACTCTTGTGTAAATTCTTGCCCTGGGAAGTGGTTTTATTGAAAACTCATTCAAGTACTTTAGATACCTGAAATTAAATCTGTACTTACTTTGAAAGTAAAGAGTTTCTTTGGGGAAAAGAAAAATAATAATAAAAGCAAACTCCCTGTACCTGTTGTCTCCCCCCTCCTTGATTATGACCCAAATGCTTTTCCCCTCCCCCTGGCCAAGGATGTACTGATTAAGTGAAATAAGTAAGTAGATAAACAAATGGAAAAAAAAAACCACAAAAAAACAAACAAAAAAAACTTAGTTGTGCTGATTCCTCAAACATTTCTCATATGCATCCATTATGTGTACTCCTTGCAGTTAATGGGAAATTTCAGTCCCTTGTGCAAGGCAATGCTTTCAAAATCATTCTAATTCCTTCCATTTTATTTTCTTCACTACCACACAAAAGGGAAGAAAGTAAATGCCTCCCCATCTTCAAATTCAATTTGAGACATTTTACTTGATGAAATGTATATTTGCGTAAACATTTCTCACTGGGGATGGCATCTAAATTTGCTCTGTGGGACTTGACAGCAGAGCTTTATAACCTTATATTCTACTCATTGATCTCTAGCTGCTGTGAACTGTCTAAGTAATTTCCTATTCCTATTTAGCTTAAATTGTAAACAATATAAGGTTTTAAGCCTTATATATGGAGAATCAGTAGTATGAAAATTTACTTGTAAATATGCCTGATAGGCAAAGTGCAGAGCGGAATGAACTTAGAAAATCTTTCTTCCATGTCAGGGTTACAGACTGAAAGGAGGTTTTATTTAACATTAAATTATTTTGTTATGCAAGAATATGCCAATAAAATACCTGAAAGCATATATGGAGGTAGGTAAAAATCAAAGCTCGTAATGTTCAAGCATCTATGAAGAAAATCATACAGAACAGGTAAAGAAGATGTGCTCCTTCAAAATGACAGAGAAGCATAGATATTTTGCCTCCAATACTTAAGAAAGTAGTCATCAGAGGACTGAACTATTTTTCCAGGATTTTTATTATTAATGTGTGCTTCTCTTTTTGTTTTTTTTACTTTTGCAGTAACTAAATACATAAAGTTATTACACCCATTTCTACAACTGCAACAGCTGGGAGACATCCTTCTGTCTGAAGCCTCAAAGCACACAGAGAATGACATGTAACCAAGTGTTACTCAGCTTAAGTCAGGTTTGTTGAATTGACACACTAGGAAGTACTGTCAAGGCACAGGAATAACAAGTATTTTTAACTTTCTGAATACAATGACAAGGGGCACTTGTATTTTATGTGGAAAATTTTATGCAGTAAAAGACTTTTACTTTGAACATGCAAAATTACATAGGTCTTTGTTAATCACAAATAGAATTGATACATGGACATTTAAAGCAATTTGACTGATTTTAGGGTTTATATTTATCCTCAAATAAAGGACAAATTTGTTTGTTCCTATTTTATCCAAGCTCACTGTAATTGAGTTTTTGTGTATAAATCCTTACATGATTTCATAAAAGGTTAATAAACCTATTAAACTAAAACTGAAGCTTTGCATAGGCTAATAAATATATGGATAATGTAATAGTTTAGTTTTATTTGAATTTCAGACCTGCAGTAGTTTGAGGTATTCCTGTTCCAAAATTCTGGTACATTTTACACAGGAGCTCCACATAGAAAGTTTAGATGCTGGAAAGCACAAATCTGGGGATACTCAGATCACGAGTTTTTGGTCTGGTATCAGTCCCATTTGTCCTAGGGTTGTGATTATAAAGACAAATTGGTTTTGTTATTAAAAGCCTTGTATAATACTTTACATCTTTGAATGTTGAGGTGCTTTCTAGAGTTGGAGATGTCAATGTCTGCAGGTTTCAATTCGAACAAATTCTTCTATAAAAAGTAAGCCTTCTAATGTCTTTGGCAACACAACTTTGTACAGATCCTTTTCCCTTTCTTTGAATGAAAGGTTATTCTCTTCTTATAAGTGGAGTGAATATCCTGTGAAGTGCAGTGATGTGAAATAACTGTGTCCAAGATATCATGACTTCTTGTTAGAGGAGAGAAGATTATTTTGTGTCTTCAATGCAGTTCTTACAAGCAGAGTGAGTTACTGTATAAAGAGCCATTTAGTTGCTTTAATGCAGACAAGTGGAATGACAGAGTACTTTTTACATATATGTTTTAGCCATTAAATGACTTTCAGGGGGGTTCATGCTACTCTTTCACACTTCAGCAGCAGCTTTTACCATGAAGACAATGCTGAGAAGAATGATCAGCTGAATTTTTCTAACTCCACCATAGCCTGTAGAATGATTCAAGAAGTTCAAAAACCATTATTAGTTTACACATAGTATACTCTAGATTGTCACAAAAAAGGTAGAAGAACACAGCTTTCACTTGCACATAAGACTAGCCCATTCCTAATTAGACTCTTAGGAAACCACTTGATAGTACTGATCAAAAACTTGCTGCAAGGCAGACAGGGTTTATCTGCCATTCCATTTTGACTATTTTTAATCACAAACAGGTAAAGTGCTTATCAATAAAACTCATTGTTTAAGGAATATCTTTGTTTTGGGCGTGACTCCCATGGTAGTCAAATTGCTGAACAGAACTATTACTTAAAAGTTAAGATAGCCTTAAAGAAAATGTGACTGATGTGCAGAACTATCTAAAATTAACAAAACTCAAGTGGATGGCTTTACCAGGGATTTACCTATCGTATATACATAAAACCATGCCTGTTTCCTTCAATTTGGGAAAGCTAACTAAAGCTTTTCTATTGATTGCAATCCATCTTTAGCTCCATGCACCATCAGTGAGCAAACCAGGTGAGACTTCCATTTAAATTTATTTGCAACACAGAAGAGTGAGTGAATAAAACAAATCTACAGCAAGGGATATCTGTAGTTCCCAAAACACAAGGGAACAAAGGAGAAAATGGAAGACATGTCTGAAATTATTATGATGAATTTATCCTAGAAGATGCAAATGAACTATAAGAATTCTGGCAGTATTTCTATCATTTGGCCAGAATCAGGCTGCATCAAGACCTTGGAAACAAATGCTCTCACAGAGCTAGTGTTGCTATAGAGGGAATTATAGTAACGGTGCAGATACTGAGCAACTGACATTTTAGGAGTTTAGTTTTCTCTTCAGTGCACTTGATGTTTATCTATCTGGTCCAGAAAAAAAAAAAAAAAAAGACGGTCATAAGTTAAGCCACTACTTTTAGATGGCCTGACAGAAGACACAGTAACAATTTCCCATCTAATTCTTGTTGCTGTGACATTGTGACCCTGAACTGTGCTATCTGTTACAGCCTACATATAAGCCAGATTTTCAATAAAAAGCTCAACACCTTAAAAGGTCTCTCTGTTTCTGAGACATCCATGTAAGTGGCCAATTGTCTTGGAAAAATAGCTGACCATAGCTGCAGCATGATCACACCTGACACTAAATGCAGAAACTATTATCATGAAAAACTAGTCTTTGTGGACTTTTACATTTACCTAAAATTATTGTAATATGGCTTTGGAGCTTACAAATACAAGCTGTATTGCATCCAATCAGACTGGAGGAGAGGTACAGCAAATGTGTGGTTCTACTGGGTAAGATATCCAATATGAGAGACAGAAAACATATAGTGGCATCCAGGTTTGCCTGTTTTGGTCCCTGCTGTAGTCAAGGGACAACTGTTTCAACCCTGAGTCAGGGTATAACCCTCTGTAGTTTGCTGCTACTTTACCCTACAAATGAAATCCTCCATTAATCTAAATTAGCAAATATACTGTGGTTGCAGTGGCTGTATGCTAGCTGATTTCATCTGAAAGACTGATATGAAACTTTCTTAAGAAAATTATTTGCAATTTTTCAACAGGTTTAATTGAAACTAAAATTGAATTTGTTCATGCAATCTGTAACCTTTAAACAATCAATGGCTGTACAATTTCAGTAATGACTCTTTAAAATTAGAATTATTGAAAAGGCTTATGAGTAGTGATAAACAGAATAAGGTGGTATTGATTGGCTAGTGGAAGACATTGATTTGAACTGTAAACAGGCATTATGCTAGAAGAATTGTATTACTGTACATCTTTTTGCTACTTTTACTCTGAGTCAACTCTGAGCAGATTCATAGTATTTATTTGATTATGATTTTAGTAGGCTTTTTAATAGCTCGAGCAGATTTATGGCTAAGGAAACATGAAAGTTTGAAAAATGTCATGTAAAAAGGATTGAAGGTACAAATTTCTACGAGCTTTTTGCATATCATAGATTGTGAATGCTTATGATTTACTGAATAGGTATGCTTACCATATAAATGTGTTTATACTGTGCCTGTAAATGAGCTCTCTCAGGATAAAATAAGAATTGTATGCATCTTATTTAATCTATATATTATATTCCATTCTTTAGCCAAACAAGAAATTTCGTACTAACATTTGTGAAGCCTGTAGGGTATGTATGCCTATAGTTCAGAAGAGCAAACTTGAGAGTTACTAGAAATCTTCCAGTTCCAGTCAGGAAAGACAGAATGATATTCTATCTAATCTATAATTAAATATATTGTTATTATATCAAATGACACAATATAAAGAACTAAGGAATCAGGACTACAATGATAATAGGCACTGTTTAAATAGAGAAGATGGTACTCTCTGCCATGAACGGGCTGTTAATCCAAATGTGGCTGTAGGTGGAGACACAGGGTGAGTAACATTTTTACACAAAATGAGTTGATATGTTCTCAGTCTAACTTTAATTGGTTGGAAAGCGGCTAAATGGGGAAAAAATGTTACAGCAAGAAGATTACACATAAAGGATAAAAACTATGCAGAGAATAAAAAGATAAAAAAAAAAATTGAAAGAAATAAAAAGAGGAACAAACAGCAATTCTGCACAGGTTAGAGAAAATTCAATAAAACTTAAGTTCTGCAAAAAAATCAAAAGTTCCTGGAAGACTTAGAATCTTACTCTGCTACAGCAGTCTTTGCTTTGACTGTTATTGTTCATCCCTCCTCTCAGCAGCATGGAACTGTGTTGCTAATTCTGTACATGTACTGTGTGCAAGTCTCTTATCGATGTCAGTGGAAATGTCAAGCATGAAATGTGTTTAGTATATGCAACAGAATTGTACCAAGAGGAAAATTTTGTCTGTGTTGTCTTCGGGCTTGACGCAGATCTGACCTTAGAAAAACATATGCAAAGCTTGGCACTTTCAACTAGGTTCAAGTATCATCTTTTTAGGAGCTGATTATAATCTCGTACTGACCGTATACTCATCAATTCTGGTGCACTCACCCAATGGACATGTTTCTGATCCCTCACAGTTTGTCATTTGGCAGACATAGGGTCTAAAACAGTTTGAAGGCGTCACAGTTCTGTTTTTTACTGGCCTCAGCAGAAGCTGAACTGAGCTCAGTAGGTTCTGAACACTTTGCAAAATCCAGAAACTGGATGTAAGTATCTAAACAATAGCTGCCTTTTTTCTGAAAAATGAGGTTACTTATCAACTTACATAAAGCCTAATGGCTGCAAATCTGTTTTGATCTAAGCTTGAAGTTTAAGAAAACTGTGTTAATAATACTTGGCAGGTCTATATTTTTCTTTCTTCACACATCCTTTTTTGAAAGATCATAGGGCTTTTTAACTTTTTCCCTGGTTTGCTGAGTGCTGAATATACACCAGTGTAATGCAGCATAATTTCATTATATGCCTGCAACTTTGTCCACTGTAAGAAATTCCACTTTCTTGCATTTGCAAAACAGAATGATTTGTCTTTTAAAAGGTGTCCCTCAGATGCATTTCTGGAAAATGTAGTGAAGAGTTTGTCCTTTTAATTTGGAACGCAGGCCTGATTTTTCTCATAAGGCTTCAAAGTTTCACACCAGCTTCATACAAGACTGTTCCCAGTAAAAGCTACAAACCCAACAATGTAAGTTTTATTGTTTATCTGTATCTATCACCCATTCATACGCACATCTGCACAAACATACAAAAGGATGAGGATAGTAGGTAATCTGGAGATCTTTATTATTGGGCTTTTTTTTAAGGAACGTTTATCTTTTTCTAATTTGAGACTATTCTTACACAAAATCCTAGATGTGAGATCAACGCATGCTGAACAGTAACACTATTTCTGCTCCGGTGAGCATTTTCAATGGTTGGATGTGCTGGTCAGATGTGAGATTTCTCTCTTTTACAAACACATGGAAGAACATGTTCTAGAAACACAGGGGACCACAAAATCCTGAGGACAGAAACTAAGGAGGACCAGGTACCTCACAAGAGAACCAAGATGTATCTTGGATGAATGACAGTGGTTCAGAAGCTGTAAACAATACTCTCTAAAATTCCTTCTCTGGAGGAAAGGAATAAGGCAGCCAGGACATCAAGGCCTGGAAACATTCCCCCACCCAGGGACCAGGCAAGTGCTGGGTAAGAGGGAGTCAGGAAAGGCCTTGGAGGGATCCTTCCCCCGTGCCCAGGAGTACCTCAGAGCCCTAACCCTTGACCCAAGGCCTGCCCCACCATGGGCCCATCTGACCTGGCACCTGCTTCTCCTGGACATCTCTGGATATGCCTCCCCTGGTCCTGGCCCTACTCAGCTCACTGGGATGTGGTGGGACGGGGCCCACCAGAACAAAGTGGGCAGAGCGTGGATTTGCTGGCTTGTGGACACCTGCTTACCCATGGTCCACGACCTGTGCTGGCCCCTAACCTATCTTTCTATCTGTCTGTCTATCTAATCTGCTGTAAAGTAGCTATTCTCTTGTTCTTTTAAACTGCATTGTTTTCATTATTATGAGTTTTCAAGCAACTTCAGATTTACTGTCAAAAAGACTCTGAATCTCCACATTTGCCTGAATGCTGCCAAAAATAATTATTCAGCTGAGCATTTACTATGTAAATGTCTTTGCTGGTATTCAGAAGTCATACTTTATTACTTTCCTGCTTCAAAAGCTCGAGTCATCCAGTCAGGCTGTTAAAGCTACTCTTGATGATGTCAATGGTCAATCATACAGGACTCTAGTAAGCCAAGGCAGACCAACTGCTGAAATCAAAGCAAAATGTTAATCCTGCATGTTATGCACAGACAAAAAAGTGTGAATTTCAGAGACAAAATCTTATACTGCCATTTTATTATTTACTAAAATGTTACTCAACGTTCAAGGTTTGGCAAGTTTTATGATTGCAGTTGTATCATGGAAACCTCTTGTTTCCCTGGAATTGTTTGCCAGAATCTAGTCTTTCATTTAAAAAAAAAATGTTGATATTTATTACATTTGGATACCTAGATACTTAGAGACTTCATTGGCATTAGTAGGCTTTTTGTCTCTTAGGCAATACAGATGCAGACAGCAAGAAACACGCTTCTATGGCCAAAACATCCAACCACCAACGGCATATAAGCAGACATAGTGTTCTACTCTGCAAATAGCCTGAAACATCAGCTCTGAAAGGTGCAATGTGTCCTCTTTATAGCAATAGTATACTAAGTGTGAAATGGAAAGATGTAATCAAAAAGACCATAAACATTTAACTACTGCTTATGCAATTTGGATCATAAAGACAAGGTACTAACTCAGACCCTAGCTACTCATCATGTTAGATGTAGACAAATTTGCCACAGGCTGATGTCCAAATGCAAAGAACTGTAGCTTAAATGCAGTCAAGGGGGCAGATTAACCATTTCTACATGATTTTGTAAGACATTAAGTAAATTGAAATTAACTCCACAACACAAGAATGTATTTTTTTAAAAAATCTGTGGTCATAAAATAAATCCTTGGGAGATTTTTGAAGCCTATTAGAGAATTCCACATTTTTCTAAATTTCTCTCCATTAATTTTCCTTAATTTTAAAAAAATACTGAGTACTCACTGTGGAGTAAACCACAATATGAAGGAAGTTTATCCTCTTCTTCACTCCCCTTCTCTCAGTATGTTATACATTGAGGCAATGCAAACTCCTGGGTTACACCCCATGGATTGTTACAAAGAGCCACAATTCCAGGGCACTGGCCCCAAAACTGGGAGTGGGGTCTGGGATTACTTCATCTCTGAAGCTTGGTCTATGTGGACTAAAGAGTTCATGCAGATGAATGTGAACTTGTGTGGATGGGCAGATGGAAGGGTCACTTGACACAAAACATCCTTGATTGTAGGATGAATTCAGAGTGTGCAAGATTAGGACTGAATGGATTGTGTTCAGCCTAAGTGAGTGCCAGGCCGTGTTTTGGTTCAGATTGAAATGTCTGAGTTTTACAGTAATTGACTGAAACAGTAACTGGATTTAGGACGCAAAATTCATCTCCCTCCAACCCTAGCAAATCTCTTTGTTAGTGGGGCTTGCCTTTTTTGGCAAAGGACACAGCTCCAAACAGGAATAACAAAAAACAAGTTGAGCCACCACTCTGAAAAAATATGTAATGATGCTTAATGTATTACCATAGTTGTTGGAGGGTTTTTCATCATCTTGAACAATTTTTCTAGTCACTCTGGTGTTGTTGCCAGGGCTCTGAGGTCTCTAATAGGCCTTAATAACCCGGCCCAACCTCACCTGGGACCTCCACTCAGACACTGCCTATGGGCTGAGGAGCCCTATTTAAGTGCAGACCTATGCCCTTAGCTCTTTTCTAAGCTGAGTTGTCTCCATTCCTGTCTACGGTTGTGATGTACTTTAAGAAGGTAGAATGTGCTTTTTAAAATGTAAAATATATTTTAGAATGTAGAATCTCTCACCATGTAAGAATAAAGACTGCATGAATCAGCTACTGTGGGAGAGGGCTCTTAAGTGAGGGTACTACCTGTGCTGGGTTGCCTTTAACTCTTGGTTTCTCTTCCTTTATGGGGCAGACCCCCTCTTTCTGCTCCCTGGAAAACGTAGGAAAGGGGGACACAGCTAACATGTTTTTGTCAGGAGTGCCGGTGGCAAGGTGCATGCACCAAACTTGGCTGACGGGAGCAGGGTCTCCTCAGGCCGAGGAAGGAAGCACTGAGTTGCTCAGCCTTACAGATATGGTGACTGTTTTGTTATGTGTGCTGGCAAAGATGCCAAGGAGGTGTTGAGTTGATTTCTCACGTCAAGGGCCTGCTTGGAGATCACACTTGGCATACTCTTAAGTGCCAAAACCTCTCCTAATTCCCACTGGGGATCTGTGTCTCCACCCAACAGGCTCACAGCAGTAGTAATTACACAATGCAGAGTGTATTTCTCACCATGTTTCTGTCATGACACCATTTATTCTACTAGAGCACCTATCTCAGTGTTCAGAGATGTGATTTTTCTGTATTTTTACTACTACCACTTCCTCAACTGTAGTTTAGCAGTAGCCACGAACAGTGGCAACCGATGCTTTGTCTCCGACTACCACCCATCTGTACAACCTCTCTGCAGGCAGCCTGCCCAGATTTGCCTGGCAAAATACCTGCAGATTTAAGTATTGAAATCTCTTCTGCACACGGAATGGTCTGGAGGCTGCTGACAGAATAGAAGGAAAATTTGCTGTTATAAGCAGGCACAGGCTGCTCTTTTTGACCTTCCCAGGCAGAAAAGACTTATGGCTATTTTAATGTGATTAACAAACTCAAAAATACTCCTTGCGTTCCTTTTGTATTCTCGTCTTTGTGCTACCTTAAGTACTAGAACCAAACAAGTAGCTAGAAAAAAAAATACAAATTATATTTCTTGTAGAATAATTTCAAAATAAATTTTATGCCCACAATTTTATGGATGAGACATTTCAGCATGATGATTTCCATCTTAATGGCTTAATCAAACTATTTTTAACGTTTGTGTCATTTCTGATTCATCTGAGCTGCTTACTGAGTATAAAATAGCTGTGCAATTTATTATTACTTTTATATTTCTGTAAGAAAATGGGGGAGTCTGGTATGTATTTTTTAATATCAGTTCTTTGCTTGAAAAGTGAACAGTGGTTTTGAGTTTTAGTTATAGGATTTAAACTTCAAAGTCTTTTTTTGTTCGTTTATCACTTTGTCCCCCAATAATAGACTGTTTTGTATATATATTTCTGTACAGAAACAAGCTTCAAAGTTCACAGGAAATTATTTTAGCAATATCTCAGAAGGTGGCCTACAACAGCAATTTTTATTACTGCAAGTGATGCTATAAAATAGATTTTTGCCTTGTGCCTGTTCCCTGTTGAATTCACGCTCTTCTCTGTCAGGGACAATTATATTTTCACTTCTTTATCCTCTAACCTACTCTTTGCTGGTTCCCTCTTGTCTCACAGGATTCATAAGACTTTGGGAAAGAGTCTTCTAACAGAAGTTAATAATATCTGCCATTTTTTATGAGATCAAGTTCATTTTGTCATAAAGAATGCAAAAGATGCACCGTTATTGTTTGTACTGAAAGACCAGGGCAACCCAAATAAGCTCAGGATTAATTGTGTAAATGATTTATCTCTGCTGATGGAGATTGTTCACAGAAGTAAAACTGGGCATATGGTGTCTTCACTTGGGAAACAGCAACTCAAAAGGCTTGATTCAGCAAAGTATTTTAGTACTTTAGGCCGAGCTTTATGCAATTTGCTTCATTGTTTATTAGTGTTATTGTTAGGAAATATTTGGTGCCTAAAACTAGGAAAACATTCCCAAATCTATGAAATAAATGACTCCATCACATTCTCTCAGGAAACCTTTTGCAGCCTTAGGAATTGAATTACTACCTCCTTATTATGAATCCAACACCGTGACCTTGAATGAATTTATTTTATGGACATTTGGATAGCAAAATCTTGGCATTTGTACATGTATTCTGGCTTCTCAGTTCTACACTGATGGCAGGATTACAGATTCCAGCAGACAGGTGTGTTTTTCTTGTTGTCTGTGCTGTCCTTCAGCTTTTGTACCACAGTCAGTTTATTTTCTGTTTCTAACTGAGTCCAAGTAATTGTACGAATCAGTTAAAGTAGATCTAAAGTAAATGTAATGGTTATAGGCTCTTTTATGCCTATTGAGATAAAACAGAAAAAAACAAGGAGAAGTAAGAAGATGTTGTTTTATTAAGAAGTAGTCTGATATGCTAGTGAATAGGGAGACAATTCACATTTACTTGTTTTTTAGTTGATCTGGATATATACAGATATCTTAATGATACTATTTCATTTTCATTTAAGGTTTGCATTTGAAAATTTTTGGGGATTTTGCAACCTAGAAATGTAATGACATCTGTAATGACAGAGAAACGTTATATGCTCATTAAAAGCAGCATTGTATGAGCCATAACGTATCTACCTCATGGTGTTGGGGGGACGAAATGAGGGGCATTAGTACAAGTTAACCTTTTCACAAATACTCCACTGGGAGAAGTGAATTTCACAGAATCACAGAATCACAGAATTGTGGTGGTTGGAAGGGACCTCAGAGATCATCGAGTCCAACCACAA
>JAOTQQ010000012.1:74851162-74878434 GCA_026546715.1 Gallinago undulata | reverse complement strand
GGCCCGGCCCTCCAGCCAGTTTTTAACCCAGCGGAGAGTATACCCATCTAAGCCATGAGCACCGAGTTTCTCCAGAAACCTCCTGAATAATCATATAACTTATTCTGACAATCTAAGGACCACATCTGAACGGCACATCTTTCCAAAGGCAAAAGAGCACTTTTTAATGTTATCACAAGCTATCCTGCACCTGTTCTTACATTGTTGCAGTTTGCACCTGATGCATTTTGGGGAGAATGTTACCATACTATATTGTTTACAGTGAGGTTTACTGGATAAAAAATATAATTAGAAATTTTGTGAGTACAACTTCTGTTTCAGGCTTCAAATTATTCTTTCAAAATATTTGCATAGCACATTGTTGTAAGATGCCTGAAATAGTCTTAATAACTTTTGGTGGTAAAAAAATTTAATTCTTTCTTCCAATACAAAGGGTTAAAAACAAAACTGTTTTTAGAAATGATGAAAACTTCTTTAATATCCTTCCCAAATAAAGCTCATCCTAAGAATTCTTGGCATCAGGGATGCTTTGCTAACAAAAGAGACTGTTCATTGTTTTGGGTCTGAAAAGGTACTGATGATAAATGAAGACATAATATCAGTATTGAGAAAAACTTTTTGTTCAAGGACATCTCTTATATTTCATATTCTATCTAACCATTAAAACACCTCAGTTATTAATAGAACATTTCCTTTGCAAATACAAAACAAAGCAAAAATAGCGAGTCTTAAGCAAAATTACAGCATCTTATGATAAAACCTCTGTTGTCTCTATCAATTGTATGCCTATCTTAGTCTGGCAATCCTGGGGACAAAGAACTTCCTTCAGTATGCTCACAGTAACTCAGCCAAGCACCGTGCCCCTTGTGCCCCTGTCTCCTCTGGCTGCAAGCTATTTCTGAACCGCTTTCTTGCTGTCCTCTCTGAGTACTGAGGTCTCGCCTCTTCTGCGATGTGGGAAGTGCTAACTCATGCCTCCTGTTGAGAAGAGAGATTGTTTCCCAACACAACCCAGAGCAATTCCTGGTGAGCTGTCATTGGTTATCCAGCACCTACAGCCATTGCACCATCTTTCTCACTCGGCTAACACTCAGCAGGAGCCACCTCTTTGGAGGCATGAGTTTCTGGCTTTGAGAGTACCACAACGTTGCCCCTGCATGGAGGAACCTCCCCAAACATCCTCTAAGGTCCACCAGAGATACTGATGTGGTACCTGTAACCCTGCTGCCGCTTACTGCTCTCTTTACCGTGCTGATTTCCAGCTCTGCAGCTACCTGACAAAGGGAACACAGGGCTCTGGAGCAGCAATTTATCTTCAGGACCATGCAGTTAAGTAACAGACTTTTTATTTCTAGTGCAGCATCTGATTAATTCTATCAAGCTTGCAGAATAGTTGCGAACTTTCCTAGCACGTGGGAGGCACTGTCTAGAAAATAGTATAACTGTTTGGAATTCTGATTTGAGGGCTAAATATCCATTAAAGTAGAACTGTTAGATTATGTAAACTTTGATTATTTTTTTCCTTACTGGCAAAATCTAGGAGGTTTCCGTACCTTGGCAATCTGAACAATCTGTAGTGATAGATTCTCAGCCTGATTGGTGAGAGCATTAAACACTGTTCATCACTAATGTGCAGAATAAGTAGGTATGTAAATTTACCAGGTTAGAAAGACTTTGTGAAGTGATGAATTATCTCTTAGATATTAAATTTTGATTCTTCAATTCAAAGGACAATAATTATTTTCAGAAATAATTTTCCTCACATGGCTGGTTTTATACATCTGGAAGACAAGCATCACTTGAGGTAAGATTGAGGGATGAAATGTAATAAATATATAATGTAAATGAGGCCTGCAAAGTTATCAAGAATATATAAAATGCCTTAAAGATGGTGTTTTATTAACCTGTGTTGAAATATATTTTCTAAGGCTAACTGATTCATAATATATTTTAAAGGAACATTTTGACACAAAGCATGAAAGCTAATTGATAATTTTAATTAACACAGATAATTCAAAGAGAAAGAATTTGAGAGAGCTTCTAAAAATAGAAAACTCATATCTTCCCCTTTAAAATAATCTTTTTAAATCCAGCATTTTTTTAAAGGCTACTAATTTTCTTTTGTTAGTACTCTATAACTGGCTAATGAAGTAAAAAGAGAATTTTAAATTTTGTTTAGTTTCCTGGTATTCATAATCAAAACAATTATTTCTCCATTTTTTTCAAATGAAAATATTTACATTTCTTAAAGACTTATCATTCAAATAGACTCCCTCATTCTGAAAGCATTTATATGGCCATTGTTGTTCTGAAATCTTGGAACATCATGGGAGGGTAATATTAAGATCATGCATTTAAGGGAAATAGAGAAATGCTGCTTGGTATTTTTAAATGCAATATTAAAATCCATGTGTTATTCATTAAGTCTAAAGAATACAGCTTTTGTTTACAGAAAATGAGAATTCCTTTAAACAATAGTTTCAAATAGGCTTGGTTTAGGAGTCATGATTTTAAATTTAAATGTAACCCAAAATAAACATATGGTTTCAAGTAAAGGTTCATTACTATATACACATACTTCATATAAGTAATGACTTCACTAATTATTAATTGAATAGAATTACTTTAAATAAAAGATGAGAAAGAGTTAAAATAGGGCAAAAATGGGGGAAGCCAAGGAAAATGTTAAGGTTTTTTGGGCAGAGTCAGAGTCAACATGATTATAAGGCCATTCTGTATAGAAAATTACTTTTAACATTTTAAACTAGAAAACACTGAGTATAAAGAACATTAAATAGGAAATTAATACATAAGTAAATAATTTTAATAATCAGTGTTTTCATTTTGATCTACAAGTATACAAAGGGTGGTATGTAGTTTTAACAAAAGTTACAAGAAAACATTAGAAGTATTTTAGATAAAAAAGTTTTTAAACTTTATTAACAACTATAATCAGATTTATTAAGCAAAATTCCATGAGACAGCCAAAGCTTTTCAACCATATAAATATAAAATGTCACAAGCCAAGAGGGGATACATTTGCAGTTCTCAGAGAAACCAAGTAGAAGAGACGTGGTGTTAGCTGTATCTCAGTTTGAAGAGTTTCATTGTGAAGGAAAGATCAATTTCCTTCAGGAATCTCTAGCTCTATGAAGAGTATCTTAATTATAAGCCAGCAAATGTTTTGCTTGAGTGTAACTTATATAAACAGGATGTTCAAGCAGTCTTGTATGAAATAGTTGTCTTTATCCATAAGTCAGTAGTTTTATTGATTTGATGAAGTCTGAAATATTATTAATTATACTTTCTGACCACAGAATCATTTCAGAAGGAAACTTGTGGGTAAATGTAGATGTATACTGAATTTTAAATTTGCTTGCTTGTACTTGTTTAACTTCCACTGTTGGACAATTACCAATACACATTTTGAGATTTACATGTGAAGGGGGGAAATCTAACGTGTCATGTACAAAGGACTGACATTTAAAGGAACGGATATTTAATCTAAGCATCCTCTTATGAATATGGTATCCACACAGAGAAGGACTATTGAACCTGGATATTAAGCAAACTGAAGTTTGAATGTTGGATCATTAATGTGAAACATAATGCATTAGTGATTATATTGATTGGTAGTTATTACTGAGGTTCGTTTTGTTGTCTGATAATGATTGGGTAATTACTTTTGGGTCAATCAATTCACATTAATCAAGTGCTGAATATGGAAATGACCATGGGAAATGAGTAAAGACGAGCTGACTGACTTTTATTGGTAATTATTAATTATTAACATTTCTGGTTGTTAAAATTTCTCAAAGGCAAGCCAGTAAATATATTCTAGTCTAGTAATTTGTCTGCTCAGTGCCTTTAGCATTGTCAGTGGGAAGTGAAATCTAATGGTCTTAGTACAAATAATGTTGAAGTGATGTGACCCATTTCTCACAGATTTGTTTTTATCATTTTGGGGAGGGGGAGGATAGGGGGGAACCCCACCATTTTTCAAACATTGTGAAACTGGTAGCTTAGGAATTTTCTTTCTCTTAATAAAACTAATTTCTGTGAAAAAAATCCTCTTGGGTACCAGAAAGTATCCGGTGGAGAAAGAATATAAGAACAGAGGGAAATGAGACAAAACTTAAATTACACAGCACCATCTAATATAAAACCAAAAACCTAAATCATAGTGTCCTGGGAACTCATTTTGGGGATCCCAAAAACTTCTATTTTGTCCTATTAATTAGTCATAATCACAGAATCACTGGGGTTGAAAGGGATCACTGGAAGTCATCTAGTCCAATCACCCTTCTCAAGTAGGGCCTGCTAGAACAGGTTGCCCCATAGCATGTCTAGTCAAGTGTTGATTATGTCCAGGCATGGCAACTCCACAACCTGTCTGGACAACTTGTTCCAGTGTTTGATCACTCTTACAGTAAAAAAAAAAGCTTTTTCTTTTTTATGTAATTTCCTATATTTACATTTGTGCCCATTGTCTTGTAATAAAACCAATAGTGAAACTGATGCTCACTAAGAAGACTATTTTAGCAGTCTCATAGTCTAGTCTGACTTTTTTATTCAATACCTGTTGTTTGACATGGAGTATATATTAAATCTTGGTATTAATGATTTCAGCATGGAAAACCGAGCTCCGTCTTTCAGGAAAATATCTCCCACTTGCAGAAACATTGCTGTAACACTTCCTAGAATCCCACAGTCACTGCAGTAAAATACGTACATCACTTCTAGATAATTATTTCAGCCACTCATGGCATAGCTTTTAAATAAGTTTCCCTAAAAGACCTTTGTTTATAAGAACATATCTTTCACATCCTGGAAATGTCAGCTCTCAAGTTTCCTGTGAGTTGCTACCATTTTATTTTAGATGTGTTTGGGCATGGACTTTAACCTAATGTGCCAGAACGGTACAAGACCCACATTAACTACACAGCCTGTGAAAGCCTGAGAAAACAAATATTTACTACATAGCGTTCATGAAAATAGCGTGATGTTTATTTTCAAGTTGTTAGTGAACTAAACAAGCATGTACTTTTAAAACAAAGTTATAATGTAAATTAAATAACTTTTTAAATATATCCCTTCCTGAGAAATTTGGCAGTGTTTCCTCTCCATGAGTTTGGCTTTCTCTGCTCTGGCTGTGGTTGCAGTCTCCATTGTAGCCATACTGTTGGTTCAGAAGCAATTTTTTCTACGTTCTACCATGTCTGTGTCCCACACAGATTAACCTGGAAGTCAAGTGAGTCGTGTGGACCAGGTAACTTGTGGATCCCTATGGCTCATCCACCCTGCTTCTCCTGTCACAGGAAGACCAATGCAGAAAAATTTATATGAACTTTTCTCCCAAACAGTGAAATTCCCATTTTAGAAATAAACAAAGTAATTACTGTTTGGTTGGTATTAACAGCAGCAGACTTTCCTGTATTTAGATGCCTGCTTCTGTGTCAGAGAGTGCTCAAATATGTTTAAGAATTTTAATGGTATTTTTCTTCAAATTAAGGTTGAGGTAATTGTTGTCTGTAGTTGTTTATTTCTAAGACCATCAGTAATAATGTAGAGAGGATTTTTCAAGAATGCTCTTGTAAAGTGACACAGAATAATATTATACATTATTTTAATGTGTGCAGAAGTTAGTATGGTACAGTAGGATTGATGTTTTTATGGAGACACTAGTTCTTTTGGAAAAGAGATTTTTTCCTATCTTTATTTTCTATTACAACTACTTTCGGGGAAAAAAAAATGGTGACCCTTACAAATATCTTTATGTGTCTGTATCTGCACAGATCAGCTTCGTTACTTATGTCTTTAATATATTTAGTGTGAGAATTCACACTAGATATATTTTATCTGCACACATGCTTCCATGCTTTCTTATTCTAAGTTACTTTACTTTTATAACCATATCCTTAGCTTAGCGGGGTCTGTGCTGTCAGTTTCAAGCTGGAATGTCCACACATGTGAAAGACACTTTTCTTTTTTGAAGTAAGGTTTTTAAATTAAGATAGAGTGAGGATTTTACACATATATACATTATATTTGTACCGTATAAAGAGAATCAATGGAGACAATCATGGACAATTTGCCATGGGCATCACAGTTAGCCTCCCTTCACCAGACAGACCAGTTCATAGCTGATCTGGCACTTGATGCGTTGTGCAGCTCTAGCTCAAATTCAACAAAACTCCAGAGGTACGGCTGTGCACAGTCATAGCAGCTCCATGACATGTTCAAAGCCAGGCCAAGCTTGAGGCTGTGATGAGGTGAGAGCAAAGGCAGCGCCGTGCCCCACACCGCTGGGGAAAAACATTCACTGGGAGACTCCATGCGGTGACACTGGAAGAGCTCTGAAATGTACTCCCAGAAAAAAACAAACAAACAAACAACAAAAAAAAAAAAAAAAACAAAAAAAAACAAAAAAAAAAAAAACAAAAACAAAAAAAACCAACCAAACAAACAAAAAAACCCAAACCCAAACAAACTGCAGGATGATAATTAGTAATTCTGTGACTTGAATCTTACTGTTGAAGAAAGCCCAGGCTCAATGGTATTTAAGATTTTATGAATTCCATTTGCCTAATGAGGTGCAGCAGAGGTGACAGCATCCCTAGTGCAGAGTGTATGTTTAATTTGGACAAGTTATGCATGGCCAGAAACAACAGTAATTTACTTTTGAAAAGCACTATTCCTTACAAATAAAGTTAGTGGCTCAACAGCATTAATACAGAAGGATGAGCAGATAAAGCAGAAGCTACTTGGTCCACCTCCCAGCTCTCATCCCACTGGTGCTCACAGAGTCAGCTTTACCTCAGACAGCCCTTTAGCTTATTTGGTGCATTATTTGGTGTTTTGAGGGGCTTTCCTGGGAGACCCTGGCAGAGAGGCCCAGGTGGAGGAGCCCGTGTTTCCTGGACACAGGAAAGGCCCAAAGTGCAGCTCCCGAACAGCATCAGTAAGAACCTGCAGCTGAGAGACTGTAAATGTACAGGGTGTAAGCGTGACCTTGGTGATGGAATATACCTTTTCGATTGGGAATCACAGTTTTAAGGCATGGAAAAACCAAATGCTTTAAAACTTGGGAAACGTGCCAGTTGGGGACTTTGCAAAGGAATCTTAAGGTTAGACCTACTCTTCCTAAAAATGGATAATTCAGATAAATGTTAATTAAGTAATTGTAGCTGCCTCACTGCAACTTTGCTGCTGTGCTATGGATGCTTTGTAGAAGATGTAGAAGCCTGAATTTCATATGGCATAAAAGTAAAATTTTGTGGCTTAAATGTTCAAAAGAGAAAGAAACAACCAAGGGAGCTGTTCTGTCTCCTACAGGCTTGGGTAAATATTGTCACAATATTTGCCTGACACCACTTCAGGGTAAAGTAATAACTCTGCTGTTGGATATTTTTATAAGAATAATGAAATTCTGAAATCGCATAACCTTGGAGTGCCAGCAACTGTTTATAATTTTGTTGAGAAATAGGGAAGAGACATTATTTCTCCTTTCATGTGATTATGTGATTTAGCCAAGGATGGAGTTCTACATAGCTTTTAAACCAGTATTTAATGGTTTTTTAAATGTGTTTACATGTAGTAGTCTGACCCCACCACGTACCATCAGTATCTCTTCTTGATTGGAAAAACCAGCAGTGGAGTATGTGCTGCAGTGAAATCACTATCACTTAGTACTTTTATGACACTTCTCTGACAGCTTGACTCGCCACAAAGCGAAGGGGACACTAAGCACTAAAGGGACTGTACAGACCTAGCACTTGCCATAAGGAAATAACATTCTAAAATTCCCATTGTAAGAACATTGTAAAATCATGTAATGATGGTCTTCCATTTTGGAGAGGGATTATAAAATTACTGTTACTTCCAGTACCCAAAGGGGACCTACAGGAGAGATGGGGAGGGGCTCTTTATCAGGGAGTGTAGCAAAAGGATGAAGGGTAATGGTTTTAGCTATCCCTGTTAAATCACATAATTTAAACTTCAAATCTTTCTGTCTTAGTTTAATGATACAATGCACAAGATATAATTTAAACTTAGGAAGATACAACTTCTAGCTCGGCAAACTATAAGGGTTATGAATATAGGAATAAGGTATGTAGCATAATAAGAACCATGAAGAATCTGCTGAATTTCTGATAAGGAAAAGTCAGCATTATGAGCTCATCAATGATGATCATTACAGAAGTAAAGAGGAATACAAGCATCTGGACTGACAGTAAAAATAGAAAGAAGAATGGCTCATACATAGAATTGAAGTAATACAAAAACTTCTGCTCATAACATGATAGATGCAAGAACAGTTGATAGAATCAACATAGAAAATTATTTAGTCTTGTGGAGAAAATGATAAATTTAAACTTTCTGTCTGGCTTTCATAGTATTTAATTTTCATGGCTAACTAGCAGAAAATCGATTAAATGAAATTGTGCCAAGTTTGCTAGTTGTTTTCCATAATTTCACCAAGGTGTTTTGTCTTTAAATTCAAAGCATTTCCATTTTAACTCTAAAATGGAATGTGATCTAAACGAGTCTAAATAAAAAGAATTATTTAGGTCAGAGAAAAAGCAGTATGAGAAATTTTATTTTTCTGGAACTGACGAAAGCCAAAAAATCCCACCAGAGGTGTGACAAAGTAATTGATGGGTCCATCCGACACTGGGAATATTATTTGCAGAATAAAAAAGCAGAAAATAGAAATTAATTCCACATACTACTGGCTTTGTGAGCTGTAATTCTTCATATTTTTTTTTATATAGCAACTTCAAAAAAAAACATTTATGCATTGAGAGCTTATGTACATCCCTTGAGTTTATACAAAGTAATATATGACAACATTCTCATATTATGTAGACCAAGAATATTTTTTTTTTTAATATCCACAGAAGTAATTAATCTGGTATGCACTTAAACTGCCTTTTAAAAAGATTTTTCCAGAAATTGTGTAAATGTAACACATGCTACTACTGTTGATTTAGGCCATCAGCCGTATTATCATACTACTGTAGGAAGGACCTGAGATGCTTTAGGTGAAAGAATTGGTCCATAAATAATGTTCTAATGTTCTCTCTAAGCACAGGCTGTTAATACTTACAAAGCATACCTTTTCTTTGCCTCACTTCAGCAATTCTGAGGAAATATTGAAAAGTTTTGTCAGCATATTTTTTTTCTCCTGAAAATGGAGCAACCTATTGCTTTACTGTTGTGCATATGTTTAGATAAATAGTGTTCTTTTTATGACTGCAAAACGTGGAGTTTATTTAACTTTAGGAAATACAGATCCTAAGGAAAGATATGAAAAGTCATGTAGCCTCAAATATCAACTGAACTTCATGATAGGTTGATTTATTTTTTTAAAAGTACATTTTTTGAAACTCATTTAAAGTGAATGTACTGGCAGATTAATATATCACAAATCCAGATACTGCATTGATAGCAGTGACAGATCAGTGCAGATCATTTCAGGAGAATATACCTTTGTTTCTTACTGCCTGTTTGTTTGCTTGTACTGCTGTCTTTTATTCCTCGTCAGTCTAGTTCTCTAAAGTGTGAGCTCTTTGATGCAGAAAAATTTATTCACACTTCTGCATTGCCTAATGGTATTCACTAATAATGCTAGGTGATGTTGTTTGGGGCCTGTTGATAGATAAAACAAAATATTGAACACGTTCAGAGTGTTATCTTTCTGTGAAGTTTCACCAGATACTAAGGTCTTGCAGGCTGTATTTCCATTAGAGAAGAAATCTGTTAGTACGCTGTAGTTTGATTGTTATACAGAAGGGGTTGCAAACAGGCACTAACTTCCCTCTTTCAGGAGTTACAGCCTAAATGCAAAATTGAGATGATCAAAAGTCAGCGACTACATGAATAGAAATGAGAAAAATCCCTGTGAGTAATTAAGACAAGGAGCAAGATGTGTTCTGTCTTAGAAACCTCCAGTATTGCAGTATTTTATTCCAACATTTAAAATTCTTAATCTTCCTATCACACTTCTGCAAGTAGTATTCCATAACCAGAGCAGCTTGTCATGGTCTGGTTTTGATTTTGGGTTTTACTCTAAATTCAACTGTTTATAATGAAACTCCTAATACCTGAAGTGTCTTAGATAAGGAATCTCTTTCCTTTTGCCTCTTTTAATTTATTATACATTGGGCAGTGGTTTAATAATGCCAATTCTGTTTATTCTAAATCAGGCTGACTGAAATGAAGTCTCCTTTTAAGTCACCAACAAATTTACCATGAAGTATAAATTCCTCATAGTTATGTTGTGTCAATTTCTAATACAGTTCTTCTTACAGGGTTTCCTGATACCTGGATCTTATTGAAACAGTGAATTCCCACGTTCTTCATGTAAGTGCAATTAATTAATTATTTTGGGAAGTTGGTTGGCTATAGTAGGTGCACTGTTACATGTGCTCCCAACTCTTCCGTGTGTGTACACATATGTATAGATAAATATATGGAGTTTGTCTTCTCACAAGCACTAGAATTCTGTTGTGCAACAGCTATTCAGATTACGGTACCGTATTCCTGTGTTATGATTCTGTCAGTGTAATGGTTTCTTAGAGTTTTGGTAAATGACCACTTTAAATGTAAGATGAGAATATTGACGTAGCAGCCTGATTCTCAATTAGTCCTTTAATTGCTTACAACTAATAAGATCAGAATAGGGCAGCAATGAAATGGTCCTGTCCAGTTGGGAAGAGGAAAGCTTTGAAAAATAAATCTGCTTAATGGACGCAGTAGCTAAATTTCCATCAGAATTATAAGGTCGATTTTTGTAGTTTTAGTAAGTTATTTTTTCAGAATTTTCCTGTTTTGGAGAGCCATTGATCTCAAAAGTTTATTTTCAATTGCACCATGGTCCAGATACATGGCTTTATATGTCAGACAGTTGCATGGTATATAGCCGCTGAGTTCTCAGTCCACTTAGACTCTTGGAGATATCAGGAAAATTCAGTAAGCTGCTGGTTCCTGACAGCAATATCTGTCTTCCATGGGTCCCTGGCAACAGGGATATTTACAGACAACAGGGCCTTAATTATAATTTAGAAGTACCAAGAAATTATCCTGAAATCCTACTTTGAACCAATAGTCTTGCACCAGTCTCTTGAGTTTGCTGTAAGTGGGCATAGGATCAAATGGAACTGTTGGTGTGCATATATTGGATGCCATCCCAAGCACAAATACAGGCTGGGTGGAGAACAGATTGAGAGCAGCCCTGAGGAGAAAGACTTGGGGGTGTTGGTTGTTGAGAAGCTCAACGTGAGCCAGAAATGTGTGCTTGCAGCTCAGAAGGCCAACCGTATCCTGGGCTGCATCAAAACTCAGCAGGTCAAGGGAGATGATCCTCCCCCTCTACTCCACTCTTGTGAGACCTCACCTGGTGTACTGTGTCCAGCTTTGGAGTTGTCAGCACAAGAAGGACATGGACGTCTTGGAGCAAGTACAGAGGAGGGCCATGAAGATGAACAGCCTGGAGAAGAGAAGGCTCTGGGGAGACCATATAGCTGACTTCCAGTATCTGAAGGGAGACTACAAGAAAGCTGGTGAGGGAAGTTTTAGAAGGGTTTGTAGTGATAGAACACGACAGGTAATGGCTTCATACTGGAAGAGGGTAAATTCAGATTAGATATCAGGAAGAAATTTTTCACTGAGGGTGCTGAGGCACTGGAACAGGTTTCCCAGAGAAGTTGTTGATACCCCATTCCTGGAACTGTTCAAGTGGATGGTGCTCTAGTGGAAGATGTCCCTGTCCATGGCAGGGGGGTTCAAACTAGATAATCTTCTAGATGGAAGTCCCTTCCTACCCAAAGCATTCTGTGATTCTATGTTAAGTGGTTAAACTCAGCAGACTGGAGTTTCTACTTTACATTGCACTTTTGTTGGGCTTCTGTGTGTATGGAGAAATTACATGAGTAATTACATGTAATTACATGAGTAATTACAGTTTTCTGATTTATTGATTTAAAGAACTTATTAAGATCAGATTATAGGTATCTTTAGCAGACAGAAAAAACATACACCAAAATGTTAAATATAGCTTTAGTACCCATTTTCAGGTAAAAAGCTAAAATAAGTATTTCAGGATTAAGCACAGTTAAAATAAATATTTTTAGTAAAGCAACACAGGCTAACATATAAGGTACAGACAGAATATGAGCATGCTCTGACATGCTCTGGGTGGTCCTGCTTTGGCAGGGGAGTTGGACTAGATGATCTCTATGGTCCCTTCCAACTCCAAAAATTCAGTGAAAATTCAGTGAAATTTAAGACACCAGTAATGAGTGAAGCATTAAAAAAATAAATGGTGACAATAAATAAGCATATAGTGAATTGCCAAACAAAGCAATATATTAGTTTGAGCTTGAGTGGATGATATACCAGAGGATCTTTTGCCTGGGATGCTTGAAAGGTTCTAATGCTACTAGGGACTCTCTGGGATTTAATTCCTTTATTATCTAATTCCTTTATTATCCTTTGCAGCTGTCTTTAGAGGTAGCCTTACCCACCTGCCATTCCTACCTGGGTCCATCTAGCAGCCCTCCCTCTGGGTGGCTTCCTTATCCTGTATTTTTCTTCAGACTTCTGGAAAGAATTTTTCTTTGCTGTGCTGTCATTCAGTGAGACTTCCTAACCCCTGGTCTAGTAGATATGCTGCCTTGTAAAATCATGGCAGACTTCCCTCTTGGTATCTTCCCTTTAGTGTGCTCATTTGATATCTTCTTGACTTGCAAGAGAAAAAAAAAAATATGTCCAACAGGATGAATCAGGATTATAAACCCCCTAACTGCTATCCCTTGCCCCGTCACACTTCTAGCTATGGGTTCTGAGAAGGAAACAAAGTAATGATGCACCTGGATGTGGACCTCTTTTCTGCTCTCTGACTCTAGTCCGTTACTACTCCTGAACAGCAGTTGCTATGTTTGCAGTCGTTTTGTAATGCTGGAACTGGCTCTGAGAAGCAGCACAAGGAAGAGCTGACATCTCATGTAGAGTGTCACAGTTTATTAGAAAATACAACCTGGTAAAGGTTCAGCGGCAGGTTCCTTCTTTATTTGGTACTTCATCAATTCAGAAAGCACAGCACTTATTTTGACGGTTCTGTAGCTTACTGTTTCTCTTTTTAGAGTGAATTAAGTGATCAGTGTATTGTCTGAGAGCTGCTAAGCATAATAATCTCATTAATAATAATTCCCTTCATATATTAGATGCAAAGACATTGCTATACACAGCATGAAAAAATTTGTTGAGTTAAAAGAGCTTCCTGGAGAAGCTTGATAGCTTAAATAAAGATGAGCTGTGTTTTCCGGATATTCTGATGTATCCCCTCAGTTATGTTTTGGCAGAAAAAAAAAATTCCCTCAGAAAGAAACAAAGTCCTTCTTGGTATATATAGATGCCTTGCTGACAATCTCAACCCAGAGACCATGTATGTCATTATTTTCAGTTAATAACATGAACAGTGATTAAATTATCCAACTTTTTTTTTGAAAATCAGTCACTTCATCAGTTCATTGAACATCATGGCATTTTTGTAAGGAATCTACCCTGTGCCTGTCAGTGAAACCAATTTCTATGATAAAGGGAAGGGACTGAACCACAACTACGGTTAAGTCCCTAGAACTGTACCAGCCAGGCCACTGCCTTTTGTTATTACCTGCATTCATGTGTTATCATAGAATAGTCTGGGTTGGAAGGGACCTTAGAGATCATCTAGTTCCAACCCCCCTGCCATGGGCAGGGACACCTCCCACTAGACCAGGTTGTTCAAAGTCCCATCCATCCTGGCCTTGTGCACTTCCAAGGATGGGACAGCCACAACTTCTCAGGGCAATCTGCTCCGGTACCTCACCACCCTCACACTAAAGAACTTCTTCCTAATATCTAATCCAACTCTTTCAGTATAAAACCATTACCCCTCATCATATCCCTACACTCCCTGATAAAGGACCCCTCCCCATCTCTCCAATAGGCCCCCTTTAAGTACTGGAAGGTTGCTATAAAGTCTCCCTAGACCCTTCTCTTCTCCAAGCTGAACAACTCCAACTCCCTCAGCCTGTCCTCATAGCAGAGGTGCTTCATCTTTCTGATCATCTTCATGGCCCTCCTCTGGAAAAAGTCCAACAGGTTCATGTCTTTCCTGTGCTAAGGATTCCAGAGCTGGACACAGTACTCTGGGTGGTTTCTCACAGAGTGGAGGGGGAGAATTGCCTCACTCCTTTCAGAATGCTACAGGTAGTAAAGTGTGCAAGAAAACTGTAAGTGGAGTTTCAAGGAAATAATTTCTCTCCCCATTTTCTCTGTCCCATACCACCCAATGATAAAAGCTCTCAAAATAGAAAATCTGTATATGAATTTCTTCTGCTTCTAATGTGCTAAATGTTTTTAGCACTATACCATGTTTTCCAGTTTTCATTACTGCTGCCAGTGTTCATTAAATTTTAAACAGGGCATAGTATGCAAATTATTTCTCTTAATTTTCCTCATGATCATTTCTGGTGCTTGGCAGTAGGTGTCCCTGTGTAAGGCAAGAGATCAAGCAGAGGTAAAGAGTTTTCTATTCGCCGGGTAATTTTTCTTTAGAACTTCACGATTTACATGTTAATGATACAGCAGCCTTAAAATTACATGTATGGTGTAAGAAAAAACATAAAAACCCAGAAAATATGTGGTGCCATTTCTTGAAAATTATTTAAATGAAATTGAGACAGTGGATGGTTTTTATTATGATCCTGTGAGTGTGATACCTAAACTCAGCTACTTATATCCTAAAAGAATCTAAATGATGCATGGAGTCACCAATTTTCACATCAAAATGAAAAGAAATAGCAAGGTTCCAGTTAATTTGATTAAAGCTAGATTAAAAAAGAGTGTGCTTTTATCTTTAGCTTTGCCATCAGTTTTGTGCTCTTTACACACTAAATGCTTTTAGTTTTATATAGCTGTTTTAAAAACAATCCTTACCTTTTTTTTTAAAAAAGCCTTCAGCCTCATTTTGTTGCATATCTAATTTTGGAGTAAAAAGAAAGTAACTCCAAGTAGCTTATTTGAAAGATAGGAGTGTTGGTTGTTTTCTCTTAGTTTGACTGTAATACTGAATACACAATAAAGTCTCTTTCTTAGCTCTGATCATTATCATAGTAAAAGAAATAGTGTTGTTAATGGCAGAATAATTAAGGTTCTCAGTGCGTTTCACAATGAAATCTGCATCGATTTAAAACAGTGTTTGTGCTCAGCACTTCCTGAAAAAGTTTAATTTCAGATTTACAGTTGACATTGATGGAATTCTTGTTCAGCCCCTTAATGACCCTTATTCTATAATTAGGAATAAGGCAACGGCCTTGTTGATCTTGAACTTATGAAAATTGCATAAATATTTAGTAAAAACACATTTTGAAAAAACACCCCGCCCCTCCCCCCCTCCCCCCAAAAAAAACAAAAAAAAAAAACCAAAAAAAAACCACCAAACAACCCAAAAAGCAACAACACCAAACCAGACCAAATACAATCCTCATTTGTTTTTAAACCCATATACAACACGTTGTTCTTCTTGGAGAGCAGGTGGAGGGAAGTGGAGGGAGCTCTACAGTGAAGAAAATTGCTGTACAATATTGGCGATAACCACGTTCTTTTTTTCTTTCTAAGTAGTTTGCATGTCTTGCTATTTTCTTTTGGCTTTTTTTATTATTATTACATATTTATTACAAACAATTTCAAATTGAACCAGAAATGCTACATTCTGCTGGTTAAAGTCTTGACATTGTCAAACTGCATTAATCTCCCAATATCAGTTAAGTCAGGACATAAAGAGTGATCTAGTTCTTATTATAAGAAAAACAAAAATCAACTCGTGTCTGTATGTGGAATACCCCTTCATTGTTAACAAGAATCAATCTGTCAAACTGTGTTTTGTTAACGTCCTGGAAAATGGGTTCTGATAATCTACAGCTTGAGGCACTTGATTTTAAATGGGAAAACAGATAGCATCACATACTGAATCAATTTTCTGAGTACACTTAAGTGCAAAATTAACTACTCCAGTGTGACAGTTTTACTCTTTCAGCATGACTTTTTCTTTTTTGTGAGTTTTGCAATACAAGCTCTTCTGTGCAGTGACTTTTTGCTCTATATGAAAAATTGGGAAAGCATATTGATCACTCAGAATAAAATAGATAAGAAGACCCGCAGCTTGATCAATTGTTTATATATTTTGCAAATTCCAAACATCAATAGTTAGAAGAAATGTGTAAGAGTTAAACCCAGTAACAGACTAGATGCTTTCCAGAGCCCCGTTCCTAAGTTTCTCTAAGGCAATGGGAAAAGCAAACACCAGATTTATCAATTCTCAGTTTATCAATTATCAATCAGTAACACATAATTCCTTTGTGTATTTCCCCTCTTACTTCGTTTCCTACATAAAATATTTAAAGTATGTTCTGCATAGCTCAGATTCCATTATTAAAAAATCAGTACTATATATCCTTTGTTGGTTTGCTGTTTTTTTTAAAAGTGTAGATAATTATAACCAGTGCAGAGAGTAGATACTCTTCTTCCTCAGCTAGACAGCAGCTTTTCAGATATGTAGTGTGTCATAATAAAATAATAACTTTGATGAAAATTTGATGGAAGTGTCTACCACAGAGTTTGCCAGGCAAACTTTGAAAGTCTCACTTCAGGTTTCTGAAGTCATGCTGCCACCATTCACATCTTGCTAGCAAAACTTGCTTTCAGGAGTACTTAGGAAAAATCTTATTGGCCCAGTAGTCTCATGGCCTCCAGGATGGATTTGCCTGGAGCTGACCCTCCCTGCCTAAAACTAACATGATTTTTTTTTCAATGTTCCTTGCTGCTGACCAGTGCTGACCAGTCACAAACTGACAAGAGCACGGTCAATTTTAGACAGCATCTGTCTAATCTCTGAGGGAAAACATATTTTCCTTTAGAAAACTTATGTTTCTGTTACTCTACTAAGGGCTGAGAAAGGAATTCCATTTGTAGAAAACATGTACGTTTTTACATTTGGTGCTCACTGGCATGGAATGTTTAAAAAAAAATATCGAGCTATCAAATAATGGAGATTAGGTTTCCAGTCACTGTTGATAAGAGCTAGAATAAGAGCTCTTCTTATTTCAACCTAATGCATTCTGGACTTGGGAACTGGTCACAAAAATTTAGTTCTTTTTTCTTGCTGGGATGGTTTTTGGCAGTCTTGCTAGCTGTAGCCTTCAAGCCAATTACCTCTACTGTATGAGAAGAGACTAATTGCAGAAATGTACTAATACATCTAAGCACAATCAATCTTAATTCTATTGAAAATAATATTGATTTCTTACTTCCATCACAAAATTATATGGTGTGAATTGCAACTTTGTTAATCGTAGTTAGTCAGTGAGAAGTAGTTACCTACCAAGGGACTTCATATTAATTTTTTGTTTATTTTAAATTTTCAATACAATTTAAAAATACTGGGGTTTGTGAGTGAAAACAACGCTTCTTGTTTGTGACTCTCATTTGTGGGAAATATAATTCTCTCATTAGAATATTTTTTAATAACTTGTGCAATTCGGGACATGATTTTTAGCATGAATAATTATGTACCTTAATATCCATACAAGTGCAGTGTCCATTGTGTGATTATAAGCCATCACTTGCTGATCATTGCAAGAAGGAAAAATGTTTTATGTTTAGAAGTATCGAGCCTTCAGTAAGTAATCATTCTCCCTAAATAACAAATATAAATATTAAATAACTGATGAAAAACACATATATGAAATTATTACTTCTTTTTTTTTAATATTGGTTTACAGACAGCTTAGTCTTCTAGCATAGGCTAAATTAATAATGACTTTTAGAGCCAATGCAAATGAGTAAAAGCCTATTTAAATCAACTAAGCAATTATTTAGTAATAAGAGAGAAGTTGGTCTCCATTTCTCCATTAATGTGCCACATTTAACATTAAAATACTCATATCAAATATTAAATTTCCCTTGAAATTACCAAAAAATTCTCAACCATTACGCACTAATAAAGAAATTCTAGCAGTATTTTATTGAGAGGTAACAGTCACATTTTATTGAACCCCTAAAATTTTATGGAAAGAATATTCTTCAAAACCTATTAAAAGTATACTTTATTGTTAGGTTTTATGATCAGTCTGATGCTTAAATGTCTTAGAGAGGATTAGTACAACTTATCTTTGCATAATTATTTCATGGTTTCACCCTTTCTGTATGCATCTGTGGAAGTAGCAATAACATATCTAAAGGGCAGTTTGATGCAAATTAACTTTGCCAGTGGATCAAAGTATGTAGATAACTTTTCTCCTTATATATTGCCTCTGTGCAGTAACACATTGTCCATCAGTGTTTTTCCAGTAGTTACCAGCAATGGACACAGAAAGACTGCAAGTGCTGAGACAAGGAGAGAGATACAGAAATTATAAAATCTGGAATTCCTTCCAAATCCTTCCCGAAGGAGCATCTGTATTTTCTTCAATGAAGCTTATTCCAAGAGTTGAGAAATCCATTGTATTGTTAGAGGGTAATAAATTCTTTCGTTGAATTTTCACTAAAGACAATGGATTTATACTAGCTGAGACTGAACTGTGTATTCATTAATCCACTTAGTATACAGTAGAGCTTGTCACCTATCAGCAAGCAGCTGATGTACTTCTTATTTTCAATTAAGTGACCTTAGACTACGCTATTGGGATAAAAAGCAAACAAATGAAAAAAAAATAATCAAACCTCAACAAAATAACCACACACAAGAAACTTCAGTATATTGTGAGCTGCTTCCACCTGGGCAGGCAGCAGCCTGTGTCCTTGCACTGGTGCCTGCTGCCCAGGAGCAGCACTTGACATTTCTCCTTGATGGATTTCATAAATTTTCTGTTGGGCTGCTCCTCCAGCTTGACTAGGTCCATGTGAACATTATTCCAGCACTTGAGCATTATTACCTGCAACCTCTGTACTTGGTGTTATCTTAAACTTTGAGAGTGAGCTCTGCCAATTCTTCCAGGACACTGATAAAGATGTTAAATGGGAGAGGTGCTGCAATGTTGCCCTTGTGGTTCATAAACCAAAATTAGCTCAAGAAAATATACTGAGACCTATCCATATGAATCTCAGTTCCATCACATCAATCATAGTCAGCTCACCGTGGAGGTGTCATGGTCTGGGTTGCACCAATAGGCCTTAATTTCCCTGACAGCCTCATGTGGGGTCTCCAGGAATTCTTTGCCTGTTGGTTCAGGAGCTGGTTTGTCTCAAGCCTGCCAGATTGGGGCACCCTGACCTGAATAGTGGGTGTCCCTCTTCCCAGTCTTGACTTCTGCCTTTTGGACTAAACTCCCTGGATGGACCTCATCCCCTCACTTTGTCTGGGACTGTGGATGGATTGCTGTCCCCACACCAGACCTGTTTAGGTCCTACTGGATTGCACCCTGTCAGGGAGGGCACTGCTTCTGCTGTGTGAATCTGCTGCTCTTAGTTTATGCTCCCTTGGGGAGCAACGTCCCTTTTGCTGCTCTTTGGTAGATAGTTTGTTTTTTTTTTCACACCTCTATATATGTGCCCAAATCAGACATTTGTTGTACAACATAGAGGATCTTTGGTAACTAAGGCTTCCTTATCTCCAACCAAATTCCAGCCTGCGAAGCAGGTCAGTGTAGGGGAAGTGCAGGCACATGGAGGAGTCTAGCCTCAATATTATGGTGCAATAAGATTAAAAATAGGTTAAAAATTCAGCCTTGACATCATAAAAAATATTTTCTCTTGGATAAAATAACCAAGATTTTTTATAATAGTATAATTTTCAGGGTTTTTTTATTTGAAATTACTGCTTCCTATGGCACTTAGTGCTGGCAATACAAAAATTTCTCAGATTGATAGAGTATTTTAAAATGCAGAAATTTACTTTATGATTTTCATTCTCTGCCCTGAGGCGTTTCATGATCTTTCTTCTTTTGCTCAACCCTACAGTAAGAAAAGAGAAAAAAAAGCCAAGCACAATTTGGTTGACAGTACATACCTGTACTGTCAACATGCTAAATCCTGAAAAAAAAGGGTATAAATGGAAATATTAAAAATAGATGTTGTAAATGGGATCATTGCATATATTTTTTTAACAGTTTTCATAGTTCTGTCACTTATAGATGTTTATTTTCCATTTGATTCAGATCCTGCTAAAGAAACTTTACTCAAAGGACCTGGGAGAGAACTTCCTGGTTTCAAGAAACTACTGAAAGGTGCGTGAGAGTCACAAGCACTAAATCCTCTTTTTTAACTTCACAGCTCAGTTTAGTAAGCAAAGTACTTCCCTTCCAAGATGTTGCAGTGTGATTAAACCAAATTTCTTTCATCTATGGGACAGAACTGATTATATTGGATGGTTTTGTTTCCTGCAGCAAAGTAATTTTCTGCATGACCAGCAATAATGTAATGTAGGAGATTTTAATAAGGGACAATTATTTTTAAAATTAAACTTTAAACAGAGTGCAGCTTGTAATAATGTGACAAAGAAGTGTGCATGATTATTGAACTCCTTTTAAGACTGTTAACATTGCAATGCACTCTTTGATGATTCAGAGTAGCAGAGGACTGCTAGAACAACAAAGATTTTTTTCCACTTTTTCTTTCCTCCTTACTATGTGCTTCATCCAAACCTTCATAAAAGTTGGATACAGAAGAAGCAAATTTCTATGTTCATAGAGAGAAATCTAAATATTTTTGGAAGTTTTTGTAAAAAATATAGTGTTAGAATAGTGTAAAGATCAGAAAACAAAATGTTCAAACTAGGAACCGTAAGATTACAGCCAACTTTCTCATTCAAGTACATTTATGGTAATCTATCAAGTACATTTATGGTAATCTTTCAATATACGTTTTGCACCTGGATGCTGTAGGGAACACATTCAGATACTCTGCCAAGACCTCAGTCTGGCCATACATAGCTTCTCAAAGGATGAAACAATATAGATTTTTTTTCACTATGTGAGAATGGTGCAAATGCAGTACGACTAGCATTAGGACTATAGGATGAAGTTTAGGACATCTGTGAATTTTAACCAGTGCTATCATAGTTTCTGTTATTTTGTATGGTCACTAATTTCCAAAATGTGTTTAAAATATGTCCAGTTACTATTTATTAGAAGTGGTAAAAGACAAGAAGACACTCCTGATGGAGAAATGTCATCTTTTTGAATTTGGGAGCTTCTTCCAAAGCATGAGGCTACTGCAATATAACCTTCCCTCTTTTGGTTATTTTGGGTTTGGCAACTTTTACCATGTAAAACAAATTCTGTAAAAAGGATATACATAACTGAAGAATGCAAGCAATTATTTATTGGCTAATACACACAGAGTGGATAGTCAGAACTGAGTTACTAGGGTTTAGCCTTGTTAATGTGGATGTTAATATGTTCATGATGAGTCTCTGCTGGCCAGTCAAGCTTAGCTTAGGATTGGCCTGTACTGCTCCCTGAAATGGACCGTGTTCAATGTCAATAGAGGCTCAGCATTGCTGTTTTTCTGTGGGTCAGTTTCCTGGTTTGTATTTTTAATTCTTACCATTGCTCTTTCAAAGCTGTAGTTTTCCTCTTGAATCCTTGAGATGTTACTATCTCAGTTATCTCATCTCTGTCTTTGCTTTACTTTCCTTATCTTGCATGAGTGTACTTTCTTATGTCTTCTTATTTATGTACTTTCTTATGTATTCTTTTTTCAAAACCTGAAAAGTTTTAGTGGTAAACGTGATCCAAGGTCATGCAGCTTGATGCATCAAATGTAGGCATTGGGTTACAGACAGCTGAACTGCTGGGCTAACGGATATAGAGGAATTTGGGGAAAAATCAGTAGAAACATTTAATATGTGCAGCAAGATCATTTGTCTTGCTTCTATTCTCCAAAAAATGCATAAGATGGTTACATATCTCAAATTCAGCATAAGGCAGAAACGATGTGGAATGTTAAGGATTAAATTCTAGAAACCTAATGTCTAATTGCAACTCCTGTCAAGCAGTCTTAATCATTGGAACTAGAAATAATTAAGGCCTTCTTTGGGGATCAACTCTTAATACATGTTTTCATTTGATTTAGATCTGTGTGACAGCTGCCAGATTGATCAGTAAATTACCAATTTGGCTGGGAGCACTGGCATGTGTGAGCTCCTACAACTTTAGCTGAACATCCAAAGTTCTGTAGCCAGTAACAGACACATTTACAGATTCCATACTGTGAAAAAAGCTATAAAATTCATTCATATAAGCATTGAATAACCTAAGGACATAATTTGTTACTGATTCCAAATTATCTTGAGCTTGTAAAGGTGGAATGACTACCACTTTTGTTAACAGCTCTGTTTATTCACAATAACCTGCAGAGTAACTGAAAATAAAATGAAACTTAACTTTGGATCCTTGAGAAGTTCATTTGGATGCAAAAGCATTTTAGAGAGCATGGAGAATCCAGATCCTGAAAGATTCCCTTGGAGTTCAAGGCCACTGAGGAAGTACAGCTAAAATTTTGGGAGATATGCATTTAAAATAAAAGTGACCAGATTTAAAAATAGAAAAGTAATATTTAATTGATGCTCTATTGGATTCTTTCAGTTGAGCAGTTCTGTTTTAATCCTTTTCTGCTATTTTTTTTTCCCTCTCTACAGGTGAATCAGAAATTTCAGGGAACAATATAAAATCAGAGCCACACTTTAAGTTCCAAAACACTCTTGACAAATAAGAACTGATTCAACCGGAATTTGTTGGATAAACATCAGAGCAAAACATCATAGTGATTTTGTTGAGACTGGTGTAAATTGAGGCTGAGAAACTATTCAGTAAATATGTTTTTATGTATGAGACTCTGCACAAGCAAGTAGGTTGTGAGAACTAAAGTAAACGCAGCATGCAGTCAGCCAATTCTGAGGTGAAGATATCTAGATATCAAGACATGCAAATTGACTCTACATCAGTCTCCTATGTGCTGGGTTGGTTGACAGTGCTTTGCAGAAACCTAATTTGTTTGGAACCCAGGTAAGGTTTGTTCTTTTTCTTTCCTTTAAAGTGATGGGATTGTTAAACACTAGGCAAGCTCTTTCAAAGAACTTATTAAATTAAGACTACTACTTCAGAGACTTCTCATTAATTCAGCTATTGACATGAATGGATTTATCACCATGTATGGGAGCACCCAGCCGAACCGGTTTCAGAGCACAAGAGGTGAGATGCAGGGAGTTGTCATCTGACTCAGCTGCATCTCTGCCTTGCCTCCTCTATGCACAGATGACTCTGGGGGAGCTGCAAAATGACTCAGCCCGGGGTTGTCTCGAGATTGCATCACAATAAGAACCAAAACTGAATGGAGCCGTAGCTCCCTTAGCAAACAAAATGCCCTGAATCCCATCCCACCACTGTTCCCATGACTTTGAGTGCTAGACATCACAAAATTGACAACAGAGACTTAGCTATCACACCACCAGAGGTAAATATCCCAGATAGTGTAATCCACTCAGGCATAATCCTGCACCCCCACCGAATCAGGAAATATAAACCTCAAGGTCTGGGGAGAAAAATGGGGAATCTTCCAACAATACAGCTGGCCTGTAGGAGATTTGTCCCCCCCTTGTCTGGGACGCTGTACAGGATAACTTCCCAGGGATTGAGTGACCTTACCTGAGAGAGAGGGTAAGTGATTAAGAAACATACGTGTGGTATATGGCATGCTACTAAGGTTGTGATCGGTGCACCCTTTTAAGTTATTCATATCTAGCGCCCTTGTGGTTGGTGGTGTTACTTGTCGGGATCACTTGTAGGCTGCAACAGTGTATTCCATGGATTGCTTTTTAAATTGCAATAGTGTAATCACCATTGTACACATGGGACCTGCAATAGTGACGTATTGGACCTGGGAGTGAAGTCCAAAGAAATTGTGAATTCGACCTTCTCAGTGACGTCTTTTTTCCCATTTCGTCACACACCACTGGATGACTGTTTCTAAAACACACCTTAGATCATGGAGAGAATCGTCAATTACTTATCCAATGTAGAGTTTCAAATGGCCATTTAAAAAAATCCAAACACCCTGCCCACAATGAAAATACTTTATAATGAAGTTGTCAACTTTAATTAGCATTATGAGATTGTTTCAAAGTCGGAACTGCAGAAAATTTAGTACGAAATATGTACCTATCTGTCCCAAACCATGACACTATCTCTTAATGATTATTTAAAACCCTGGGTTTTTTTAAACCCTTATTTAAAACCCTTGGGTTTTTTTTTGTTTTTGTGTTGGGTTTCTTTTGTTGTTTCTTTTTTTTTTTTAATGTGATTGGACTCGATGATCTCAAAGGTCCCTTCCAACCGCTAAGATTCTGTGATTCTGTAAAAATATCTCTCTCTATCTGGTACATCTGGTGATGGAATATCGGGAGCACGAAACCAGACTGGAATTTATGGTTAGCAAGACAGTACAATTAAAATATCATCCAGGAGTTTAAATGGAGCTTTTATTTCCTGTCCTATGGCATGGCAATATAGAGAAAAACTACCATCTTTTTTTCTGACAAAAGTTATGCATGAACTCTAAAAGGAAATTTTAAACAATAATTCCGCTGTTGTTGCCAGATCATGTGAAGAAAAGTGAGAGAATTTCAGACTCCCAAATAGTTGCTTGATTTTTATTTCTCCTAAATTACTCTTTCAACAGCTCCAATTCTATGTACTTTCATGTCCAATAAAAGAGCAATTTTTTAAAAAATTGTATCAAAGGCATTCCTTAGAATCTAGCCTCTTAGATTACTAAAAATATGTTTTGCTGCTTCCTCAAACTTTTAACTGGACAATTTTATTACATGGAATTAAGAAATTGAACTGTTCTATGAATATTAGGTCACTGCATGTTCACTGCTGTCTTTCATTCTAGTTTTTTATTTCTGATACAAGCTTCAGCTTGTGAAAGTACATTGTCTCAGTCAAAGAATGTAAACAATGGTTAGTTTTGCATACTGCAAATAGTCACAGTGATTTCTATGAGACCATTCATGTGTTAAGACCTTAAACAATCTTACATATTGGCAAAATTGATATCTTAATGCACCTACTGTTTCTAGAATGTCCACTTTCATTAAGGAGGTAATAATTTGTATTTGTTTATCCTTTGCTGCAACTTACTTTTGTTCACTGTTATTTCTTCTGCATATGTAAATTTTTCAGAAACATTAAGTGTTGTGAATGAATGTTAAAAATTAGTTTAAGAAAATATTAAAAAGAAAAAAATATTGTCTGGAATCATTAAGGAGGGAATATATCATTAGAAGTCTTAAAAGTTAGGGCATTTATCAGTATTTTATGCTTTTGCAGATATCGGTATATTTTCTGACACTGACACATTCTGACTAAGTCAAACCCTTTTAACTTATTGTGTTGGTTTTTTTTCTTTTATACTCAATACTTTCCACCAGGCTGATTTAGCACTGGAACAGATTGCTGGGACTGACTAAACACCTAGGGCTGGAATGTGAGTCACTGCATAAATCCCTACAATGGAAGAACGCTCCGTGGAGATGGGCAAGAGTGATGTGCCAAGTAAGCTCAGAGTAATCAGCTAAGATTATAAAGTTTAGCATGCTACTAAGCACTTAACTGAGAATTTGTTGTGGCAAGGAATTTCTTACCCTCAAGAAGTAACCATGAGAAGTGTCTCTACTCAGGGGGAGATTGTGGCCTGCAGCTCACTACTGCACCAGAGAGCTCAATGGGATCTTGGGGCTGCTTGCTATTTATGAGCGTAAGATGATGGACTCATAGTCGTATTTACACACCAGCTGCAGATGTTAGTTTCTTCCAGATTTGTTTTGAGTCAGACATGGACCAGTTTTGTGGTTAGGTGGGTGCATTGCCATAAATTAGCCCTTGGCGATTGTGGTGTTCTCTGTCTCCCCCAAACCACTTCGAGCCAGATGCATCCATCATGACTGCCACTGGTGGGTATTGCTTCAGCAGCATTAAGGAAAAGGGTCAATATGGGGCAGGGGAGCACACCATCACACTATCATATCTGATCACGTGACTAGTGCTTGTCAACACTCTATTTTTCATGTTGAATAGGGCTCTATAATTTTTTTCAATTACTTGTATGATGCCTAATTCCTTCTGTTTCACTGGACATGATGTTGTCAAATAGAATGACATCAGTTGTGATTGTCAAGACACCTCTGTAGCTGCTCCACTCCAATAGCAGCAAAGAGTAGCAGAGGCCAAATATATTTTGTTGCAGTGCCCAGTTGAGCAAAAAAAGCATATCATCCCCAGAAGACTAAAGAAAAAGACAACTGAAATATACCTGTAAAATTTTTGGAAATTGTTACTTTGAATGGTATCTTACTAGTTTCTTAAACATGTCGCAGAAGATACATTTTCCCGTATCAGGCCTCATTTCCCCAGGAAATAAGGAAGAAGAAAGATTCTTCAGAAGTTTCTGTTCTCCTTTGTTACATAGTACTTGGATCACTTTGCTTTGCTTTTTTGAGATGAAGACACAGCATTTGCTGTCATTCTTCTAGATGCAGGTGAGGAAAGCCAGTAGACTATTAGTCTTCAACAGGAATATTTTGAGCAGACTTAGAGAACTTATCAACATTTTACAATTATACATTAATTTTGCATTGTTGATGTAATATATTTTCCTCTCTTAGGCAACCTTTCATTGGCAAATACAGATTTATCTCCCTATGCATATAGCTTCTCAGTCACCATGGCATTGTTTTATGTGCTCTTATGTGCAATATTCTCCAAAGAGTTTGACTTTATAATATCTTTTTATGTGAATTTTTCTAATGTTAGAAAGAGACTTTCATGCTATGTTTTGATTTCCTTTTTTCGGGTATACAAGGAGAATATATTATTGTTTAGTAGTAGTAAATTTTCTTCAGAAAATTAAAGGTATACAGTGGAAACATGTAAAGTTTAAATTATACCAGATTCTTTACTGCAATGAATATAAATCTGTGAATCCTTTGAAGGTTGTGGAATTTATATACAACAGCAGGAGCTTATAGCATATTTAGAGCTTTTGATGGAAGCACCACAAATAAACCACCACAAAAATTAAGTAAAGCTTTACTGATGACTAATAAATAATATCACAGGAATAGGTAGTAAAATCATGGAAGTCGTGGATGCCCCATCCCTGGAAGTGTTCAAGGCCAGGCTGGAGGGGGCTTTGAGCAACCTGCTCTAGTGGGAGGTGTCCCTGCCCAG
>JAOTQQ010000012.1:74813193-74851062 GCA_026546715.1 Gallinago undulata | reverse complement strand
GGAGGTGGTTGAGGCCCCTTCCCTGGAGACATTCAAGGTGAGGCTCGATGAGGCCCTGGGCAACCTGGTCTAGTTGGCGGTGTCCCTGTGACTGCAGGGGGGTCGGACTAGACGACCTTTGAAGGTCCCTTCCGGCCCAGATAATTCTATGACTCGAACTCACTTAAATTGAAATGATGCTTGGACATAGCCTGAGTTAACTGTCTTCCTGTCTCGACTCTTGTATTGACGAAAAACATAAATATACAAGATAGATGCCTTTATGTCACTCTGCATATGAGCAATGTGCTCCTGTTATCCATAAAAAGCAAAAAGCAGTTGATTGGATACATACAACAAAATAATGCACTTTTGGGACTTGATTTAAGGAGAACATCAACAAATATATTATGTGAAGAGCATATTGTGCACAGATTAGATTTCAAGTTACACTAGTTCAATAGGACATGAACCAGTGAAATTACATTAATGGGAACAAAAGGAAAATATTTGATATCATCTAGATAGAAGAAACAATCTGGATCTTTCATTATTTTATTTTATTTTTATTTTCTGTATTAGGCTTCTGCTATCTTTGTCAGCAGGAAGCAGCATCATGATTCTGATTTTTCCTGTGTTTTATTCTCCTTGGAGTGCTCGTCACACATTACTGTCTTGATGTATATCAGCCAAATATGTAATGGGATATTCAGGCTCCTTTTGTTCTCAAATTTCATAATCTACAGCTATCTGTGCTTGTCTTTGTAGTGGGACAATCATTGTCAGATGGAACAGCTAAGTCGCCAAGGTTGCCCATATCTCCATCCCAGTCAGGCCCAGCCTTAGTTATGGTGAGACCTCTCACGCTCCAAGTGTTTAGTTGTTTATCTTCCCCTCTTGATTCTGGATTATGAAACATTACCTGTTGTGACACTTCATCAGACTTTGCAGGGAAAGTGTGAAAAGTTTAGAGTCTGTAATAACAGTCTCCAATTACAAGCCTTTCTTGTATTTGGAATTATTATTATTTTTTTTTAAACCTGGCATTCCATTCCCAGGCTCCATCTACATTGCAACAGAAACCTTGTTTCATTCTGTCAGGACTATTTTAAATAGCTCTTTGATTTTCAGTTCCCTCTTTCATAACTGTCTCCTGTTAGAAGGTAAAGCGGATGTCAAGTGCTTGCCTCCCCTCTGTGCGATTCCAAGTGTTCACTGAGTCAGAGGTGCTGCCCAGTACCTTTCACACCATTGAATAATAAATTGGGAGCACATTGCTAATACAAAAAAGTACTTAAATGTCCTTGTTCAGCACATTACATTTCAGTTCAACATTTTATTTGGTGACAGCTGTCACCTTAATGCATCGTTTTAATGTATGTAGAGTAAAATGTCTTTTTAAAAATTTTGCTGCTTGCACTGAAAATATTCTCCATTGTTTTGAGAAGGTAAAATGTTTCTAAATGAGTCATCCTAGAAATCAGCACTTGGGAATTTTTCTTCATGCAACAAAATTTAATAGAGCTCACTTGACTTATTTAATAAAACTCTTTCATTTTTATGTGGTCTAATACTCAAAACAGGATCCAGTGATGAATAACATAGCCCAACCCTTTATCTCCCTGAGGCACATTCCCTTCTTGAGAATCTTTTCTTTTGGTACATTGCTTTTCTAGTTTTTCTCTTTTCTGAAGAGGTTGGTTGAAGTGAAAACCGATACAGAATTTCAAATTACCATTTTTCCTCTGCCATTCAAGATCTCTGCCTATGCTCCTTAACTAGTCAGTGGTTTGTGTAGTATGGTAGGTATATATTAAGGGGTTTTACTGCTGGTATATATAACAGTGTTGGGTAAAAAGTCTATTTTACATGAGGATTTATGAAATTGTGAATGGCTTATATTAGCAATTATGCATTATTCCAAATACAGGCTGCAAAATCCACCCCCTTTATTTATGTAATAACATTACCCTTATCACTGTATCTGACCACTTCATGCTTATCAGGTGACTGTATTTTAAAAATCTTACAAAGAGGGAAGCTCTTACAATGACATTGTTATAAGGAATAATGAAGTCAGGTTTCAGGGAGAAGTTTTCAAGGGAATAATTGAAAATATATTCATACCGCTATAGTATTGATGGCTGGAGAGACGCAGCCCATTATCATTTCAGCAGGTCATGAGAACAAACCTTTTTGGATTTGGCTCCCTTCCTATGTGAACACTTGCTAGTGGGCTGTCCTTGCTCCTTTCTGCCCATGAGCACTTTCTATTTGCCTTGAGCAAAAATCAGCTAAAAACGCTTTTAAAAAAGAAATATCTAAGCTAAAACTCATAGCTCTTACCTGGAGTCACTTAGGAAGCTTTCTTAGAAACTGACACAGTAGGGTACTACCTGGATTAAGAGCCACTTCAGCCTGTGGCTCCAGTGACTTAACAAGAAAACTGATTGAGCCAAGACAAAGATCTGTCTGCCAACTCAGGATATGAAAAAATAAGAACATGTTAGTATAGCTAAAAATCAAATTATGCAGGTTTCAAATTAGTAGTTATTTTAGTTTAAGAATTATTGCTATTAGAATATAAACCCTGTAAATTCTCATACAAAAAATGCAAAAATCTTATTTTCAGTAGAACTTCAGCAAGATCTTAGCTGAACATACAATTCTGTTCTATATAGAGTAGAAGACATAGGAGAAGTAGATTTTTTTTCTGTATCTCATTTATTTTTAACACAACTTTAAGTTCACCTTGGCAACTTAGCTCTTTACTCAGTTTGGTGTTTTTTTCCTGCGATCAGCTAATCTTTTTATTCTTGCAGTTTTTGAAATTATATGTGAAAAAGGAGGAAAGAGGGGCAAATGATAGCTAGCGTTTTGATGGATGTGTAACGGAAGAAGAATGAAACACTCTGTCTTCCATCTTAAACCAGTACAGTCCTTTCGTTTTCCATAGAGTTTCGTTTTAGTTCCTCATTCCTGACCTGCAAGGAGTAGAAGGAAAGAGCATAACCACACGTTTCATGGCAGAAGAAGGAGTATTTTTTAGCACTTTGTCCTGGCTCGGGGTGGGAGGGAGGGTGGTGCATAGCCAGCTTTCTGTTCTGTGAGAGAGACTCTTGCTTAATTTGTTGCTGTGGCAACCGGGGTCAGCTGCCTTGATTGTTTACCCTGTGGAAGGCTTGGCCTGTGGGGAGGCATGGGCAGGACAGGTGACCCAAACTGACCAATAGGGTGTTCCATCCCATCTGCTATGCTTAGTGTAAAAGCTGAGGGATCAAACAGTCAACTCTTCTTCAATGGCTCGGTTTTTCAATGGCTCTCTTTCTTCAGTGACTGATGTCTGAGGAGGACACTCTCAGTTTGCCTGCCTTTGATCCTGGTCCATGGGTTCCTGAATCAAGACGTGGAATCCAGTTCCCATTCATCACTGAGTTCAGTCTGGAACTTCCCCAGTGCCTGACGGTGTCATCTCCCTGGGAGCTTAATACAGTTTTGTATGTATTTGTATCTATTGTGTCTATTTCAGTATTTCTTCATTTTATTATATTATTATCATTTAATTAAAGTAGATTAGCTTTCTATAATTTCATAAATCTCTCTCTTCTTCCTCTCCTTAGAGTGAGAGGTGGGGGAGAGCATCCATCATCGTGTCATTGGCCAACCCATCCTAAACCACGACGCACCTGAATAAAGGTTTCAGTGGGCATTTTTCCCTTGCATGGTAATATTTCACGTCTGAATGGTATAGGATTGAATAACCCCCATTACATGACCATAGATGAAAATAAAAAGGTTTTAGATTTTCTAGAAATACAAGTAAATGGCTTCAAATCAGTATTATGGGGAAATTTAATATATATCTTGTAATGTATCTGCTTTGCATTACCAAAGGCAGAAACAATGAAGAAAGGATTGAAGTAGTTAGACAATATAGTGAACTATAAAGTTACATCAAATGGCAACAGAGACATGACAAAGACTTTACATAAAAGTTATTTAAATTAACCATTTAAAGTTGCATGCACAGTATTCCTGTCTTTGACTTGTTAGTAAAAGGGATGAGATACAAAAACAAAAAATCATACTACCATTAGTTCTGTTTCAGAACTAATCAGTTCTTAGTTTACCTTCTTAAAGGTAAATGTGATAAATACTGACCTGTTGCTAAATAAAAAACACTTAATGCCTCTGCATTTCACAAGCTCCACAAGGAATTGATAAGAAAATGATGCAAATGTCTAAGATTTCAGCTGATGAAAATCAGCTATATGAAGATACTTCAAGTTTCAGTGTTTGGGGATGAGTACCTACAAATACAAGAATATACTCGTTTAATAACGGTTACCCAGTGTAACTTTGGACATAGCAAATCAAACTCTTTTTTTTTTTTTTTTTTAACATATTCTTTTCCTGATTAGTTAATGATTAATTCAAATTAAACTAAAGCTCTGGAGGAAGGGCTGGCTCTGTGCATAAAAATGGAACATGCACAGTGCAATTACATTGTTAGAGATGCTGCTTGGTCTGAGGGGTGATAACAGTGTTTGAGAATCTGCTTGCCATTGAATTGCTTTAGATGACATTTTTTTTTACTAAAAATGTGGATGCTGTCACTATGTTACTGCCATAATTGACATTACATTAGAAAAGTATTTTTTTCCTCTTTTCAGAATATTAAACTGTTATTTCAACACATAATGAGAATCAGTATGTTCCTATTGATAATATACTACGCTAGGATTCAGGAGGACTAGGTTTTATCGCTGACTGCTGGTGCTTTTATAGAATATAATTCAATGTTTTGGTTTCTGGGTTGCTAGGAAGCATTATAAATAATGAAGTATTATTATAATTCTGTTTCTATGGAGTAAATCTGAGTTACTTACTCAGTCATTACTTTTTCATTCCACTTTTACATGCTTAAAGTGTGTCTGTACAAGTCTGTACTATTTCTGAAAAATATCCTTAGGGGATTTTGAAAGCCCCACCTCCTGTAGTACGTCCTCAGAAATAAAAAATGTAACTTTATTTTAGGGCTCCTGAACTCATAACAATAACAGACGTTTGAATGTTTCTGGTGATCCTCGTATTTCAGGATGTTTTCACTTACCTTTTTTTGGATAAATTGGAGGATGGAGGAAAAAATGGCAAACACCCTTAACTAGAAGATTAATTAGCAATGTCTAGATATGGACAGAAGGACTGTGGGCTGTGACAGAAGTGATTGTTAGGACAGTGACTGGGTTAACAAAAACAATACTTTCTCAGAGGAAGAGATACAATTAATGACTGTATTTTCTAAGTTGTTGTTTCCTCCTAGAGTGAGGATCACTGACACAGGACTGCTAGAGGAGCTTTTACTATCATTTACTGATACAGAACTGCAGTACTTCCCAAGGCCCTAGATGAGCTCCCCACCAACTTGGTGCATGTGAATTATTTTTTTTTTTTCCTAGTAATCAGTGGCAATTGGAATGTATCTTGCTTCTCTCGCGACCCCCGTGATATACCAACTCTTAATTCAGCTCACATATATCATCTAAGGCAGTATAATTACCCTCTGGTATGTATTGAAATAATCCTCTAACCCTAGTTAGATTGAAATAGATGTATTGAAATAATATGATGGGGAATATCTGTCCTTAGTGAAGTTTTTCAGTGTTTAGATGTGGTGGGTTGACCTTGGCCGGATGCCTGCCAAAGCCACTCTATCACTCCCCCTGCTCAACTGGACAGGGGGGAGAAAAATATGACGAAAGGCTTGTGGGTTGATATAAGGACAGGGAGATCAATCAGCAATTACCATCACAGGCAAAATGAACTCGACTTGGGAAAAAATAAATTTAATTTATTTTATTTATTTAGAATTCACCCACAGTGTAGGTGAGTGAGCTTAGCAGGAATCAGTTGTATCCCTAATGAAGATTTAAAGCTAAAGTATTTTTTTTAAGTCTTCTTTGCAGTCCAAAACTGCACTTCCTAATCAACTTTACTTAGGCTTTGGAAGGCTGAATTTTTTATGCATGATTGAGTGTTTCCCATTCCCCTTCCTCCCCAAGGTTCTTTCATTACCGCTTTTACAGTATACATTAATTAACACATTCCTGTCTTCAAGATTACATAACAATTAGAGCAATCTGAAGATAAACTTGGAGATAAATGTGTGGTGCAGCCTCTTTTTCCTATCTTAATAAATCATCTTTTGTTACATAAAGTCTGAACATAATAGCATGGATTGTGACTCTGGGAATAAGTACTTGATTTGAGAAGCAGCTTTAGCATATCTCCCCTGCGTTCGTAGTTTTATTGGGTCTCTTCTGGGACTACCCATCACAGCATTCGTGAAAGCTGGTGTGGGGGAAGCTGGCTAAATCTTTCATTATATTGTCATTTGTTACTATGCTGCTGCATTACTGAATTGTATAACATTTAAGGCTCTGATTTAAAGCTAAATATACTGTTAAACTCTACACAGTAGAATTGTTGGTTAATGTTCATAAGCTCAAAAGGAACAGGGCTTTTTTTTTTTTTGTTCTGATGTATCTCAGGAACACGAATTCTCTGGAAGCAATGTCTATGTACAAGTGCACACACACACACACTAAGTACAATTCATTTGAACCTGTCTATATTCGAGTTACCTTACTCGTAAGATGCAATTTTAGACCTAAATAACAACCTTGTGTTAGTAAACAGCTGTAATTATCCTCCACCAAAGGGTAAACATTCAAATGAAAATTGGGAACTCCACGTGTGTACTTCAAGTTTTTCAGGTTGTTGCCCGGTCTTTTAATATTTTAAGTGGGTTGAAATCTTATTTTCTGTTTAATTTGGCTTCTTGGGGCTACAAAAAGCTGCATTTTTGACGCAGCAGAGTTTAGCAGCTCTGTAAACCAAGGAGAAGATAACTGTAGTCTTGCAACATGGAAATCTTACATAGGTCTGTTCTTCTAAATTTATATTGGAAATGTCTACTGTAGACATTTGTTTTCATCATCTTACTAGTGAAACCCTACTGAAAAAAAGGTGTTTTGCTGAAAGACCTATCTGATTATATGACAAATCTATACAAAACACAGATTCTATATGAAATTAGAGTTGGTCAATTTTATTTGCCAGCACTTAAACCAAAATATTGTTTTGACTAAAATTAACTTTTCTAGAAATTTTCATCTATTGAAAACATGTTCTTCCCTCCTTCTTTCTACTTTTATTTTTCCATAGTTCAAACATTTTTTTTTTTTTCCTCCATGCTAAGTTCTGGCAGTGATCAAATTGCTGTTTGCATAGTCAGCACTTGGGAAACTTTCTCTTAAAACTGAGGCATTCTCCACTGAGATTCCCATCTACTAAAATTCTGTGGAGTATGACATAACTCTGCAGCTCTCGAGTTTTACCTGCTGGTGTGGAACGTGAGCTTTTCCAGTGCTAAGTTTGAGTCTGTGCCATACATTAGGAATAGCAACAGATTGTGGTGGCTATTTAGCTGCATTTTTTCATTAGGTCTGATAACTTCTTCAGATAAAACACGTTGTGTTCAGCTAACTGCGTGTTCTCATATGGATGAGTAGGACTGATAGCGTCTAATCATTTTTCATGGCTGTGTTCTAGAGAGAGTTAGTGAATAGCAGTCTTAGAACACACAGGATAAGTTTAATAATCACTGCTTTTGGATATGTAGATAAAATCACTTGGAGAGCTGGTGAGATTCATAAAATGAGAATACTTAGAACTAGTTTGCTTAAAGCTTATTTGTGTCTCACTATTGCTTTGCTGCTTTTTTTGAAAAACAAGCAATGAATTAGTGAAAAAGTCATTCAGAACTCTACATAGGTTGTAGATATTTAGATCCTTGATCTTTAGGTGTCCTAACAGTTATGCATTTCTTATTGCAGCCACATTCCAAAAGGGTCCTTGGCTTTTAATAAGCACTCATGAAAAGTTACTTTATTTGATAAAATATCTGTGGAATTGATAATGCAGTTCCGTAGTCCAGTACCTAACCTGTTTTATACATAAGATTTTCCTAGTTACCTTAATCACTCAGTAGTTTGACCACTCACCAAGAATTTCCTTCTTTACCTGAGAGCAGTTGAATTCAACTCTAGAGCTGTGATGGTTAGAGCAGAACAAAGTTCTTAACATCCATGAAGTTTAATAGCAGGAAAGTTGAACGTGGAAGTCAGAGTGAATGGGATCTTGGTTTGTAGGGAGTTTAAGAAGATTGAAATGAGCTTAAAGAGATTGAAATGCTGCATTTGGCTCAACTGTATTATATTCTTTTTTCTACCTGTATTTCATATATAGAAGGAAATGTAGATACTGAGCAAACAAAAAGATCATTTTAGAATTTGGGATATTTTCTTTGATCTTACGTTGCTGATTAACAGTCTCTATTCCACTATTTCTCCACTCTGCTTCCTCAACTCTCAGAAAGGTGTAAACCCAAATTATGCTCCTATTCATCTGAGTTCATAATCTTCATAATCGTATGATTGTTCATATTTTCTTTATGATAGATGTGGTCTTACAATTTCTAGACAAGTACTTTCCAATTTGAAGTAATCTTTCATGATGTTTGGACAGTAACTAAAAAAAAAAAAGAAAAAAAAACCCAAACCAACTTACTACCTACTTGCATTTTCCTTCTGAACCATAATGGACTACTAAAACATACATTCTGACACCTATTGTAAGTCTCTTATAGCCAGAAGTGGGTAAAAAGAATGCAGTAATATTCTTAGGAATGATACTTCTGATTTTATACTCAGCAGCTATATTTGTACTGTACAGTTTCGTGACAGCAGCAACCACCTCCTTGCTTCACTTACTATTTTAAAGAGAAAAATCTTGATTTTTATTTCCTACAACGGAGGTGTGGAGAAACCAGGAGGGAAGAGACACACACATTTATTTTTTTTTTTTCTTCAAATCACTTTGGAGGGCTATGAACCATTAATTACTGAAAGAAGTAGTAGTAATGGAGTTTGTCACAGCATTTGGAATATTAGAGAAGAATAATATGTCGTTCTGGAACGGAGAAGAAAAATACATCAGTGCCAATGAGACATTAGTGTTAGTCATTACACCAGAAGTCATTCTCTTCCATTTACTGTCTTGTTTAACACAACATTATGTAAAGAAGAGGAATAAGGAACCTAGAATTGATGAAAAGGTGCAAAAGTTGTATATCTAATGGTATGCAATATAAAACAGTCTGTGCAATGCAGATAAATAGCTTAATTTCTCTGTGACATACATCTCAATAAGGTTGTTTTGAAATATTTTGCCATTATTAGGATTTAAATGGCTCTCCGTTCCTTTTTTTCAAACATATCATGAATTTGAAAGGAGGAAGAACTTTTTTGGTAGTATTCTCCCTAATTGAAGCTCACACAAAATGTCTTCCAACACTTATAAAAGAGATCTGCTTTCTTGCAGACCAGTGAGTCATACAATAAAAAGGCTTAATTTTGCTGATTTCCACTAATCAAACTATCCTGTCTTCTAGAGTGCAGTCTTTTAGAGAATCAAAAAAGAAAGCAGGAGTATTTGTAGCTGTATACTGTGAGCTCCAAACATCATTGTCTTATTAGCTGGCTGAGTCTGCATTGTACATAAATAAGTGCTGTGGAATCTTCTTGTGATCATTTTAGATTAAGGTTCAAGGACCACACAAAACAGGTCAATTAAATCTATGCTGAAACTGGTATCGTCATTTTGATGAACTGTTGGTGGCCTATCTGAAAGCAAATACGATATGTGCTTAGTTACATTTATATCATAGTTTGGGCTGTAAGACATCATTTTTTCCCCCCTTTTTAAAATCTTGGGATGCATGGATTGAATATCTCTCTATATTTAAACATAGGCTATTCTTTCTACTTTAATTATCCCATATTTAAGACTATTGCTGAACAGATTTATTTCTTCTGGAATACAAAAATCCCACTTATTTTCTATTAGCAGAATGAATTTTATAAAAACCAATATATCGAATAAATATTAACATAATGTCTGGGTTATATTTTAATAGCTGGTTAAGATTTTTTCATTGCTGTTTGACTTTAAAAGTATCAAAGTATGAAAACAACACCTTTATTAAATAGAGCTGATATTTTAATAACTAATAAGAAATTATAAGCCCACAAGCACTCAGTTTACACTAGTAATATGGTCTGGTCAGCTTTTTTTTTTTTTTTTAAAGGTATTTTTATTTGGAAATCAAAATAAAAATACTTTCACACTAGTTCTAGCTACAAAGAGCACTTATTTAAAGTAGTATCCATCCCATCACTTACTACTACTTTTTTTTCTTTAAATATTCCAGAATTATACATGTACTTCTTTTCTGCCTTCCTCTGCAGACATCCTTATGGACCTGTGTGATTTCCAAACATGCTGTAAAACAGCCCCCATGAAAGAATGTTCTTAACCTTAATAATCTTGTGTTCTGAAAAAGGAAAATATTATACATCATTTGAATTGTCCATTTGATAGAAGTAATGAAAACTCAAAGATAATGAAAGTTGTAGACAAATAATTAACATTTATTTAGCCAGTACAAATATAGGCAGATAAGTGAACCCTTATAACACTGACACCTGTTGGAAATAATTTGAGTGATCCATTTTCCATATCAAACCATGAAGCGGCATATGAGTTTCTCATTGTGAAGACCAGTTCCTTTTAATAGCAGCTAAAGCATATTATCTTAAATTATTTATATAATGGGGAACATATGAATGTTTCGGAGAAATCAAACACTTCTAGATAAACAGCATGATTCCAAGGGAGACCACTAAAAAGGGGAAGAATGTTTTACGCAATTATTTCTTCTCTCATTTTCTGTAAGAGAGTTTGTTTCAGAGGACATTGGTGGTCTCTTTCTTCTTTTTTTTCTTTTTTTTTTTTAGTTCCCCAGAGAAATTGAAATTCAAAACATTGAACTAACAGATTGTTGCCAAAACACTACTGGGCCTTAAACATAACATAAATGCTGATTTATAGTTCTTGTGAAACAATCATAAGACGTTGCAAACTTTTAAAGCTTCTATAGATCATTAAAAAATACCCCATATGTCTCTCTTTTGGGAAATTCTAAAGTCTAATATCTTTACAAGTAAAAGCTTTCTTTAGAAGTATTTTGCATCAGGCCAACTGGAAATAAAGTTTATAGCTGTGCATAGTAATGTGTTAAATGTGAAATGCTACAGTTCCTTAAAGTCTTTGTGCTGTAAAATCCCAAGTTGTTATAATAGCTAAGTAAGCTGACATATAATACAAAGTTTTTATTGTATTGAAATGAGACGTTATTTTGGCTGCAGATTTCCACTTGATACCTATTTCCAAACCTAAGCATATGTTTGTCTTAACTAAGCTGTGAATGGAAATTTTGAGCTGATCTCCAATATTCATAAAACAGTTCTGAAAACAGCTGGCTATTACATTAAAGCTATTACATTAAAGGCTTTATATCTTCATAGTAGAATTTAAGTGAAAACAGGAATAATTTTTGTTTCATGAATCTTTCCTTAATCTTTAATCTTCCCTGTGTAATTCAGTACTTTATGTTAATTTTTCTCTGTGTTCTAAGAAAACTTAATCTTGCCAAGAGCTCCTTTGTTGCTTTTACATCATGGCAGTTATACCTTTTAAAAGTGTGAGATTTAGCTACTTTGATTTTGATCAGCCGAAAAAGCATCTTCGTAGTGTAAGTATCTAGATACTACAATGAAATGTCCTTAACCCTGAAGCAAAGCCAGTGTTTTAAATGCTATTCTGGGTCAAGATTTGAGAGATCACCTTGTGGAATTAAAATGGGGTGCTCTCAACTTTTTAATTAAAAAGAAACAGCCAAAGAAACTCTCATCCCAAATCCCAGAATCTTTTCAATTATGCTGTGAGTCCAGTTTGGAGTACAGTGAGGTACCAAATTCAGTTAATTGGGCTAAGGAAGGCTTTTCACATGGCTGTACTGATTTCAACAGAATTTAGCCTGAAATTGATTTTTGGATTCAAGCCCTTTTGTAGAATAGTCAAGGGTTAGTTAAGTACTGAACTTTATATCTCAGATACTTAATATTTAATTTTATGTCCTTCTTCTGGTATTTTATCATTGCCTTAGCATTAGGTTCTTCAGCCACCTCTGTCATCTCTGTTGGATTCAGTGAATAATTCTAATATAAAGTAAAAACGTATCTGGGAGAGACTAAGCTAGCAATCTAGAAATTCCAGTTGGCCAATTAAATAGGCCAGAAAGCTTACATTTCAAAGCCTAGCTTTCTATGAGGCAGAGCAGTTATGTAAATGTTGGCCTTTTACACCTTAGATGAATGTTCTACCTACTGGACCATCAGGCTTTGGAGTGTAAGAAAATGTATAAAAACCATTTTTTTTTCTTTCCACAAAATTGAAAAACTTTTTTCCAAGTGTATGTTCCAAGACATCTAAGTTATTTAAAGGAGGTGCAAAGTATTTCTTATCTAGCCTTAAAATATAAGAAAATTCTGGATGGAGAGGGGGGAGAAATTCCCTGAAACACCAAAAGACCCAGACCACTTTTGAAAGTATGATTTTCTCAAAAGCTTCAGTTCTGCAGTTGGATCATTCGGATGGATGTGATTCTACTCTTTGTCTTACTCCCTCTTTCCAGGATTTAAGCTTTTCATCACTGCTGTTGATATTTGCTACTTCTTTGGCTGGTTCTTCCTCCTTTGGGATTATAAAAAAAAAAAAAAAAAAAAGCATCTCCTGTTCTTGATTTACAGATCATGATCGCATGTGAAAAAAACATATTCAGGACATTCCATATATCTCCTGGATGTATGTGCCCAAACCTAATGTTCTTCCAGAAGAAACTAGGATAATTAAAACCCTGGGTGAACATCCTGGCTGTATGTGACGCATGAATAATGCGACCCATTTCAAAAAGATTTCATAGGAATAGGAATCATTTAAGGTTTTACACAGTTATCTCTTTGCAGCTATTACGTATATATCATGCTATCAAATAACATTTTTCTGTTCTGTTTAATACATCTATAGTCTAGTAACTGTGTTCTAAATGATCTTTGACCACAATTAATATCCTGCATAAAGGAAATAGTGATAAACCGTACTGAATGAATAATTAAAGAGCTATTATGAATCATTCTAAAATCTTGGCAAGACCAGCAAGCTTTCAACTGAATGAATGCACTGATTATAACCATCAGACCACTGAGTTTTAAACAATGAACATGATAAAAGATAAATAGTAATTATTTTATATTTCAGCTATTTTGAGTTGGAGGAACCTATACTTTTTTTGGTGTAGGTTTTCTTCTGCATGTTAAAAAAACAGTAGTTGATCAAATGACAAAGAAAACTAAGTTTGTCTTGGTTTATGTCAGTTTATTTGGTTGTTTGGGTTGAGCTTGCTATGACATTCTGTTGTACAACTTTTAAGTCAGAAGAAACTGTATGTATGTCTACTTTGATAATCCACAGGAGATGGTCCCCAGTGAAAAAAGCAATTTTGTGTTGCATCTGTAACTTCCAAAAAACATTGTTTCTTTTTGTCAATGATTGAAAGTGATGCAGATATTAAATATTAAAATATTTCAGCCTCCCTTTCTAGTCCGGAAATGAACTAATTTCGGATTTTGGTATGGGAATCATATTTAGTATGTCTGTCTTTAAACTACATATTATCTTTCTGAAGACTCATCCTTGGGTAGGTACTACTGTTTGCTCTTTTCTTAACCTTCTCTTGGATGAAAAAAGCTGATTGAATTTATTAGCTCTCTGACTGCAGTGTCAGCTAGATATCAGTAGTCTACATTTCTACTTCGTACATTTTATTCACTGTTTCCATGGGAAATTTTTTAAATCATTAGAAGTGTGTTATCATTGACTATAGAAACAACAAGCAGTACAAGTCAAATATGTTCCATATGTAAGAAATCATAATCACGTGAAGTTCATCTCTTAGAGATCAATTGTTTCAATAATTCTTTTGCTGTAGGTGAAAAAAAGGTAATATAATTTATCTAAAGGATTTAAGACTAGATAAAAATAAACAAAATTAAGCCGGAAAGTACTGCATTCAGTAACAAGGCGAGCTTATTTGCAGACAAGTTTCACCATATGTATTCAACATACCCTAATATGTTGTAGGATGAGAGCTGCATTCACTAACTGAATTCAGGAAAACATGAATTGGGACCAAATGCAGACAAAGGACAGAGTCATCCTCAGATGCCACCTGTTGAAGAAAGAGGGCCTGACCTTTCATCCCTCAGCTTTTATACTGAGCGTGATGCAGATGGGATGGAATACCCTGTTGGTCAGTTTTGGGTCACCTGTCCTGTCCACTCCTCCCTGTGGGTGGGGACTGCTTTACACTCTTCCATTTCCATCCCTCCTGCATGGCACACAATAAAGTTAGCTGACCTTGGTTGTAATAGTGTTAAGATAAGCAAGACCCTCTCTGAATACCGTTCCTGGTATTAAACATCAGATCTCTGGAAGTAAACACTGTCTGAAAAATATGCTGTTAACTTCAGAAAGTGCAGTTAGACGATGTTTAACTGAAAAGTAAAATTACTAAAAAGAAAATTAGTTTTGTTCTAGGACTAGGACACAACTAGGACACAGTTGTTAAATAAACATGCTTATGTTGACTCCAAGTTACCCTGGTTATACCTGCAGTGAAATGAAGTCACTATCTGGGTTATACCATATTATTACTTTATGTTAAAGAACATCTCAGAGATTAAAGGAGGTCTGGTTTATATTGGTACTGTTGTAGTTTGGAAAATTTTTCTGATTTTAATTTTTATTACGGTATATTATTTTATGAAAATAGTATATAACCTGTATAACAACTCTGTGAATCTTCTTCTGAAACAAGAATGGCCAGCAGGTCAGGGGAGGTGATTCTCCCCCTCTGCTCTTTTCTGGTGAGACCCCACCTGGAATTCTGCATCCAGCTCTGGAATCTGTAGCACAGGAAAGACATGAACCTGTTGGAGCAGGTCCAGAGGAAGGCCTCAAAAATTATCAGAGGGCTGGAACACCTCTCCTATGAGTACAGGCTGAGAGAATTGGGGTTGTTGTTGTCCAGCTCTGGGGCCTCCAAAATAAGAAGGACATGGACCTGTTGAAGCAAGTTCAGCAGAGGGCCATAAAAATGATCAGAGGGCTGGAGCACCTCTCCTATGCAGACGGGCTGAGAGAGTTGGGATTGTTTAGCCTGGAGTTGAGAAGGCTCTGGGGACACCTTATAGCAGCCTTCCAGTACCTAAAAGGGGCCTACAGGAAAGACGGGGAAGAAATCTTCTTCAGGGCAGTGATAGGACAAGGATAATGGTTTTAAACTGAAAGAGAGTAGATGTAAATTAGATATTAGGAAGAAATTCTTTACTGTAAGAGTGGTGACACCCTGGAAGAGGTGGCCCAGAGAAGTTTCGGATGCCCCAATCCTCCGGAAGTGTTCAAGGCCAGACTGGATGGGGCCTTGAGCAACCTGGCCTAGTGGTAGGCATTCCTGCCCATGGCAGGGGGCCCAGAACAAGATGATCTTTAAAATGCCTTCCCATCCAAACTGTTCTATGATTCAGTGAAATAATCATTATACCTATGATTTATGAAGAATACTGAACTACTTTGTATGGCAGATGTAAGTCAAAATATTCCTAATATTTTTCAGGGTCATAACGATTTTAATTTAAAAAAAATGTTACCGAACTTGAAATATCTATTTTCTGTTCTTCCAACCAATCTTTTTATCAGATTCACAATTATAATTAAAGCTACTGTACAAGGGTAGTATAAGGGTTGATGAACCATTACATAATCTGAAGGGTGGGGGAAAAAATCAATGCTCTGTTTCACCATTTCTGATAAGAGCAAAATCAAACTGTGTTAAATATACGCCCATTCTTCAGTAGATGAAAGTAAGTAACAGTAACACACAGGAATATGCATTATTTTACTAAATTATAACAAACTCACTAAAGCATGGCATATTGCAAGTCATATTGTCATATATTAATGCCCTTTCTTTGTGAAAAAGTACAAAGTTATTGAAATATTTCTCTTGTTCACAGAAAAAAAATCACAGAATTATAGAAAAAAAGTATTTTCCTTTTGATCTTTCTGAAGCTGCTATTAAAAAGATTTTTCTAATAGATCTATGTTTTGAAAAAGCAAGCTTAGATCTGTTATCTACTTCAAAATTCTAGAAACCAATACACTACTTAACATCAGTAATATTCTGTCCTTCTCATGCAAGTATAAGAGAGATGCAAACAGAAGTGCATTATTTACCATATAGTGCAATTTATCAGGGAGATGGTGAAGACACATAATTTACCACGAAGAGTATGAACAAACCTATGGCAGAGCTGGAAGTGAAGCTTACATCTCTGCATGCTCTGTATGCATGGTTCTACAAACCTGTGGAAGTTCTGCTCTTGATTTCTATAATTCCTGAGTCAGGGATTTCACCTTTAAAATCCCAGGCCTGTATTTAGTAATGAAGTATTTTACCCCTTCCTACTCTAACGTTTCCATACTCAGTTGTTCTCATTTCATGTGCAAACATACTTTATTTATACCAGAAATATCTTTAAGAAAGGTGGAGTAAGTAGTATGCAGGGATCTTTCTATGGTGACCTAAAGCAAAATGATGAGTCTCAACAAAAAATGAAGGTAACATTGATGCAGAGGTGCATGGCTGTACTATGCTGTTCTTCACCAGTGTGTTTTTCCTACATTATACTCTCCCCTGTCAGCTGAGAGGGCTGTCCAGGGTTTTTCCACAATTCTTATGCTATAGTACCACTATCGCGGGACTAGAATCTAGCCTTATATCTTAATTAAGAAAAATTCTAATTCAGTATTTAGTGCATTTAAAACAGCTTTCCAACAAATACAGATATTCCTAATAAAAGGAAGAATCTGACTGATTCAGTGTTTCATGAGCAACATAAAACACCTAAAGCAATTAGACACCTCCAAAAGTAGTAACACTCAAAAAATTTTTTTTGCACAGATTCCTCAAATTCCAGCATATAAGGCTTGGTCTTTGGCTCCCTGTCATGTGGAGCAATGCAGCCAAACTTACGTGTGTTATTTGCTATAATATGTTGAATAGAGCTCCGGATTCTTACATTCAGTATTAACAGATGAATATTACAGTATTGACAATTTACTGACAAGCATTAGTAACTTAGTGCAATCTGGACAGTAGATTTATTGTGTGATTTTGTATTCCAAAATAAGTTGCATACTGTATAACAACACAAGAACTATGAACCATAAGAGAAAGTGTATCCAAAGGTCTGGTGTAACAGGAGTTTTGTCTTGATAAATAGTATAAGGTATGACTCTTGGGAATTTTTATTTTTATTTTTCGAAGTGAACAAGATTGCTAAATCTACTTCTGTATTATTTGGGGCTAAAATCGTTGCCAGTCCTGTGCTACTATACAAGGGCAAAAATAATTACTTACTACCATTTCTGATACATTTGGAAGGAAAAGAAGCTTCTTGGGTTCATTCTATCTGTTCTAGGCTAGTAGGAGGAAGATGAACTGAGGCTGGACTGAAGTCTTGTGGTGAGTAATATGTGTCTTACTGCAGGCAATAAACTAGAATAAAATGGAGTTTTCATTCTCCTTTTAGAAGCAGATGTGACTGAGGGATGAGGCTCTTTGCCTAAAATGCAGTAAAAGGAGTGCAATCCTGTGAGTTTATGAAAGAAGGTTATCTACTCATAGTGATTACAAAATAGAATGCTTGTATATTTTGGGGAGAAGTATTTTGGGGAAAAGTATTTTCGCTGAAGTTGGTTCAAATTGCTTTGCAGAGTTTTCTGTTTGTATGCTGGTTGCTATCTATAAAAAATGATGACAGGTTGCTTTTCTGCCACCTTTTACATTGAAAGACTTTAATGGAAATTTAGATTTTCCTGAAGGTGGAGAAGCATGTGAGTTGAGTGATCTATCTAAGGTATACAACTTTACCCATGTGTTTATTCCTGGAAAACTGTTTTGGCAGTGTGTTGTATAGATTTTTTCCAGCTCTAGGCTATATAATGCAGTCTGCTTCTCCTGCAGAAAGCAGTTATATACCAGATCTCAAATTTATCAGTCTGCATCTTACAAATTCCCTCCCAGTCCTCGTCCTGTAATTCCATGGGTAGAATCTTTTGGAATCTCTCACTTTGGGTTTCTGGGCTAAATAAGTATACTGATGCTTTGTATTCATTGTGCCTATGCCACCTCTACCTCTCTTTGTCCTGTCATTTATGTATTCACAAGAGATAGATAAGGTTTCCGGAGAGCAGGAATGGGTTTTACTAGTTGACTTGAGGTATTAGACTAAAAAAAATAGGAAAATTCTGGGTATGCATTCATTCTTCAGGTTTACAGAGGATTAGATTTATAAACAGGTACCTGGCCGTTCTGTGGCATTCTCCTGGCTCAGTGCTTTTTCCCTTCCTCTGAAAACCAGAGAAGAAAGAGAGACAGAGTGGTATGTGCCAACATATGATTTGCAGATTCAGGGTGCAGCCAAGAGGTGATGGTGGCAGTGGTGGTTGGTTTTAAGTCCATTTGGCAGCTAAGTACCACACAGCTGCTTGCTTACTCTGGACTCCACCTCCACCAGGACAAGGGAGATAATAGGAAAAGGAAACTTGTGGATCAAGAGAAACGTAGTTTAATAAGCAAAGGAAACAGGAAGAAGAAAGACAATATCCTCTCCCCTCCTTGCCCCCACCCCAAACCCACAAAACAAGCAGTATGAAAGGAAGTGCATCTTATACAAACAGACTGATGTCCAGACAGTCTCTGAACAATGGCCACCTTCCCCAAAAAAACCCTCTCCTCTCTGTTTTTATTGCTGAGCATAACATATGGTATGGAATATATGTTTGGTCAGCTGGGGTCAGCTGTTCAGGTTCTATCTACTCGCAATCTCCTTCCCACCCCCAGTCTACTAACCTGGGGGGCAGAGTTAGAAAAAGTCTTGAATCTGTGCAAGCCCTGCTCAGTAATAGCCAGAACAGTGGTCTGTTATCAACACCGTTTGAGTCACAAATTCCAAAGCAAGCACAATATGGGCTATTATGAAGAACTCCATTCCAACCAGATCCAGTACAGAGGTATAGTGGACATAATAGCTGGTAATGGTCTTGGGCCCTTTAATATTTCTTTCTGTCTCCATTGCAAAATTCATATCCCAGCTGGGCCTTCATTTTGCTCTTCCATGCTCTTGTCTGAGTAAAGGCTCTGCATTTAGATTATTTAAGTGGCTCTTCACTGCACTGGTCTCATTTGGATTCTTTTATTCTGACCACGAGTGCCTGAGCAATTAAATGAGGTGTCACTACTGTCTTTTTAAAATAGTGCTATCACCCGTCTTTCTGTACTTTAAAAGTATCGATTCATACATCTTAGGGATCAAGTTGCCTTTTTTCACAGGTCCAACTCAGTGGCAATTGTCTGTCACTTAGTGTCCTTTCCTTCAGTATTTATGACTACTGAGGTTCCCAGTGAAGGGTCAGTATTCACATTAGTCCTTAATATATTTCTCCGGTTTAATATGTCATTTCTGAGATGTACAGCTTTTTTCAGTGTTCTAATCCTTTTCTGCATTACTGACACTTAACTACTTTATGGGATCCTATTCAGGTATCAGGATATTTGGAATTTTGTTAGTAAGACTTTGTTTCATATAAATCCTTGGCACTAACAGGTCGTACAGGTGCTAGTGTGTGAACAGTTGGTTCTCTTTGGTCTTTCTGGTGTCACAGTTACTTTCTCTGTGCTGAAAAAAGAAAATACATTTACACAGCACTACAAAGATGCCACATCTACCTGGTGCTGAGCCTGAACTAATTACTCTTGAGACAGACTTACTAGCCCAGGCCTTGTGCCATGCTAATGTGTATGTCCTTCATTCTGGGTTCAAAGCAGTATTGTAGTCTTTTGTGTCATGTGAATATATTAGCCCTCTGGGAGGTAGCTTCAGGCTTCTCATGGTATGCTTCAGAGGTCCATATAGACATGGGTGCAGAGTCAATCTTGAGGAGACATGATTTGGAAAACGTGGAATATTTTATTTATTTGAAATAAATATGGAAATAATTCTGGTTATTGAACAGTCCTAAAATATGTATTATATCTTAAGTAAGATAAATGAAGTCACTTCCTGACACCAGTGTTGTTTGCATTTCTAGAAGCAGTAGAACTCTGAACTGTCTGAGATTAAATTCACAAGGGGCAACGACAGCACAATGATAAGCCAAACTGACCCTATCAGTTTATTTTCCTCTCTAGAAGTATGAAGTCTGTATCAGTTTCTGGCAGAACCTGCTACTCAGGTTTCATTTCATTGATACCGGGTTCTCCATGTTTTCTTAGAAACAGCTATATAAATGTTAGTATGATTGGCTGACCATCATGCATGTTAATTATCCTGCACAACTTTGAGATAGCAGCAATTTATGGACACAGGATTAAGTTGTACGATTTTTAACAATATTTAATTATCAGACAATGATCAAAGTGATTTAACAAAATTTGCTATAACCAACACAGATGACTTGGTTAAAGATTCAAAAATGGCAAGGTTCTCCCAAGACTTATAACAAGAGTTTCCTAAATCAAAGCACACACAAACAGATATAGAGGTTAACCTTTATAATTAAGATGCTTCTCTTTTTGCAAAAAGTAGTAAATTACTGGTACCAAACAATCCTTGAAACCTCAAGAAATCCGATAGTAGTGAATTATTCGCTCTTTTTCCTTCATTGGTGTTTGTCAGCAGATGATTTCTGAAATCCTTGTGAAATCCTCACAAAATCTATACTTTAATATCCTTACAAAATCTATACTTGCAAAATCTATCCTGAGAGGTGTCCCAAGTCACAAGGAGTTCCTGAGTCACAGGAGAGCTCAAAATCCTGGAGAGCTCAAAAATTCTCACTTAGGATTGCTATTTATTGGATAACAAGGTGATTGACTTTGGTCATTATTTTTCCCTCTTGACCACAATTCTTGTAAGGTAAGCAGAGTTTCTTGTTGCCTGGGGAAACATACCTGAGTTTCAGCTACATTAGGGAGTGCCTAATCATCCTATCTCATAGTTTCTTGTACCTAGGACAAGAAAGTACCTGATTGTCCAAACTCACTGCACCTGTGATCAAGATGGTCAGATTTTCTCAGCCAACTCTGCTTGTAACCAAGAGAGGAACACAATGTTGGCTGGTCCCAATGTCATAACATGGCCTGGGAGGAGGTCTGCAACACCACAGCCACACAGGTTTGGGTTTGTTTGGTTTTTGTTGTGTTTTTTTTTTAAAACTTTCTAACTTAAATAGCACAGTATTCCCACTTAAAGTAGCATATTTCTAATCATACTTACCTAGGTATGTAGGTACATGTTTATTCGCAAAGGGAAATGTAGTCATTCTTTGTCATTCAGGGTGGATGGATGCATTATGATTTTTGTTTTGGCTTGCAAACTTCTTTCTGTGCTAGAATTTAGCTGACCAGAGAGTTTTTGTCTGATATTTTTTTTTCCTGTAACCAAGGTGTTTTACTCAAGTGTTGTAGCCAGAGCAGAAAAGACAGAGAACAAATTAGAAATGGCAAAAATCATGTTACATATTACTTTGCAAATTTTGGTTTTTCTATCTGATGATTGAAAGTTGCTGTTCAAGTTAATGTCTTGTCAGTGAGGCTTGTTTTGTTTGTTTCTCTTTTTATTTCAGTATACAACTATCTTTTTATTCAAAACCCATGTATCAGACAGATCCATGGTGTAAATCCATTGACTTTGACACTTTTTCTGCAGGGGAGTATTTGGAGGAAAATGCAGATAGCTCTATTTCTAACTACTCCAACTGATTATGCCCTAAATTAGAAAATGAATTACAATGGATTTAAGATCTTGGTAAATTCTTTCATGAACAGGTATAATTGCTTATTTTTGGTTTTATTTTTTTTATTTCCTTGTACACACACCCACTGCTAGGGAGGGAAAAAAACAACCAACAAAAACCCAATAGGTCTGGGAATGCTCTAATCTTTTATTATTCTCTCAGAATCCAGAGAAAGCCTTATAGAGAATCACAGTTGACTATGTTCCTCTTTCATTTATTCTCATAAATCAAAAGTACTGCACAAAGAATGGAAATTATCTTGGATTTACTCTGAAATGCCAGAGAATAAAATTTAACTAAAGCTGGTACTTAGAAATGGAATGGAATGTAGATAAATATAGTCAATGTGCATCAAGCAAATGCCTTCTAATCACTTAATTAAAGTATTCTAGCAACTCTGTAGCAGTCCAAATAGAATTTAAAAAATTATTTTAATAGCTCTTCTTACCTGATTAATTACTAAATTATTTACCATATATTGTCTTTCAGATATTCAATAAGATCTGATGATCAGGAAGCCATTGGAAATGTTTTTGTTTTTTTTTTTTTTTTGGTCTTAATCAGAGAGCTTTAAAGATTAGAGAGTTTGCTTTTTATGTATGAGAGGGATACCGTTTAGCCTTTTATCATTATTAGACTCACATCTTTTCTTCCTTTTTAGCATTGGAAAAGTTCTGAAACAGAAAAAAAAATAGCAGCACAGAAAAAGAGCAGTTTCATTACTTTCTCTTGAAAATATAGTGAGACTAGTATGAAGAGTACAGCAAAAAGCAAAAATCCAAAAAGCTGATTTTATGGCATTTGGAACAGGAGAGTAACAAATATGATGTCCTGAATTCCATAATAGGTTTTTTCCTTTTTATTTTTCCACCAACTTCCTTGGGTTTAATTGGTTTCTTGGCATAAACACTATTTCTGTTTAAATGTCATGACTGCAGTGGAAGCAAAATCTGATACCTTATCTGGCTTGGGTTTTTTATGTCTGTTCTTAGTTAATTCTGGTGCTGTGGACAGAAATTATAGGATTAAAACCATTTCAGACTATTAGCAAGGAATTTGGGGCAGAAATATTAGAATGCAATACCTTTTCTTACCTGTATTACAATACAGAGTTTGAACAATTATTGCTCACCTTTTGCAGTGCTTCGTCCTTCTGCATTATGAGACTTGATAGTCCATTCTTGTGTCTTAGCATCTAAAGAAATTAATTCAAACTGAGCTTTATTCAAAGAGGTAATGGCATATTGGTATTTGTCTGTTCTTCATATGCAAAGGAGGACTATGCTGTGTTGGTTTGGTTGTTGGGTTTTTTTATTATTTAAATTAAAAAAATTTTACTTTGATGAAAGCAAATCAGAAGATAAGGATATATGAATAATTGCATCTCTCTTAAAAGGAAACATTGAGTCTAGCATCCTGCTAAGACTCCATTTTACTTTGTTCTTTGTAAAACCTTGTTAGGAACTGCTAGAAGGGAAATAAAATGTGAGAAAAATCTAATGCCTCCTTTGATGTGGGTAGTTAAAAATGAGAAGCTGTTTCAGTCATTTGAAAAGGTCATATTTTACAAGTTACTAAAACATAGGTATTTATGCTAATGTGATTCTTATGGAGACCCCCGGTGTGATAATTTGGACACAAAAAAGTTCCTCTAACACCTTTAATCCTTTAATTTGATTTACAACTGTTAAACTTTCAAAGCCTCTTTAAATCTTACTGTTGCAGAATCATATTGTTGATTTCTATTTATTTTCTGTTCAGTGGGCCAGTCATTGGAACCTGAAGTAGTAAGATTTCCATGATTCCTAGGCTTGAAAGTAGCTGTTTAGCAATTCATTGCCTCTCCTTATGGAAACCAGTGTGATGATACTAGAGTAGCAATTTTAAGTCAGTTCTTTTTAAAGATTTTAAGGTTAGGATTTTAAAATTTAGATTCACCTTGCTCAGAGAACAGTAGATTTTGAAGGAATAATCAGTGTGGTCCTGAGCTGTACTGTAGTATTACTCCAAGTGCATTTTTCTTCTGATTTCAATTACAAAGATAGGTTATTAAGTGAATTGCCCTAATGATTGCTCTAGCATACTATTTAAATTATTGTTAACAGTTTGGTAATGCAGTTATGGGAAGTTTATGGTCTGACAGGGAAAAAAAATCCTTGAACTCATTATAATGATGTGATTAGAAGAAGTTCATGGAATACTGGAGAGAAGAACTGAAAGCAGCTAAGGTACAAAAGAAAAATTCCATGCTTCGTTGTCTGGGATTCTGAACTAGAATAGTTCAGTTGGTAGACTAGTTGGTTTTGTTTAGCATTTTGTGGTTTATGTCTTTAATAGGTGGGTATAGATTGGCATGACATTGGTATCTTACAGATTTTCTGCATATATTGCATCATTCTTTTTAATATTATTGTATACGCATGAACAGTTCAATGTTGACAAGTAGCAGAAGTCTCTGATAGACTAGCCAAAGCCAGTGTAGTCAGGGTGATTAGATTTAAAGGCTTCCCAATGGCCTTGGTGACTATTCATCTCTTGTTGAAATTTACATATATCAAAATACTGACCTGTTCATGTTATATTAATGAATTGGCAACTAGTTGGACTACATGATGTTCACTTGCAGCTTCATTTCTCTTGGAAACAGCAGCATTTTCTTGCTTTGAATGGGAAGAATTTGCTGAGGCTAGTTCGGGGTTTAACATATTGTAGTATTGCACCATGCATTAACTCAATTACAGTTTGTATGAACTGAAGAATGAAAGCCAAATTTGTATAACGATAAACCCTGCTAATAAGGCAATAGCTTGGAAAATTAAGGTATCTTCCCATCGAACTTTGTGATGAGATGGCATTTGAATAAGGTTCATTAGTTCTGACATTTCCTCTGAAGATTTTTTAAATCAGTTTGTAAATATTAATGTTCTTTAAAATTAAATTGAAGGCAGTAGTTTTAATTACACAAAAGACATCCACATTAGGTTGTAGGCTTATCAGAAGCTCTAAAAATGGGGTGGCGGGGTATATTCCTACGGGAGCAGTGTAGAGCCTTAGCTGCCACTTGAAATGCCTCCACAAATCATGACTTGACCCTTACAAATCACATTCATGCCTTCCTTTTCATAAACATAATTGCCGTTTTGTAGTTAACTTCATGCTTAACCTCTGGTATTTCCTGTCACTGCTTTTGCTGGGAAGGTGGAATGCAAATTTTTAAATACAAATCAGCATGATAGAAGGTTGCTCAAAGTGCTGCATTTATACTCTGCAATTGCATTTTGAAAGGAGAGCTTTACTGACCTTGGAGAATGCAAGTGAAAAATCATTTTCAGAGAAAATGAACTTGTATTTTCTAGGAAACTTTAGATAAACCTTATGGGCCTTTGACAAGTTATTAGGTGGACACAGCCTGCTCATTTTTGAGCTTTATGATCAAGCTGAAGCACTTTGAAGTAGTTCTGCAGATTTGTGTGGCAGGGACAAGTCAATTACAGTCTTGAATTATTAGCAGCCAGAAACTGATACATTGTCAGATAAATTCGGAGACCTCCAAATTAGTAACTCTTTATTGCAGAGCCAAAATGCTCAGCAAATACGTGTATCTATTCCCTTAGGAGCTCACATTTTACATGGCTGTGTCCAAGTTATAGACATTAAAAAATAGATCTTAATTAAACACAGCTAAAATATACACTGTTGTGGTAAAACTACTCAGTTCCCCATACGTAGCTGAACATACTTGTAATATCTTGGTAAGTGTGTGATGGAGAACTGATAAACTGATATGGGCAGAGTCCTAGAAGATGCTTGCACAGTGTGCTGACATTCAGCCTAGCTTCAGACAAGCTGTTACAACTTCACGAAACAGTGCAGTGCAGTTTTGTGTAGACCTACTACTTTGGGTTCCCAAGTCCCAGCAGACCAAAAGTCCAATAGTGCCCCCTTATTTCATTGGACCAGCCACAAAGATGAAAATTGTATGACACCACTGCTTTGAGTCCCAGAGCAAGCTTAACTGCAAACTAGATTGATTTTGTTTCTAAAATGGGGTACAACGTGGTGAGGCGGACACTGCACTGCCATGTGATCAGGAGCAAGTACTTCAGTGCAATCACAGCATTGTAGCGGTTGGAAGGGACCTTTGGAGATCACCTAGTCCAACCCTCCTGCCAAAGCAGGTTCAACCTAGAGCAGGCTGAACAGGAATGCATCCAGGCAGGTTTTGAATATCTCCAGAGAAGGAGACTCCACAACCTCTTTGAGCAGCTTGCTTCTCTGCCCTGTCACCTGCAAAGTAAAGAAGTTTTTACGCATGTTCAGATGGAACTTCCTGTGTTCTGGCTTGTATCCATTGTCCCTTGTCCTGTCACCAGGCACCACTGAGAAGAGCCTGACCCCATTCTCTTGACACTTTCCCTTTATAAGCATTGATCAGGTTCCCTCTCAGTTTTCTCTTCTCCAGGCTAAAGAGACCCAGATCTCTCAGCCTTTCCTCTTAAGAGAGATGCTCCATTCCCTTGTTCATCTTTGTAGCCCTCCATTGGACTCTTTCCTGCAGTTCCCTATCCTTCTTGAATTGGGGGGGCCAGAACTGGACACGGTACTCCAGGTGCAGCCTGACCAGGGCAGAGTAGAGGAGGAGAATGACCTCCTTTGACCTGCTGGCCATGCTCTTTTTAATGTACCCCAGGAGACAATTGGCCTTCTTGAACACAAGGGCACATTGCTGGCTCATGGTCACCTTGTCCACCGGGACTCCAAGGTCCATCTCTGCGGAGCTGCTTTCCAGCATGTCAGCCCCTAGCCTGTACTGGTGTGTGGGATTATTCCTCCCCAGGTGCAGGATCTTACACTTGCCCTTGTTGAATTTCATCAGGTTCCTCACCGCCCAACTTTCTAGCCTGTCTAGGTCTCATTGAATGACTGCACAGCCTCAAACACCACTGCTTACTGGCCACCAAGTGGACTCTGCACTGATCACAACCCTCTGAACTCTGCCACTCAGCCAGTTCTCAGCCCACCTCACTGTCCACTCATCTAACCCACACTTCCTAAGATTGCCTATAAGGATGTTATGGGAGACAGTGTTAAAAACCTCGCTGAAGTCAAGGTAGAAAACATCGACTGCTCTCCCATCATTCCCCCAGCCAGTCACGCTGTTGTAGAAGGCTTTTAGATTAGTCAAGTATGATTTCCCTTAATAAATCCATGCTGACCACTCTGGATGATCAGTGGAATATAGTGGAGGATACTTCAGCTTTCTTAGTGTTCCTTGATAAATGGTAAATATAAGTATAGTTCCTTGTAAATTGTTATAATATAGTTAATGCATCTTTACTGATTGGAAGGGGTTTGGATCCCCTGCTATTCATTATAGTTACTGCTGTTGACATAGCATTGTTACTACTAAGAAAGAAAAATAATCTCGTGGTAGATCATTATAGAAAATTTTTCTTCTGAAACTTAATAATGAACTACATTTCTAGCCAGAGTGAATTACCATAGCTTTATTCAGAGGAACTGCATCCCTGGAAGTTAAAATAGAATACAGAAATAAATGCTCAGCAAAGCACCAAATTACAGAATTGTAGAATCATTTAAGTCAGAAGAGACCTTTAATAACATTGAGTCCAACTGCAAACCTAACACTGCCATGTCCACCACTAAACCATGTCCCTAGATGCCACATCTACACATCTTTTAAATATCTCCAGGGATGGTGACTCGCATTGCGTACCATAGTTGTTGCAGTAGCATAAAGCTGTTTCACTTTCCAGAAATCTTAGGCAATTTGAAATGGTTTGTATGAAAATTCAGTTTTGTAATTGTATCTTCTAAATTAGGAGTCATTCCATTTATTTCTATGAATTGCTCAAGATTATAATTGGAGCAAGGAGGAAAAAATGTTGACCCTTATATTTTATGCTGGGTTGAACACTGATGTATACCTTCAAGCAATTCACTTTTAATTTAGCACTTTATTTTACATATTTCTGTAAATTCATTAAAAAAATATTATGGGATACTTGAAGACCAGTCACCATCAGACATCCATGGCAATAAAGATGGGCTTTGGTATGCATTTCTTCTGAGATTTAGCCAGAAATACTTTTTACAAAAGGAAATTCATTTTTTCAGACATAAAGCATTATTTGATATAGCTATATCTCCCTTCTTTATTCATTTTCCTACAGATTTTATCTTTACAGTTCTTCCCACTAATATAAAAGTTCTCAGTTCTTGAGTGGCTGTATGTGTTTTGTGATGATATAGTGATGCCATTTCAAACACAGTGTATTTTATATCATGCAATCCTTGAAAATTCATGTTTATTCATAACCCTTCATGTGATGGAGAGTGTCACATATACACAGAATTAACTATACCAGCATCCATTACTATGATGTGTTATTGTTTAGAGAACTGTTATTCTTGGCTGGACTAATGAGAATGTTGGTTTTGCTGGTCACTGCATAAATAATATGAGCCAGTCTCTTCCCTGAAAAGTCCGAATCCTGAATAAAAAGATACAAGAATAACAGGGTCTTATTATGTAGCCATATACTTAATAAAGGGTAAACTTTGAATCACCTTGTAAATCAAATTTGTGAAAATACTAAAAAAAATTAAATCAGTAGTCATTTCTGAATTTACATTTTTTCTTGTCAAGTCTAGAAAAAAGTTAGGTCCCATAAAAGCGATATTTTGGTACATTTTTAGATTTTTGTATTTGTGCTTCAAAACTAGTCAGTATCAGTTGAAATTATGGATCTGACTTGGTAGCTGGGGAGCTTGTACGAAGGATGGTCTCAGATGAATCACAGCAGCCTCTTCTAGGTATAGTTCACTATCAGCAGTGTGAGCATCTCTGTCCACTCCATTTCCAGCCTTGTTTCCTGCATGGACCTTGGATGCATGCTATAGGTAGGTTTCTCTGCAGGTCTCTTTTCTGCTGGATAGATCCTGGCTCTAACTTCCGTTCTTGCCCCACTTGGGACTGCCACAGGTCCTGTCACCATCCCTAGCCCAGCCCTCCTTGGGTGCTGTAGGGCTGCACCATGGTGGTGATGGCCTTGCTCACCCTCCCTTCATCAGAGGTCCTGGTGTCTTCCAGGTGGTGGGGCATATTTGAATTTCCAGTTTGCTTCCTTTCCTCTGTTTTTCTTTCTGCCAGAGAACCAAATAACACTTCTGATACTTTCTGTCAGAGATTTCCTCAGATACCTCTTCTGGGATGTGTATTGTTGTTGTCTGCCACTGGAAAGAGACGCTTTCTGATGGTGGCTACTCCCTCATTTCTGTGACTCTAAGCAGCACATCGGAGTTTAACACTGAGATGCTACAGAGCTGTCAGTCTCTGTAAGTATGAAGCCCAAACCTTCAGAGAATACATTATTCTGTAATCTTGCACTGTACTGCTGCCAGTAGGGCAGTCCTTCCCTAGCTAGCTCCAGCAAGGTATAAGGGGAAAGAGATGACTTGCAATGCCTTCCCTACCTTTAGTTATATTTATAAACTATAGCTCTGGTCGTTGCCCTTGCATTTTCTAAGAAAGAAACTTTGCACATCAGGGACTTTCGGCTCTTAAAAAAATAATCCTACCTTGATTTCCTGTTTTACTGCTGTTATCTAGGGTAAGACACATGTTTTTCTCTTACAAAACACATTCCTAAATATTTTTTTCCGAAAAATCATACCCATAATGAGTCTGCAAGGTCCGTGTGTCCCTTTTCTTAACTGCACATATAAATCATACACTTCTGTTTCACCAGTCAGCCACAAAGCCACCTATTCTTGTTGACAGGGATGATTTAAGCCTTTAAGGGATCAAGTTCTCTTTCTCATGCTGCCCTCAAAAAACACCAGTCTCATTGTTCTCAGTGTTTTTCTTCATGGGAAAATACAGAAGAAAATTCTAATGAGAAAAGTGGAGAACTGAAGGTTTGGACATTTGTCAGCTTTTCATTTTACTCTTTTCTAAGACAAGAAAAAGAAGTAATGTGGAAGACGCTGAAGAATCATCAAGGGAATCCTTTATTAGATGCTTTGAAACTATGGAAGAAACTATGTGTATGGTATGAGCAGAACCAGGTTAATGATCTAAGCAAGCAGTATTTTTAGTAGAGTTTAGTGCAGAGGAAAGAATTAAAAGTCTTTATTTGAGATTACCAAAGATAAAATATTTACAGAGGAATATAACTATCCAATTTGTTATCCAGCTACCCAGCTCTTCGTGGAGAGGAGTATGCATGTTTACATGTATGTACATGTGTCTGTATAGGAGGAAAGTTTTCCTTTTTATTCTGAATTATTGCTAGAAAAAGTCTACTACCTGCATTTGCAGGGACAGTTCTGTACTGTGCTCTGTGTGCTCATGGGAGGAAGCTTTGTGGTACCAGAAGGACAGTAATCTGCCATATCTGAGATATTTTTCCTTCCAGTCTTGCTGCCTAAATTCTGAGACAAGAGGAAAGAAATAACTTTTGTAACTGTACAGTAAAATCTTATGCCGAAAAACAACTTACGTCTTTCTTAATTTCCTGTGCCTAGTTGTTATAAATACCAATATTTAAAAAAAAAAAGAAAAGAAAAGAAAGAAAATTAGCAGGTAGCTTTTGGAAAGTCCAAAGGATTTCTAGTAGAACCTTTTCTGAACTTTGACGAGACTTTAAAATGGTTTTGCAACAGAGTCAATTCAACTCTGAATTTGTAAATATATTGAATTTATACTCCTCTGTATAATATACACACTCCCACACACACACTCCCCCGCTTTACTGACTGTACCATGCTTCTTTCGCCAATAGACTTCATATATTAAAGGGTGGAGGAAGTTCAGTTTTATAGCCAGCTTGTTCTCGTTTACTTTTGAAGTTTCAAGTTACTAATTATCAGTGCATAGTGTGCTTGCGTATACAATGACTGAGACAAACTAGGACCTCGTTGTCTACAGAAGATATCTGTATTTTATATACCTTCTCTATTGCAATTATTTTTTACACTTTATTTCATGTTATTGAGCATGAAAGATGAATTGCTTTTTAAAAAAAATTCTAAATGATACCTTCCAATCTGAATCATTGGGGAAATCGACACCAAAAATTATTTCTACTCAGAAATTTCAGAGAGAAATTTCACAGTGAGAAAATGGTGGCATCTTCAAAGTTAGGGAAATATTCTACTTAAGTTTGAGAAGTTGAGGCTGGCTCAGGTTTAAATAAAGGATGAATAATATTAGGTGGCTCATCACCTAATGAAAAGTAGAAGGTAGAAAAGTAAAATGAAGTTTAAAACAAATAGAACCCAGCCTTATGATGTATTACTGTCCAGATTCTGCTGTGAAGTAAGAAGGTGTAAATACAGAACAACTTCAGCTATTTAAACAGATAAATTTGAGATTTACTCTGCCAATACCGTCAGCTGGATCTGAGCGAGTTCCTTCGCTGTTATGTGTCCTTGGTGATGGTTTTCTAGAACACGCTGATAACACTCTGGCTCAGTATGTACTGTATATTTTTAAGGAACCTATAATTACATTTCTAAAAATGGAGTCTTTGCAATTCAACATGATGATGTTTGTTTCTTCACTGAATTTCACCTGGCAATTTTCTACAAAAATGAAAAATAAGAAATCACAGTTGAGGTATAACTGAAGAGAACCGAATGCTGTAGTGGATTAACATTTACAGTATATATAAGTGTAAATTATTTTTAAAATGGTCATCATTTTAATAACCCTTGTGCTTAAATGGAATGAGCATTAACTAGCTAGAATCCTTTCCATTCATGGTTTCTGAAGATTTCGAAGTAGGATCCAGCAGAAATATCTCCTGACGTGTTGTAGAATCCCCTTAGAGACGCATGTCTCTTGGTTGTGATCCACAACTCATCCATCGTAACCTCAAAAATTTTGTTCTTTTTGGAATTTGTTTTATTCCATTAACAATGCTAGCAACCCGTGTTGCAACTATAAACAACCTAGTAAAAAAGATTGTTTTACAATCTGTAAAAGCTGTCTTCATTTCAACTTTAAGCCACAGGAAAAAATTCATAGAAAAAATTCCAGCTAGAATCAGAGGCCTCAGAAAAAAGTAACCAGTAAGTAACCAGAGACACAGAATCCTTCTTACCAGGCACCTTTGTAGACCAAGGGAGGGGGGGAGAGAAATCATAAACCTAGAAACAAATGAAGGTATACAGATGAGAAGTGTAAGTTTAGTGCTGTAGTTAAAAGGATTCTTGCTGGATTAACTATGAGAAAACAGTGTGAAAAATGGATGGATGGAACACCTGGAGAGCTCAGTTGTTAATACCAGGCTCTGCAACATCAGCATTTTCTTTCGAAAGTAGCTCATCAAGGGCTGTAGCCATTACACCAGTTTAAACCTTCATTTGATACCCCTACACTGCACAAGATAAGCACATTTTCTTGCTTTGAAAAAGACTAGCTAATGAAAAGAGTGTCACTGGCCACAGTTGCCTTGAAAGACATCCCTTTAATAGTAAATTACTGAAAAATTTCCTTCATCATTTCCTCCTTCTGTGCCTTACAAAGAATGGGTGAGTGATGGCTTTTCTTAATACTGGAAGCATTGCCTCTTGATCTTGTTTTGTGTTCTTCAGAAGGCAGAAGAGAATCATGAGACAGATTGCATGTCTTCTTCCTGCCTCTTTTTCTTTTTTTCTATCGTACTTATGGAAGGTTGGCAAAGCTGTGCAGTATTGTTTCTGTTTATTCTTTTGTTTACAGTAGCAAGAATTCAAATTTAAACAAAAGGAAGCACAGAGTAAATGGAAAATCACATATAACACCTTGATGAGAAAGCACTGAGTGTGTTTATACCACACTGTAACAATTACCTGATAGAACAGCAGCTGTAGCATTAAGAATGACTGGCTTAGACGTTTGAAATTCTTATACTTTTTTAAAGATAACAATTACACAGCTGCCTGCACTACAGAATACATGTGCATCAGTCTCTTTTGATTCATTCTTCTATTCTTCCACAGAATCTCCAGCAGTAATAACAATGAACAATAATAAATCAGTGTAAGCAAAATAACATTCTGTTCAATGGAAAAAACAAAGGTTTGGAAGAGAAAAAAATACATTTCTTGTAGACAATTAAATAAAGAGGGAATTTGCTACCCTGTAAGGGTAACTCTTACAGGATACATGGCCTCGGGGCAATTTCTCTTCAGGAAGTTTGTCTGTGGAGAATCTCAGTGATGGATAGAGCTTGTCCTAACCTACAAGAAAAACACAAAATTGGCATGATTGCAATTAAAGCTGCAATGGTCTGTTGTCCCAATCCCCATTTTCTGTGCATTTTTACAAATAACACAGCAGGAAACACTGTAAAAAATGCTTGGTTACAATTTGCTCATGGTGTGGCTAGATTCTTTCAAACTGTGTGAGAATTTTTTGTCACATATATAAAATAATGTAGTGATATTTATTGATGGTACAAGTACAAGCATTGTGGTGTTGTGGATATTGGATGTATGTGGATATATTGTGGGTATATAGCGGAACAAAATTAAATAAAGATTGTTAGGTATGTTGAATCTGGAAATGCAGCAAGAGAACAAAATATACATAGCTGGGTATCAGTAATAAGTCAAAGTGGCAGATAACACTAGATTATGTTGGCCAGAGTAGTTATAGAGTCTCCATCTTTGGAGAAATTTAAACCTGACCAGAAATAGACATGGATGACCTGAGGTAGCTGACCCTGCTGCAGCAGAAGGGTTTGTCTAGATTAGCTCAAGAAATCCCTTTGACCCTAAACAGTTCTTGATTTTATGTAATTAAATACAGTATACATATATGCATTAATTAATTCTATAAATTTGTTATATACAGTACAGCATTGATTTGTACTGTAAGAACTGGAAGTGTTCCTTTAAAAAAATAAATAGAAAAAAAAAAATCCCTGCTAGGAATAATTGAGAGAAAGATATTAAGTAATTTGACACAACTACCTGCACCAAAAGTATTCCAAAAAGATCTTTTTCAATCTCTGTCAAACAGTTTGCTACTAGATTTCTGTTATTAGAACCACAGTCTTTCATTTTCGTACCCAAAATTTCATAGTCTACTTCAGTCTGTTTTGTGGAGCAAGACCTTTCTACAGTGTTATCAAACAGCCTTTGGACACAGTCACACATGACTGAGCAGACTGTGGTACTTATCATCATCAGTTCTGCTTATATATTTTTTCCTGCAGAGTCTTCTGCCTTGGTGTTACTCAGTTTTGATAACATTGACCTTTTTTTCTCCTGATAGTTGCATACTTGGATGCTTATTGTAAAGTTGGGCATTTACTACTGTCTAGAAAAATGAACTCATTTCACTACAAAAATTCACTTTTCCTCCTCAAGTCTTGCTTTCTGTGGCATGCTTGAACACAGTATCCATATCATTTTGTAAGAAGCTATCTTGAAAACTCTACCCCTGGAATGGCACACACTTATTTTTTCTTTTTCTTTTGCAGTACTGATTTTCCTGCTAGGACAAATAAAAGGAAATGGATTCTGGTCAAGATTAAGCTCAAGATACTGTTCAGTGTCTTCTGACTCCACTACCACAGAAAATAAGCTGAATCACAGAAATAAGCTGCAGTGTACACTGCAGAACAAGAAGGTATATGTTTTATACTTTTATTTTATTGTATTATACTTTGGAAATATTAAGATTTTTTCATATTACAAATAATTTTTTATTAAGATAAATCTTACAAAGGTAGTTTCTAGTTGCGTAAGCAGAACACTTCTAAGAGCACTTCCTTTATATAGTTTGTATTTACTTCTGAGCAAATACAGATAATGTATTTCTGGCTAAGAGTAAATTCCAGGCGCGGTTTTCTAAAGTTAATTTAAGGAAACAACATTCTAGAACAAAAAATTTTGGATGCCTGGTTGCTGTGAGGATTATGCTTATGTGATGACTGACAAGAGAAACGATGGGAATTGAATTCCTGGCAAGAAACGTATGCAGGTTGCAAACATTTAATAGGGCCTTTTTAATGATCAGAAGGAGGAGGATGACTAAAAGTGAATTCCTGCCTACACAAATGCTGCATGGTGCCAGGCAAAACAATTGTCCTCTTGGCAGGCTAAACTAGAGCATTTATTTTGTGGTATAATATGATAAAAAAATTGCATTTTTTAATGAGAAAACAAAGGTAAATATTGATAACTGTCATTTGTAAATACAAGAGGGTTTATTTTTTAATATAAATTAATATAACATGATAAAAGAAGGGAGAAACTGTGTGGTCTTAATTATGATATTAAGCTAGTCTACAGGTGTAATGTAATTTTGAAGTTGCATGCTTATTGTAAATAGCACCATATTTTTATTGCGATAGGATAATTTGGCTTTACATAGCTAAGAGGAAAAGGATTTAAGTGTTTTTCTCACTATTAATAGTCCCCATTCCTTTTATTTTTATTTCTGTTGTTGAGAGCTGTTTTCATGTGGAGTGAAACTACTGTTGTCATAAAACAACATTGTACTTTTAATAACAGTCATTTAGACAGATTCATACTTCTTGCTGTGCACAAATGGCTCAGCAGTGTCACTTCAGGACAGTGTATACTAAGGGCTGTGTGCAATCACATCATCCCTTATGGAGCAGAAAAGACTTTATGGCTGCAAGCTTCTTCTACACTGTGGGGATTAATTCAGTGTCTCACCAGTGTCATTAGTCAATTCACAAAGAGGAGGTAGAGTCCAGGCCTGGTATCCTGCAGGCACATAATTTTGGAATTACTGAGCAACCTAAGAAAGGATTATTTGTGCAACGCTGTCATTTATTGAAAATAAGGCTGGGAGAGATTTGTTTCCCAGCAATTTGGGGGATAAGCACAGTTTAGTCTAAAGAAGGGGGTTTTGATGACCTGAAGAAAGAAACAGTGAATCTTAGCAGAGAATTTGGCCAGGTGATTAGGTCAGTATTAAAGTATTCTCTATGATCCTAGCTAGCCATGCATTTCATCCACATCATGTGTGAAGGGCTAAACTGAGGATGATGCCTATCCGTTTAAATCAGAGGTTGAGATCCTGACATGACAGGAGAGGCTGAAACTAGATTTCTCAACTATCATCACAGAAGTGAAAGCCAAAGCAAAGAGAAGAAGTCAAATGTCTTTAAAACATTTGAATGGGGACTGAGTATATCCTTGGGTTAAAAGGAGAGCTGTGTTTTTTTGGTGTCCCCGTGGCTCAATTGTTTTTCAAAGACGCATTGAATTAATAACAGACGTATTCAGCTAAGATTCCTTATGGAACTCATTGCAGCCATTCTCAAGAGCAGAGGGTATCATTGTTTTTCAAAACAGCATGTCTAGAAATGCATGGAAGTTTTTAATGTTTTGGACCTTGGGCCCTATTTGGATTAATTTCATACTGTGTTATGGAGAAAAATGTAAACATGTAAATCCTCTAGTTCTTCTGAAAAGATACTGCCTGCAGTTTTCACCAGATGTATCAAATCAAGCACTGTACTATAGAACAATGCTAAAATATCTTTACTTGGAAAGATAGAAAGATGGAAAGACGGAAAACATAAATAACATTAGATGATAGTATGCAGTGTTGAATAACTTGGTGACAGTTTTAAACACAGAGGAAATGTTGAAGTATATTAGACAAAGTTCACCCAGTTAGACTTTCCACTTTTGCCACTCACATTACTCCTTCACTTCTCTCTGGGTGAGGTAATAATGATTTAATAAGTAGGTTTATTTTAGTGTTTATCATTATGAAGTAGAGTGATCCTTATTTGGTGCACTTTGTGAAAAGCCAATGGAATTTGAAAAGTTCATAGCAGAGAAAAACAAATTATTTTGAGTCATTTTTACAGCTGCATGTCTATTTTTTTTTTAATTTATTTATTTTTCCCTTTACTTTTCAGTGACCCAGGGTGGGGATGCAATTGCATCTGATACACGTCCGGATCCTGGAATTCCTGAAAATGGGAAAAGGGTGGGCTCTGACTGCAGGTAGGCACATTTAGTTTTCTATATGACCAATAGGAAGGTATTTCCTGTTACATGCATATGGAACGTGCAACTACGAACACCTGTTGTTTCCCTCATTTTAAATGCATTGAGTCTTTGTCAAAATAGCTCCACTATGTTGCCTATCCTGGATTTCTTTTATTTTTTTTGGCCTCTTTTTTTTTTTTTTAAATCAATGCATTTTAAACAGGAATTTTAGAGCATAATAACCTCAGAGGTGGACAGGGACAGGACTAGAAACAATGGACCTAAATTGGGACATGGGAAATTACCATGAGATTCAGGTTAAAAAAAATAATAATAATGAATGGTTTTACTATGAGGATGCTCACAGTCTGGAAAAAGCTTCCAGGACAGTTTGTAGAATCTCCATCCAGGGAGGAATTCGGAGCTTGCCTCAAGAGGGCCCTGAGCCCTCTGTTCCAATTCAACTTGCTTGGAGTGAGACATTAGACTAGCTGGTGTCCTCTTCCAATCTAATTGATTCTGTGACTCTGTGAATGTTGTACAGATTTTATTTGCTCATGATACACGTGGGCTGAGCAGACGCTCCTCTAGTTATGGTCCAAGGCAGTGGCAGATGAACAATTGTTAAGCAACAACAGCAGCTCTAAGACGACTGGCAAAATTAAAGAATTACTTCTTTTCCCCTCTAGACTGTGGCCTGTAATTTGAGAGAAAGGGATCCAAAACAATTTTGGTGAAACAGGTCCCAAGATCCAAACGTGAGCCTCAACACGGGAGATAGATTTTTTTTTTTATTATTATTATTATTTTTATTTTTTTCATGCGCTGGTGGGAATTTTCCAGAAGAGAGAAAGCTCAACACAACCTTAAAGCTTCAAGTATATTTTAAGAAATCGGAGGGAATCTCATGTCAGGAAACCTTGCAAAACGTAGACAACCGTATTTTGAACCTGG
>JAOTQQ010000012.1:74769512-74804927 GCA_026546715.1 Gallinago undulata | reverse complement strand
AACAGTGTATTCCATGGATTGCTTTTTAAATTGCAATAGTGTAATCACCATTGTACACATGGGACCTGCAATAGTGATGTATTGGACCTGGGAGTGAAGTCCAAATAAATTAATTCGAACCTCGCAGTGAAGTCCTTTCTCCCCGTTTCGTCACAGCCGCCTGAGGGGAAGGGGCCAGCCCTGGGTCTGGGCGTTTGGTGCGTTTTTGGGGGCCAATTTAAACACGCGGTGGGTGTGTGGGGAGGTGTGTGTGTGGGATGCTGTCACATGGGGAGAGCTGATGTCAGCGGGGGAGCAACGGTGCCGCAGAGGAGCAGGTGTAAACACCAAAAAGATTTTTAAAGTATTTATTTAAAAAGAGATATTGAAGCGTCCAAACGGATGTCTGAACACCCTTGCTAGTCTAATTGATGTTCTCTATCGTGCGTGTTAATATATTAGTCTAAATAGCTCGGACTCTTAACAGATCTTCCTTTGATAGAAGATATAAGAGAATACGTTTTCCCTCAGTCTTGTAGATGTGTAAACAAATGCAGCGCCACCCTTCCTGCTGAGCATGCGCAGCCAGGGGGAGGGGGCATGGTGGGGGAGGGGTCTGCCTCACCATGGCAAGGGCTCCCAGGAGGATTGGCAGGAGGATGAGCCAATCACAGCGCGAGAGCTTGCCATGCTCCGATTGGTCGGAGAGGCACGCGGTGGAGATTGACAGTGCAACCGACCAATGAGCAGGGTTTCCGGGGATGGCGGCAGCTTCTGGGACTGCGACCAATGGGCGCCCTAATGCCGTCAAGTCACCTAGGGAAAGAGTCTGTCACTGTTGCTGGAGTGACAGGAGGATCTCAAGACCTGACTGTACTGGAGGCTGAAGTGAGCCTACCTGGGAATAAATGGGAAAAGTTCCCCATCGTGACTGGCCCAGATGCACCATGCATTCTTGGCATAGATTACCTCAGGAAAAGGGTATTTTAAGGACCCAAGGGGCTACCAGTGGGCATTTGGTATAGCGTCGGTGGAGAAGAAGAAAGTTGTGCAACTGTCTACACTGCCTGGCCTGTCAGAGGACCCTTCTATTGTAGGGCTGTTGAGGGTCGAGGAACAAAATGCGCCCATTGCTACTATAATGGTGCACAGGTGACAATATTGCACTAACCGAGATTCTTTGCGATTCTTTGCTCCCTATTCAGAAATTGATTCGTCAGCTGGAAAGCCAAGGGGTGGTCAATAAGACTCACTCACCCTTTAATAGTCCCATATGGCCAGTGCGGAAGCCTAACGGGGAATGGAGATTGACAGTAGACTATCGTGGCTTGAATGAAGTCACACCATCATTGAGTGCTGCCGTCCCAGATATGTTAGAACTTCACTATGAACTGAAGTCAAAAGAGGCTAAATGGTATGCTGCAATTGACATTGCTAATGCTTTTTTCTCTCTTCCTTTAGCAGCAGAGTGCAGGCCACAGTTTGCTTTCACCCAGAGGGGTGTCCAGAACACCTGGAGTCGATTGCCCGAGGAGTGGAAACACAGCCCAACTATTTGCCAGGGACCGATCCAGACTGCACTGGAGAAGGGTGGAGCTCCAGAACACCTGCAATACATCAATGACATCATTGTATGGGGTGATACAGCAGAAGTTTTTGAGAAGGGGGAGAAGGTAATTTGAATCCTTCTGGAAGCAGGTTTTGCCATCAAACGAGGTAAGGTCAAGGGACCTGCACAGGAGATTCAGTTTTTAGGAATTAAGTGGCAAGATGGGCGTCACCACATCCCAATGGATGTGATTAACAAAATAACAGCTGTCACCACCTACTAACAAAAAGGAAACAGAAACCTTCTTGGGCATTGTGGGTTTCTGGAGAACGCATATTCCTGGTTCTAGTCAGATTGTGACCCCTCTCTATGAAGTGACTAGAAAGAAGAATGATTTTGAACGGGGCCCTGAGCAGCAGTCAGCCTTTGAGCAGATTAAACAGGAGATTGTTCATGCAGTAGCCCTTGGGCCAGTCCGAACTGGACAAAATGTAAAAAATGTGCTGTATTCATTATTCTTTTAGACACTTATTCTGGCATATTGATGAGCTTATTTTCCACTAAGAAACAGCATTAATTTCTGAGGTGGGGAATGAAACTGTTTTTGTTGTTGTTAAAGAAGGAGAAAAAGATAGAAATACTTACATGAATATAATTTTGTAACATCTCCATAACAGTTCTATTATAGTTTTAAAGTCTCTACTGTGGGGCAGCAAATTAGATAGTCTTGTTTCTTCACACACAACCATTTCAGATGCAGAAGATACAGATTCATTTATATTTGCACATACAACGGTGATAACTTTAGCTGGTTTAGATGGTTTTTAACTGGTTTCTCTCTGCCTAGAGCACTTAAAAAAAATTCTGAATTTCCACTTAGGCTGTTAATCCTTCAAATTCTCAGTCCTTTATGTTAAAACAGGCAGCAGGTGAGATTTTCTAACATACTGAAATATGTCAAAAGCTTGTCTTTCCCATATGTGGCCAGTGTCTGTCAGTCTGTTGTGCACAGTCTCACAGTAATTAGTGAGACTTCTAAAATGGAGTAGTTTCCTGTCTCAACTTATCAGTAGGGTAAATAGAAAACAATATTTTGTGAGAGAGCTCATTTTCATCTGCTGTTTGTCATCCATTCATGGCCTCAGTTCAGTATGGACAAATTCCTACCTTTAACAACATGATTTTGGCCTGGAGAATTGAACAGAAACTTTTACAGAAGCTTTTCTTCTTCTTTGCTCTTACACATTATTATTTCCAGATATTATTACAGTAGCAGGGACCAGCAACAGCCATTTCTGCCTTTGTCACTGCAGGCTATTGATAAATATTATTAGCAGCTACATAAAACAAGCCAGATGGAAATTGGAGCTGGAGAAGGATTTACCCACTTAGTAACTTGAATTCCTTCTGGAAAGTACATAAAAGCTGTGTAGTTACCTGCACTGACTTCTCGTTGGTTTCCAGATAAATTTGTAGATAGTGTTTTTAAGCTTAGATCAATCATGAACCAAAGTACATTTTCATGGCTTTTGGCCAGTGCACAGGACATTCAAATCCACCTTGTGCACACCTACAAAATCCCATATGTACATCTGATGCCATATTGATGTAATTTGTTGCATTTACAGAAATGCATTTACAAGAAAACTTGGGGGTTTTATTTTAGATGATTTAAAATGCAATAAAGCTGGGTCTACAAAATCAGCCTTAAATTAAAAAAAGAGGGGGTGGAGGGAGAGAGAGAGGGAGAGACGGTGTTTGGACTTAAGGTATAGAGGATATCTCTGTAAAATACTATCTTGCTCTTTTTTTTTTTTCTTCCTATAAAATCAAATGTTTTGCCCTTTTCCAAAGTAATAAAAGTTTCCCTTAGGACTCCTACAATAACCCTGGAAAGCTTATTCTACTCAGAGTAAAACATTATGAGGTCTGTCCCTCAATTGCATTATAGTTTATTCCTAAAATTCTGTGTTCTCTATGTGTGAACAGAAAATCTATTTTACCTCAAAGTGCTCTCGTCATTGAAACTATAAATTGGATCCAGTGTCATGAGTAGTAAAAACCAAAAAAATCAGACATCTAAACAACTGTATTTTCTATCATTGTTCAATAATAATGAATCATATTTAATCAAGAATTCAAAAACCTAAAATATTTCTCTGCATTATTACTGGAATAAACTGATGAAGAGAGGGCTTTCTCAACATTTTGAAAAGCAGATTTGACATAAAGAAGTGCTAGTCAAAGCTTACAATTTCTGTTCTGTGAGATATGTTTCTATTTAAATGTCTGATTTCATTATATGAAACAAATTTATGCAACTATTCTGGAAACAGCATGGTGTGTTCTGCTTCCAAAAATGAGTATGTACCCAAGGATACTGGAAACGTCTAAATTCCTGGATCCTTTGGGCTGCATAATTCCAATCATGTTGGTATCCATGTGCAGCAAGTTCTGGTCCAGAGGTGGGAAGTGAGAAGACCTTCTGTTAGAAGTTGATGCGCTTCTTGCCTGCTTCATTTATGCACACAATTGCATGCGAGTCAGAATTCTAAGAGACTAGTCCCACCGTGGGCATTGTGTTTCACCCTTGTTAGGTCCTGTTGGGTTCTCGCAACCCTAAGAAAACAGCACTAGAGGCAAATTTCAAACCTCAATACTTCTGTAAGATGATATGCAAATGCTTCATGATGTGAAAGAGGCTTGCAGGATCCTTACCCTGCCTCCTGCAGTGGCACAGAGGATTCCTCTTTTGTTGTGATTAAGAAATTTCTTCCTTCTTGAGGCCCCCCTTTTAATTATACAGTTAAAGTCAGTTTGTAAGTAAGCTGGCACAACTCTTCCTGACTTGAAGTGATCAGCACTTTTTGGTCCATTGGTATTAATAAAGGTGTGAGAACTTAGCAGGGAAGCATTACACTAAATACAGGAACTGTGGAGAGCCATTGTCAGGTACTTACTATTAATTTATATTTGGGAAGTGCACAGAGTCCTCCACGGTGTTAATATGTGTTGCACAGTGTTATTTTGGTAGGATTCAAGCCTCTCTGCAGTCAGTGATACTGCTGAGAAGAGCTCAGAGCCTGGTGATTTCTCATTAGCTAGTATTTGACCGCCAAACCATTTTGTTCTTGTTTCTGTCAAGTTTTGGGCAGGCTGAAGTGACTTTATTTTAGACGGAACCATTATCTCTGATGTTAGTATATCACTATAGATTATCTAACTAGGCTAACCCCCACACACCCTGATACCATGCTTTTTAAAATATTTGTAGATTTTTCTGAGTAACAGTACTTTTCCAGAACAGTAAGTGACTGCCTACAACAAGAATTAATACTGGCAAACCTTTGCTTTGTTGGGAGGGGACAACTGGTGTGAGTCAGTGGATTGCTGTTGCAGACTGTATGGCAAGTACTTAATGAAAAATGAGTGAGCAGCAGAATTAACAGGTTAAGAAATTGTACCTATATGTACTTTAGCATTGGTTGTATTCTTTCCTTTTTAAATTTCAGTCTGAAGTAAATGACAACTTGACTCTTCTGGACTTTATGGGAATTTTACTGTTGAGGTTAAGGTAATCTCGATTTCAGTCCTTGCTTCTGTGTTCTATTAACAGATTAATTAATAATAAAAAATACGGTTTTAACTGCAGTGCCATTTTTAGATCTCATCTCAATATACATAAGGCATTTTTTTTAATGGTAGTAGCAATTAACTTTAATACTTCAAGATTAATTGAAAACATCCAAGATTATTTTTATTATGACTACACATGAAAAAAAATAAGCAGGCATGCCTGTTACATCAAAGAAATATTTATCTTAAAAAATGGAAATACGAAGTCAAATAGAAATCCCTAATACTACCTTCTATGATTTGTTTCTTAAGGATTACTTAAGTGTAATTAAACCCCATCAGATACTGTAAAGTTTGAATGTACTTAACAAAAGTATACAAGTTCAGTGTCTGAACACACCAATGCCCCTTTTCTACCTTGAGAGGACTCTTAAAAATCTACTATCCACAGGAGGGCAGCAAAGACCCGAAGTCTAAGAGAGGATTACAGGAGCCCTTGACAAAACTAAACATGCCAGAGTGGCTTTTTGATTCTTCCATTTCCATTTTTCTTTTCCCAGCTAAATTTTATGAAGATCATGTTAAATGATGGTGGAAAGTCTCTCACTGCAGTCTTTCAGAAATAACTGGGCAAGCCTCTGATGGTACATACTTGATGGTTCTCTCTTGCCATGAAGAAGGTTAAATAGCTTTCAATAGTCATTTCCAACATTAATTTGTAATCCCAAAACAAATTGGGAAAGCCTGCTTTCTAACACTATGGATGAGAGGAACTGAATCGTGGCATAAAAGCCAAAAGTCTTCTCTTTGTTCCTAAGGTGCGGAATACAGAAAGTTTTCCTGTGGTGCACTGCTTTAGTAGGATTTCTTCTTTTTAGTACACTTTGCTGTTCACATTCAAACCTGCTTCTTTTATCATGTTTTTACAAAGCATCTGAATACCATTATCTTTATTATTAAGTTTAAATTCTTAAACTTAAATTCCGCAAATGGAAATTTTATATAATCTAAGCCCAGGGAACCCCCAACTGTCTAATGCTATTTCAGTACAAACTTATCTTAAATGACAAGCATGTACATTTTAGGTTTCTATATATTTACTTTCTGGTGTTTGTGCTTGTCAGGGAATCAACTTAAAAAAGAATAGAAGTGCATAAAATTTAGAGGAATAAGAATGAAAGCCTTGCAACTATCTTGGCTTGTACTAAAGAGAAAATTTGACAGCTAAACACAGAGAAATGAGTCAAAACTTATGTCAAAATTGATACAACTTCCTCCGAAATGCCAAGCTTTTGTTGTAAATTAAAATTCTAAAACCTGGGAGCTGTATAGTTTTAAAGTCCCTGGTTCTATGCAGCTGTTATAAAGTTGATGAAATTCTCATACTTCAAGCTACTTCACTCCATAGTTGTCAATCAGTATAATTCAATTTTGAAGCCTTATTGCTGACAAATATTAACATTATCTGAGCCTAAGCATTTGTAGTAGGAGAATCTGAGCTTTTGCAGGAATGAAATTTGGCCATGTATCACCTAGAGCAAGAAACAGATTGTGGTGGTCACCACCTTAGTCTTCTATTATTATCCCGGTAGAGATGAGAAGTTATGCATTATTACTTTTTAATTTATTTATTCTTATTAATGCTAATATAAGCTTTTTACTGAGTGACTGTAATGCTGATGCTCAAATAAAGCAAGTGGAGATGGATGATAGAAATATCTCTTCCTTAGAACTTTAGCCCTACCCATTAACTCCCAGCCCCCATTAATCCTAATCAGAACTCAGTCTTTCAAGGAGACAGCTGTGTCAGTTTTTGCTTACACTAGCGTTGCCTTGCCCATGCTGGGAGACTCCCTAGCTGCTCTGTTGGCTGAGGGAATCAATTATTTGTAGCAAAGAACTCCTTTTGTGTTTACTGTATGTAAGGGCTGTATACCATCTCCCAAATGCATTCCACATTTTTTTTTATTTTTTTTTGCATGGAGAAGACCTCCATGCCCATCATACCTCAGTTGAGGCATAAGCATTTATGTGACTTGTCTCAAAGACAAAAGATAGATTGCTTACCAGTAGTTGGTGGTTTTGAGATGTGTAGTCCACATGTGTATTTGTGTTCTGCTCGCCTTTCTTCCCACCAGCGAAGTCATCTTCAGTTTCTTGGAACAAACGAAATAGCTGCGAACTTTCTTCCTCTAATATAGAGCATACCAAGCAAAAGGAGATAGGCAATGGCTAGATCATACCTGATATAGTTAGAGCAAAGGAGAATCTCCATGCCCATGAATCTTAAGCAGACTGTTGTAAAAATGTGAGTTAGTGATCAGATGTTGAAAGTAATTGCATGCTGTGGAGTTTAGAAGCTGTATCTGAGACAGAATGCTATCGTGATCCCCTGTAAGTGATCAAGAGTACTGACGCATGAATAATCCTGCTTATGCTTCAGAACAGACCTATATAATAGTAATTCAGGATATTAGTGGGCATCTTCTATAGAAATGATGATATGTCACTACCCATAGATCAAAATTCTGGTGTCTAAATTATCCATTGTCTGATTTGCTGTAAAAATGGAAATTATTCTAGAGACGACACTTCAAATAGGCTAGTGAAATAGAGTGAACCTTAGATCTGGAAGATGAAACTAACTAGCTATATTTATTTCCCAATCCATTTGCATGCTATTACCATAATTTTTTAGCAGTATAACATTTTTTGGTCAGTCATGCTGACTCAGCCAGTCATGCATTTTAGGTGGTAAAAGCCTGACTTGTTTGAAAATACATGATGATAGATTTCTTTGAGGTGCTAAGAGAGGCTTTAAACCATTAAAGGCTTTGAAGGCTTTCCAAATTCTTTCTTACTCCCTTTCACCTCATTTTCCCAAGGCAGCATTGGACAGTTTATGCTTTGGACAGAAGTTGTCTCCACCACAGAACCATTGATTTTGCACCATTTTAGAAAACAAAGCAATCTGAGTCTTTATACTGGAATGATTCATCGTAATAAAATTGACAGATAAATGATGAAATAAGTTTCTTAAGTTCCCTTAGAAGATTAGAAATCAATGTAATGAAACTTATTGATCATGAAAAAAAAATAAATTCATTTTTCAACATTTATTAAAATGCTCAGCATTTGGTTTTAAAACTTAATAATTTAGAATTAAAATGCAACCAAATTTGATTTAATGCATTTTAAAAACAACTTTCTGGTGACTGGGGGAATGAAAAATTGACAAATTGTTTAAATAGAATGTGATAAAGGAAATGAGACATCACCAACATGTACCAAACTGACTGCAAAGTTAAAAAAAAAAAAACACCCTAGTTTTAATGTAAGTATATTTGCTGTTCCAGTGCCTGAAGATGCCAGACTGCTGTATAAATAATAATTAACAAGTAAAGTATACAAGTTTTCAGTGAAAACTTTATCTGTATCCCAGAACAAACTTTGCAACTCAAAATAACTACTATTTGTATACACAAAGCTTGTATTGGTGTAAATCAGGAGTGTCTCCCAAAGTCTTTGTGGTGTTACATGAATGTGAAACATGTATGACATCCAAAGTCAGTCATTCAAAAACCATCATATGATAAAATTATTTAAGTAAAAAAAAAAAGATTGTTAAGTTTCATTGTTCAAAAATATTTGTATCCGTAAAGTTGTTAATTAGCGTATCTAGATGCCCTGTCACACACAGGTAATACAGTCTTCTAATATCTCATTTAAAATTGCTTTCTTTTCCTCATGGATTTTTCACAAAAATATTATTTTTTTCCTAAATGTTACTCCTTGAGCTCTTGGTGTCTCAGCATTGCAGGAGGATGCAGAAAACTGTTTGCTCTGCATTTTATTAAAAATTATTAGCTGCAGTAGGCTCTTTTACAAATGCCTCTCATGCTATAAACAGGAAATAGAACAAAATTGTGCAGTTGTGTTAAATAGTGCTGATTCAGCATGTGCAAGCACAGACAAAATTAACAGCCACTGAACACTTAGAGAAAAACTTTTTAACTTTCTTTTATTGGATGGTTACAGAAAGCAACTTTAAGCCAGAAAATAAAAAGTCTAAGCAGTACTTCAAGGTTACCTGTTGGACTAGATATCTAGGTTTTCTGTATACTTCAGAAAGGTGAGTCAGAGCAGCCGATTTATTAGCCAGACACTGAGAGGGAATCAGCATGTACCTGTCCAGATCTAGTTGCAGCATCTTCAGTCCCAGTACTAAGAAGCATTTAAAGACCAGCCTGCATTTATTCTTGATGGATCAAGCCCAGTCTTCTCGTAAAATAGATACTTCCGTCTTCCTGATGAAGGACGAGAAGTTCCTGGAAGGAATACGTGTATGGAGGTTGGTTCTTTCTTGAGACAGGGAAGAGGAGTTTGCCAGGGACTTTTCACAGCTTGTAAAAGGTGCAGGATTAGTAGTGGGAAAAGGACCCAGACAGCAGAGTGCCTTGCTTGTGAGCCTGACGTTTCCTATGGAGCATGTTGACTATGTTTTCTGGATTTGGCTTAATAAATCATGTACTCTTTTATATAAAATTTTTACATAGCTTCAGCAGGTAGTGTGAGGAACACAATATTGGCCTCAATTCACTCTTATTTGCTGTAACCTTTGGAGACCATCGAAACTGGGGCTCTTAAATTTTGTGTGCATGCTGAGCTATTGCATAGGAGGGAGTAGGTTTCTTGTCATTTGGCAGGGTGAGCTTTTTCTTTTGTTTTGATTAATTTCTGAAAGTGCATTTTGCAGCCTGTGTGATATGCTGTCCATGAGATTGCCATTGCCAGTTTGGAGGAGGGAGGATTTCCTTCAGCATTTCAGAAGGTTGTAGATGTGTGTCCTGGTTTTAGATAGAACAAAAACAATTTTCATTTTCATTAATTTTACTTTTCAGTTGTTTCTTCTAATTGACTGTACTCTCTGAAATTAAGGGTATTTTTCAGACAACCTCTGCTGCAGCAGTGATAACATCTCATGTTTATGGTTACTACTAAGGAATGGAACGCAGAGAGGCTGTTGGTTATACTTATTCCTATAACAACCAAGCTCAGCTAACTTTGTTATGTACCAAGCTGGAAGGCTGGAAGTGGAAAAGTGTAAAGGGGTCGCACCTGCAGGGAGGAGCAGACAGGACAGGTGACTGAAAACTTTTCAGCTTTTTACTGAGAATGATGCAGATGGGATCAAAGAGGTCAAGCTGTTCTTCTTCAGTGGCTGGCATCTGAGGAAGACATTGTTCATCTGCCTTTGATCCTGATCCATGTGTGACTGAATCCATTTCTTGAATCCAGTTCCTGCAGTCCCAGGGCTATGATTACCATCCTACAAGCTCAATGTTGGTTTTGTATATACTTGTATATATTTATAATTTTTTTCTTAATAATATTATCTTTTTATTGTTAATATTTCACTAAAGCTGGTTGATTTTTTTTTTTTTTAAACCCATAAGTCTCTTTCCCTTATTCTCTCTTCTTCTTTTTCTGGAAAGGGAGAAGAGTTAATAGAAGCCACCTGTCATTCATTTAGTCCCCAGCCCAGCATAAACCTTGACAACGTGTTCCTGTTGAGGCTGAGGCAGTTAGGAAAATATGAACAGGAAGAGGCATTAAGTGAGAGGATTTTCAGGATTACACTAAATTCTGATTTGTTCTGCTACTGGATTTCTAGAGTAACCAAAAATTCTTCATAGAAAAGTTATCTTGGTTAGCAAAGAAAACCTATGGACAACTTCTCCTTCAAGAATTCAGCACATTGTCTTGGGAGGAAAAGTACTGTTCAAAGCACGTTTTCAATTATGCGTAATTGAGTCCATGCGTGGTATGTGTGTGTGAGAGGGTTTCAGATATTACTTGTTCTCCATCACACCTTTGCTATACTGTCTCTGGCTGGGGTGGACTTAGCTTTCTTCACTGAATTTCACTGAATTTTTAGAATTGGAAGGGACCATAGAGATCATCTAGTCCAACTCCCCTGCTGAAGCAGGATTGCCTAGAGCATGTTGCTTCATAGTAAACCTTTGCATTTGTGACTAAAATAACATTGATAACATGCCAATGCTTTGGCTATTGCTGAATAGCCAAGGCTTTATTATTCCCACTTTGCCACTCCAGTGAATAGGGTGCACCTGGGGGTGCACAGGATAGTGGGAGGGACAAAGCCAGGGCAGCTGACTCCAATTGACTGAAGGGATATCCCACACCATATGATGTCATGCTCAGCAATAAAACGAGGGAAAGAGTTTTTCTTGGGAGTTAGTTTGTTTGGAGATCGTCGGAGCATCGATCTACTTGTAGGAGATGGTGAGTCTATCACTTGGGTTTAGGTTTTGGGTTTTTTTCCCCCCTTCTTTTTTCGTTCACTTATTAAACTGTCTTTATCTTGACCCGTGATTTATCTGACTTTCACTCTTCCTATTCTGTCCCCTTAGGGGTAGGGAGCGAGTGGCTGTGTAGTGTTAGCTGCTGACTGAGGTTGACCCACCACAGAGGCAGATTTCTGAATACAGGGAAAATAATAAGCATGATGGAGCCTGGTTCAGCTCAGAAATTTCAAACAAAATGGAGAGAACAGTCATGACTTACAATATTTTATGTTTCATGTTATGCTGTTTCTTTTAATCCTTCATAGTTTTAGTGCAAATGCATAAATGGTCTGTGAATTGCAGATCAGAATTGGTGTGCTGTTTCTAGGGAGGCCATTCTGCCCTACAGAATGCTCTGCCTTTACAGACCATTTCAATGGGAAGAATGGTCCCATGTAGCATTTCTCATGTACTTAAGCTTCCTCTGCTGCTTAGTGTTTGAAATGGGGGTTTCACTCTGCTCATGACAACAGTTTTCTGAAGCTGTTACCTAGATGAGTTGTCAAATCAATATGCTGTTTCATAAAACACGAGTCTTGGCAGGGCTTTCACCTCTCCGTAACCATCAAGAGAAAAGTCAAGTACCTCTGTCAGCTTGGGCTGCAGAGAACTGTCTTCTAGATAGGCACCAATTCAGACAAATCCCAGTGCTCAGTATCTGTCATTAAATATCTCTGGTCAGCAGAGTTTAATTAAATCACTTTTTGAGTTTACTTACCATTCTTAATTAAGATTCTAGGTACTTCCAATTGCATCATCTGGACCAAACTCAACAACTAAAGTATGTGATGTGAAATAATTTGAGTCACTATAACTGTAATTATAAAAGGTAGTCCTAAAAAGCAAAATAAAGTACTTACCAGTGGTGAAACAGCATTACTAAGAGCAATAATCATTCACTGGTGAGGTAAGTTCAGCAAACCTGAAAGAAGATAAACTGAATATTTGTTCTCAAACTTCTCCTTTTAAGAATTGAAATATCTTGCTGTACTGCATTTGAAACATCTGTATGTATTTTATTTGTCATTGCCAATTCTCCCTTAGTTTCATAGAATATATGTTTCATAATTTAAGACTATGAAATAAAATCAATAAGAAATGTCAGCTTATTATTTATATATACAAAACAATGATAGATACAAATAGCAGAAAAAAAGAAGACATAACAACACCAGAGTCCTTCTCTTTATATCACCTTTCCTTCACAGAAAGCACGTGGGAGTTACATACTGTAGAAGTATAGGAGGAAACATACTGTGATGTTTTTTTTCCCCATTAGGTTCATAGTCGGATTTCTGCTGATGTCAGCAGAACATTAAGTTGATGTTTGTTCATTCTGAAACGTCTTATGTAAACCCAAACTACAATTGTGTGGCTGTACTGCTGTGTCATGTATTTTTTTTGTCAGATGTTTCCACCATGAAAGTTCAGCTGTAATCAGATATGCAGCAAGACCCGTAACGGGAAGAGTAATGAACACACAGGGGGATAAAGATCAAACTTCAAAGTAACCCTAAGAGGCTAAAGTAGCAGGGGTTGAAGGCAACGGGAGCATTCTGAATAAAATTAAATGTATTGCCCTGACTTCACTGACTACAGAATGAAAATTAACTCCAAGGACAAAATTTAAAATGTAACTATTTACTACAGGTACATAACCAAATAGTGTAAGACATTCTGTTAAGGCATATTTTTTTTCTCTCTCTTCTAATATGATTCAATTTCTTCCCCATACACCTTGATAATTTCAGAGAAAGAATGGGATAAATTTATGCTTCTTGAATTATCCTTTCCGACAGAGGCAAATAGTAGAAAAGCATGCATTAGGCTAGAAAATACACAATATTCAACACGTTATTTAACAATAAATTACCTCTAATGTTACAACACATAACAGGAGAGCAGTAGGCTGCACTCCTGACAACTGGATTAACAATGGCCATTTGCCCTGCCAGACAATCACTTTAATCCCCCTTCTCTTTCTTCATGTGTTTTCAGGACACAGGGAAGTGACCAGGACAGCTAATGAAGTGAAATGCACAGAAAAGGTGATGTAGAGATTATCGTATTTTTTTTTAAAATATAGACCAAGTTAAACTGTGTCGTCATCACCGACAGCAATCAGAGTTAGTGGCCCTGTAAGACAAAAGTGTGTAAGTAGTATATAAAGGTGTGTGGAATTGAAGGAAATATGGCAACTGCAATAGCTAAAATCTGAGGGAAGTCAGAAAATATGCATGCATATATGCATGTGCTATGTAATAAAAGAGAAATAACTGGCTTTATCGATGCAATTTGGAAAATCGGAACTGAGGAAAGGGTGATATAAGGATTAAATAAGTTTACAATAAAATCGTAATAAGAAAATAAAATTGGTCAAACTGGCAACCTTTTCCAGCATTGGCATAAGCTGATATCCCAGCAAAACATGTAGAAGCAAACAGGTTATGTGACTCCCCCAGATGCTAATCAAGCAGTATTCAGGGGCTCCCCGAGCCAGATGTGATTCTTCTGTATTAATCAGCCCACAAATTATTAGTATTTCATTAATTTGTCCAGCCTCTTTTTCCACCTATGTAAACTCTGAGCCTTGATGACTATCTCAGCTACTCATCGTGTGAAGAACCACCTCAATTTTTTTATTTTCATCCCACCTCAATTTTTTTTTATTTTCATCCTGACTTCTGCTAATGTGGTATCCCTTATCTTTTGCACTGGAAGTGACGATAAATAATTTATTGCTCTCTATTCTGTCCACGTTGCTAGTAATTTTATAGATTGTTATCCTATTCTTCTGTAATACCATTGAGTTTAGTAGAGGTTAGAAGCCTAAGTATGTAGGAGGGTTTTAGCATAAATAACAGAATAGCTGAGATTGGAAGACACCTTTGAAGAGGTGTCACCTCTTGAACTAGGAAACACCTCCTAGTTCAAACTCTCTGCTTACATCAGGGTCAGCTAGAGCAGGTTGTTCAGTATCCAGTTTAAATATCTCTGTGGATGGGTACATCAAAACCTCTCTGAGCAAGATGATTCAATGCTTGACCATTCTGACAGTAAAGAAGCTTTTTTTTTCTCATGTTTTGGTGGAATTTCCTGCATTTAAATATTTGTCCATTGCCTCTTGTCCTGTCACTGGTAATCACTAAGAAAAGTCTGGCTCCATCTTCTTTACATCCATCCACCAGGTATTTCTACATATTGATAAGATCCTCCTGAGTCCTGAGAAGTACTTTGACTGGGACTAGAGCAATGAAAGTGAGTTAGAAAAAAAAATAAATTGGAGGATTTTAGTTGCAAACTACAGTTGAATAAAGTAAGTTTATCAATGACTTAAATAGAATATTAAAAAACCCCCAGCAAACAGGAACTTAGTTTTGCTCAAAATAGCAACTGTTGCTGGCATTCTGAAAACCTATCTGGTTCTTCATTTAAATAAGAAGAGAAAAGGAATCAGCTTATTATAGTTTTGCCATTAAGAGAAGGTTGTGAAAGGATGTAATATAAACTTTGATTTTCATTCACACTTAAATGTCACTTCAGTAGGGTTATCGTTAAGGGTCACTTCATTATTTGTTTTCATGAAGCTCAAAAATATTTCTATGAACACAGGATTTGAATGTCTATGTTAATAATAATAAAACTAAAAAAACCCCAAACCTGCAAAGAATTTACAACCCCAAATCTCAGAAAGTAAAATCCAGTCGTTAATGTCATATGAAATGCCTGTAACACAGTGGATTATTATATTTTCTTCATGTATTCATTTAATAGAGATCTGTTATTTCATAGCAACATAGTCTTAAGAACTCTTTCACAATAGCTGAGGTAAATATGAAATGAAATAATAGTAATAAATCTGCAGAACCACATATTTTAGTAGTGTGAAGGATCAGTTGTGTTTATGTGGATATGGACAACTTATTCTTAAGGCAAGAATATTTTCAAGGTACTGTCTAGAATAATATTGTCAGTAATCTGTTGAGTCCTTTGTTGCTCTTTGCTCCATGATGAATGCCATAACCTAGAGCAAATCCTAACTGGGATTTTATTTTGAACAGCAAAATTTAGAGACAATATGTAAAACAAGTAAAAATCATGAAAGTATAAAATTTTCAAACACCTTTTTGTTCAAGAGACATCATCTACAGTCAGTACTTTCCAGATTCTTACTATCGGACTGACTGACAGTATTGCAAATCTGCATTTCAAGAAAAACAGCATTTTCAGATTTGTGTGGTAGCATTCTTAAATTCAAATATTATCAGTCTTTGTTGTTCTGGTCCCTCAAAGAAATTGTCTGAACTTTCCTATATAGTGGCATTTTCAGCTTTTTTGGGAGGGCAGAAAAGACTTTTTCCTTCTTCCCTGAAATTCCTTTCAAATGTTCTTTTTAAAATTTGTCTTCAGTTCTGTCTGTCTACAATGTAAGCTTATCAGCTAGATTTCCTTAGAAACTTCCCTTCTTAGTTGAATACTTGACACTTAGACTTTAATTTTGGCACCATTACTCCATCTCATAACTATTTAACTTAAAACCTCAATTTGTTTGTGCCAGTGAAGTGTCTCAGTGCCTTTGTATACAGTAGGCATTTTACAGAATGTCTTGTGATTTTCAAGGGAGAGCACTACTGAAATATTTAAGATGATACTGTATGTTTGTGCACCAAACATTTTTGAAATTTATGTTTCAGAATTTAAACAGAAGTATTTATCTCAATTCCATCCCTTCTGGAATTATCTTAGCTTCCTGTAACTCTGACAGATTTGGAGGTTTATGGCTCTTTCCACAGTTGAAAGAAAGACAGACTGCTCTAACATCTTGATTGTGCAAGGGTTTGTAGAGATTTTTTTTTTTTTTTAAGGTATAGTGCTTGAAAACTGAACTTGTTAGCTGATACAATTTACAAATGCACTGAGCTTCCTTAGTCCCATTGACTTCATGTCATCTGAGATGCCTAGACATATATTAAATCTTGTAAACTTCATATTTAACTTTTAAAAAATAAGGCGTAAAAAAAACTGGCAAGCATCTTTTAGAAAGAGAGAGAACATGGAATTAAAGACAAATTTCCTGGATCCCAGGTTATGCATAAATGAAAAGCAATTCTTTTCCTTAGTTCTATACAGCTGTTTACAAAAAAATACTCCTGTTAAAATTTTTTTGATCACTTTTTAAAAAAAAATCTGAAAAGATTTTAATTACGATTTTATAGGACAATTGCATTACTAATTACATACCATTTTTATTTTAAATCTTCCTGGAGGTTTATTAATTATATGATAGAAACATCTCATTTACAAACCTCTTAAATGTCAAAAATATGCATTTGATATTCAGTTTGGTATTAATTTGACATACAACTCGCTACCAAATATAGACTGTGTGTAGCAGCACGTTTAAGACCACATTTTCTGTCTACCCATTTTTGAAGTCAAGCTCCCATACAGTTCACCCAGTATCCACCACACATACAACTTTCCCAGGCAGGAGCAAGGATGCTGTGTGATGTCAAAAAGTCAAACACTGCTCTCATTTAAGTAGCTTTTACAAAATACACGTAAAGGAGTAATACACTTATTAAGAGGAGAGTTTGGCTACAGGATTGCCCATCTGTAAATGAGCAGTGTCAGAGGCTTATTTTGGCTGTGGCAGTAGAGTAGGAAGAATTGCTATACATGTGTTACATTAGGAAGCATGGCTAACTAACTCCACAAGTGGGAATTTTGTATGAATCAATCAAACCTGTGTTGTAACTAGTAGCAAATATATATAGCTATATTTTCAGAGCTCCATTTTAGGCCCACTCTGCAGTTTCAAGTTTCCTTTGCTATGCTGGCAAGATGTGCAAAAATTAAAAACATCACCTTCCACATAAAAATTGCTATACTGGCAAATGGGTCCTGCCACTCCTCCTCCTGTGGGACTAGACCTTTAGTTGGCTTAGTTTGTCTTCTAAGGAACACAGGATACCTTTGCTAATAATGAAAACAGCCACAAACTTTTCTTGTTACCATATGCTCTGTCTCTTCCTCAGCGCTCTGCTGGCAGAAGCTATGCCAACCATGGGTTTAATGCAGCCTTGTCCAATTGTACCAAATGATCCAAAACTTATTTAAACTATACACCTTTTAAAGTCTCATTGGGACATTAATTTGTAGAACTTTGGAATGCCTCTACATTTTCCCAACACAGTGAAAGGAACTGTGTATGTTAATATCAGACCTGTGGGCTAACTATATCTGATAGTTATTAATTCTTTCTTGAATTACAAATTACAGTGAATTACAAAAAATAAGCTGTATACCTGAGGTGAATAAAGACTTCTGATTCATGAGAGACTTGGGCTGACCTTGCCAGTGCCATTAATCATGAGTAGAGTTCAAGCAGGTTGTATAGCACTGCAGAGGTTTTAGAAAGTGAATATAAGGATATATGCACTTCAGGGGCCATAAACCAGTGTCTTACAAAATGTCTATGCTTTAGGTAATCAGAAGAAGTCAGACGAAATAGTTTTACTAAAGATCTTCCACGACGTAATGCCTTGCGCGTATCTGCACTTGTTACCTGCAAAGCTAGATTTATGCATGGGTACGTACACAAAGTGTGGACAAACATACTGTTTTATATTTTTATTCTGCCTCTGTTAATATTTTGGCAAGAACAAAATGAATAAGGTTTCCACCCGCAAAAGGCTTTCTAAAATGCTTGATGTGGGTCTGGCAGTGAAGTACAATGATATGCTGAACTGCAGTAGATGGCCAGTTGAAAAATAACTCTCAACAATATGTATGCCTATAGTACCTACAGCGTAACAATCTAATTGCAAACAAAAGTGATGTGGAGTTCTTTACATATATTTCTTTAGTGATACTTACAAAGGGGAAAAATGTCTTGATACTAAAAATACACTAAAACTCTTAAAAAACCCTCTCCCTTCCGTGTTCTAGTAAGAGTCTCATTTTAAAAGAAGAGGGGGAGCCAAGGGAAATTTTCTTCACATAAAGAAGTAGCTGCTTTAATCTTTTTATTATTTTGGAAAAGTGACTATTTTAAATATTCATTGATGATTGCTAAGATCGTTTCCTTTTTAATTTGGGCTTTATGTCTTCAGAGTGAGCAACAGAATTCTAAATTTAAATTTTCAGTGAAATTTTGGAAGAAGAAATGTGGCATCTTGACATGTTACTTTCTTCTTTCAAAAAAACAAACATAAACCCCAAACACAATGTACACCTCCCCACCCCACCCCTTTTAGTTTTAGTCATTTGATACACTCCAGGAAATAATCTCCGTTTTTGTTCCAAAAGAAGTCAGCATGTTGCTATTGCTTCTTGTCTTAAAGTTCTTGTCCAAATTTACCATTCGGTTTTGCAACACCATCACAGCAGACTCTTTACCACTTATATGTTAAAAGTTTCAATAGGCACTTTAGTGGAATTACGAAAAAGCTACCACTCTTCCACCATGATGCCAGAAAGCTATCTTCTTTCTAAGTAAGTCAGGTCAGTGAACTGTACCTTGTAGGCCTGAGCTTGTCTCAGTGTAATTCCAGAGTAACAAAATAACAACAACAAAAAAACTGTGTATGTTACAGGATTTATCCTTCCTTCGTAGATCAAACCAAAACTGACAGTATGATAAATGTAATAACTTGCTGGAAACAGATGCTGTCTTTTATAATCAAAGGAATCCTGTCCTATTATAAAGCTTAGGTTTATCTTTTGAATTTGTTGTTGGATTACTTTTCATTTTATTTCACTGTTATAGTTGTACTTAAGTGACTTTGTCAGGGTTATAACTTTCTTCTTCTCCAAACATGTCTGCCAAGATCTTAAAGCGAGGTCCCCAGTCACTCAGATAGTCATAATCCTGGTCTGCCTCTGTAGTAAGGGAGTCTATAGAGCTGAGAGACTCTGCAACAGATCCATTTCCTTCATAAGCATAGGTTGCCAAGGAGTCATAAGGGGGTGCAGTTGGATCTACATCATTTTCCTGCAGCCTTTGATGAATGAAATCTCTTATGTCTGTATTATCTTCCACTGGTGGTCTCTGACGTGGAAAACGCAAGCTGTCTGGTTTTATGTCCCTGCGCATTTTGTTATCTTCAATCACTTTGGGATTCCTCAGGGCACCTATGTCAAAAGCCTGGGTGTCCTCTTCTCCACCTCCTTCATCATCATAATGGATAACATTATCTCTGATGTCTTCTTTAGAGGTCATCAGGGTGTCCTTTTTCTTCTGCCTCCGTAGTGCTACATACAGTACCACAATGACTGTAATGAGAGAAATCTGAAGTTAGTTAAGCCATGCACAGAAATAATTTGGTAGAGTGATGATGTATCATTATACTTTCCTTTGAAAGCTGCAAGCAATCAAAGGGACTTTTTTCCTTACAAGACATGCTCCTACTATTCTTTTAAAAATAGCAGTGCTCTAGCCAATGAAAAGCCATTTGCTGTTTGATGTATGTGCCTAACTTTTTAGTACTTGCTGTACTGCTGAAGGAAATAACAAATAATTTTCCTACTGGCCTGCATTGTGAACAGAGAATTGGACGAGTCTTCAGTTTTTAGTTCAGAGAGACAAAGACAAGGGATTCTTTTTAAAAATGTCTTCCAGAGCAAACTAGAGAAAAATCCCTAAATTTCCACATTGCAGAGAAAAAAAACACCACACACTATTAAAAAAAAAAAAGGGGGGAAAAGAAAAAAGGGAATCTTTGAGATGGAGAAAAAAAAATAATCCTACTTCTGCTTTTTATACTGCACACTTTGACCTCTTCAGGGATCTCCTTTGAAAAATCCTGTGTGATATGGTTCTGGAGAGAAAAGGGGTCCAGGAGAGCTGGTTGATTTTAAGTATCACATCTTCCAAGGTTAAAAATGGTCCATCCTGACTAGCAGAAAATTAAGCAAAAGCAGCAGGAGGCCTGCACGGATGAATAAGGAGCTCCTAACTAAACCCAGCGATTAAAAAGAGGCATCCAAGAGATGAACACAGAGACAGGTGAGTCGGGAGGAATATACAGTGACTGTCTGAACAGTTAGGAAAGTCAAAGCCTGTCTGGCATTGAATGGCAACAAGAAGGGCTTGTGCAAGTACAACAGCAGCAGAAGAAAAAAATCAGAGAAAATGTGGGCCCACTGCTGAATGGGGCAGGGGACCTGTTGACAAAGAAGACAGAAAAGGCCAACCTCCTCAACGGCTTCTTTGCCTCTGTCTTTATTGGTAAGGTAAAGAGGTATTCATATATTATATTCTGTGTCTACAGCTATTTTTGCCTGTGCATTAGACCTACATAAGAAGTGTGAGATCTAAAAATCCCACTTGTAGCAAGAAGAGGCATAGTCTTTATAATCTGTAAGAATTAGTTTGCTTTCTCCAGCCCACATTGTGCCTGTGTAAGCTACAAAGTTGGTTTTATTTTGTTATCAGTTCATTAAGGCTATATTATAACTAGGGTGCACATGAGTATTGACTACTTTGGGCGTGCTGCAAATAAGGCAATATTTAAATACAGGATACAATCACAGAATCATAGAATGGTTAGAATTGGAAGAGACCTCAAAGATTACCTAGTTCCAACCCCCCTGCCATGGGCAGGGACACTTCCCACTAGAGCAGGTTGCTCAAAGCCCCATCCAGCCTGGCCTTGAACACTTCCAGGGATTGGAGCATCCACAACTTCCCTGGGCAACCTGTTCCAGTGTCTCAGCACCCTCACTGTAAAGAATTTCTTCATAATACACAATCTAAATCTCCACTTTCAGTTTAAAACCATTACCCCTTGTCCGATTTGGACAAATAACAATGACACCTTATGGAATCCACGCCTGCCTGAAATGAAGTTGTTCCTGTAGAGTATTATGTGGTTCTGGCCAATCACAGTCTACATTGTTTTCACCTCTCTCCTTTCTTCATTCTTCTTTTGCTCAAGTTGGCATGAAGAATTAAATAAAGGCCCTTACTCAGTTCTGACTTCTGTTACAGTCAGTAGGACTTCTCTAGCTTAGTAATAATCCAAAAATACTTCAAGAAAAATATCTAAATGAAACTGTTTCAGAGAAAGAAATATGGTTTGGATTCCACTGAAAGCTGCTTCTCTACATGCAATAATAAAAATCTGGGTATAAGCAGATTCACAGTCATGGTCAGTGCTCTGGAATGCTTTTCTAGAAACGTAGAAGCTTAAGAGTTCTCATAAACTGCCACAGAGTTTCAAGGGCTTTTGTTAAACTACAGATGAAGCAAATAACACAAATTAACCCACAGGTGAATAACCAGAGTAACACACTTCACGTGGTTTCATGAGAACTAACCTAGAAGTATAACAATACACAACAAGATTGCAATCAGTGCTCCTGTGCTGAGGCCTACTGGTAGGAAGATTGCTTCCACGTTGCAGGAGAGGATGGTACCATCAGAGTCACATCTGCAAACACGGATGGTCATTGTGTTTGTGCTGCTCTGGACAGGGTAACTGCTATCTTCTATGACTACTGGAAGAAAGTAAAGCTCTTGCTGCCTTCTGCTGTAACCGTTTCTCCTGGTTTCAATCCCAGCTGTGTTGTCTGTAAAACAGGACACAGGCATTACAGGATTTTTATTGCATATTTCAACTCACCATTGTAGTTCGTATCACCTTTAGTAACCGCTAGCTGTTCCATTTTTGAAACTCAGTGAATAACACGCTTTATGTGATTGCCTTGCTTTATCATTACAGAAGTATTGTATGCTGACTGGTACAGCTATATTTTTGCAGAGCATTAAATAATATTAAACTTCTTATAAACTTGTTAGCCAGACAGTTAGAAAGAAGACATAAATAATAATTAGAAATAGAATTACAAGTATTAGATTAGGAAAGGTTTTCAGTCTTTCTTTTCTCCTCATCTCCTTATATTCCAAGCCTGTGGCCAAAGGACTTTGATTCAACATGGATTTAGAATGAAATCTCTATTAATTAATTTCCCTTTGACACTGAAAGTAATATACCTAAGCAAAATGCAAAACCCATTCAACTTTCCTGCTCCATTAAAAATAAGTACAGAAACAAACTGAATACTTTATCATCAGTATGTTTTCCATCAATTAATCATGAAATACGTTCAGAACTCTTAGAAGCTACGTTTTGTTGTTTTTTCCCCAGCAGGTATTCAGTTATTACTGCTTTTCTTGAATCAAACAGAGTAGCAAGGAAACTACGTGCAGATAAAAAGAATTACATTGAAAGCAAAAGAAAAAAAAAAAGAAATTAAGAGGGAATTAGTCGGATTATAGATCTGAATCAAAGTAGCCTGCAGCAGTCACCTTTTTTGCCATCTCACCTATGTGCTTTATTGTATCTTTGGAAGAGGTCCCTTGCCATTTATGTTATGACTTTCACCCTTTCTTGGAGTTTTGTCACTGAGTAGAAAGATTAAGGGCTTTGAATTAAACACTCAAGTACTTGTTTGCAATTCTGATTAAGGATAACAAGAATGAACCCTATATATCCGAAATCAGATATGTTATGATCAGACACCATTGAGAAAGCGCTTAACTGACAAATGTTTATTTCAGAAGTCCCCTTTTTATCAAAAAGAAATGTGGCACACAGACATGTCAAGTTCAATGACATTTAGTTTTGAAAAAGAAAAAATGTCTCAAAGTAGTTTGAATCAAAGCAACTTCCACATTCAGCTTGTTCTTTCTACGGTTAATGATCTGCACTGTATTAAGAGTTTTAGATCTAATTTGGAGTTATCTAGCTTAACCTTATTTCTATTTCTATTAATAGAATTATTTCTATTTTTTTCTCTTCATTACAATGTTGAAGGTCACTTTAATACGTTATGACACAACCAAATGAATTTCCATTCTCCTTTTAGAAGGATCAAACAGATCAAGCTCTTAAGTCTTTGACTTTGAACATTTTTTTTGCTCTTCTACAACCTCTTTCAATAGTTCAAGGTCCTTCTGAAAGTAGTTAATTGTAACACAGTGAAGAAGACTGTTTCCTCCAAAAAATTTCAGAATTTCTTTCATGAAGTACCTGCCTGCTACTAACATAATTGCTAACTCAAAAGATAATGGCATTTACGTTTTTAAAAGGCTTCTGTAGTGAAAATAAGGTTGTGTTGTTGTATCTCTAAATTGTGCACAGAGCAAACCTTCCATCTTTTTGGCAAACAAAAGGCAGAAGACATTGAAAATATTATACAGACTTTCTGTTTGGACAGATTTTTCTAAAAGCTCTGCAAAATCATCAAAATGAAAAAGTCTTTTATGGTTGGAAAATATCTCACAAAAGCTTATGTTTCAGTAAACAATACACTCTATCTTCTTTTTCAGTAAGTGGCAAGAAATGTTTTTAAGAGTGTGTGTATATAGAAATACACGCACAAACATTTATGCATGAAAAAAATTGTGTCCTGGTGCTTTATAATTCAGTTATTTATGGGAATATTGCATTTTTTTTATACAGTAGAGAAAGTTTGTTAGGAGACTACTGAGATCCAAAGTCATCTTAGTGTCAACACTACTGGTTCAAATGGAGAAATTTAATTACCTAGTAATATTTGAGCAATTTCCTCACCAAATCACTTAGCTTAGCTTATATGCTAAGCTAAGCAAACTTCAGTAAAAAATGAGAAAGGTCATTAAGTTTAATTACTGTGTAGCCTTTTTAAGGTTAAAGATTCTTTTGAGGAATTAAGTATGTTAAAATAACCTGAGGAAAACTGGAAGACTTATATTTAAAACAATAGTTTGCAATTATTTGAAAAAAAATAAATCTTGGTGACATTAAAGGGTATTTTAGTAAATGGACAGAAAGAAATTAATTTTTTTAGAGAAATCTTGACCAAAAGAGCAAAGGTATTTAGAAACACCCAGTATTCTGTTGTATGACTACGTAATTATGAGATAGTACCCATATGTTCCTTCAAATGTGTTGAAATGTGGAAAGATGAAAGTAAAATGTGAGGAAGCCCTGAAGATAATTTTTTCATCTTTGGTTGTTCTTTGCCATTTATCAGAAGTATTCAAGTGAAAAAGCAAAAAAAAAAAAAAAAAGATGATTAGCTATCACAAAAAAAATGGGGGAGAGGGCAGGTATTATTTAAATCCAAAAATTATTGATTGTTGTGGGATTTTATACTGCAGCAGCAGTGTCCATATTTAGAACTGATTCTTCTGCAGGACTACGCACCCTCCAGAAAGCACAATATCTGGAGAAGAGTTAGCAAAGGAACTGTATTTAAACAAGGCAGCAACAGTGCCTTGTTTAAAGGTATAGCTGCATGGGCATATGAGTTCTTCCTGAGATAACGAATGATAAAAGGAAGAAAATAAAATAGGTAACAGTGTTTTTGAAGGCCTGTAGGGAAATATAAGCCATTGGTGTTCTGACAATTTCTGCCCCCTAAAAATGAGAAGAGGTGCAACACCTGAATGTATATTAACATATGCCCTAGATAGTTTTACAATTAGAAATATCAAGTATAAAGGTCCATAGATATGACTGTAATAAAAAGTAATCATATTTGTCATTATAATCCCAGCCTGCTGCTTTGAAAGAGAGATATGGGTAAGCAACTTACTTCTGTAGTCATGGACTGTGAAATTTGGTTTGTTGGAAGCCTCGGCTGACAGTCTGAAGGAAAACCTTTGCCCAGCTGGTGACAAATCTTTGTCTGCTGCAGTGACGGTCTGTATCACCTGAAACCAGATTGAGATTAATTCTGAAGTCAGTTTATTCTTCTAAAAGAAGCAGTTTTGTAGAAGTGCAAAGTGAACAGCAAGTGAAATAACGGAAGTGAAGTCCTGTTGGATTACTCTCATTTATGTAATATATTGCACAGTGAAGGCAACAAGTCTGAACAGTAGAGGCTCCAGAGGACTCATGATGACATTAACTTTGACATATCTGAAGAAAATCAGAAATATTTACCCTATATTCTTAGCAGAAGTATTTAATATCTGGGGTTTTTTGTATCAAAATACTAGTGATGGTGAATCAGGTGAATGATTACTTAAAAACGGCTTTTTTCTGCTACTGCTACTATCAGTGTTACAACTGGTATGTGTTGTACCAATACTTCACAAAGCTGCACCCTAATTTTACAGCTTGACATGAAGTAGAGAGGGTTGAAAGGTCTGAGCATCTAGGCGTCAAGGAACTTTTGGGTCTCAAAGTCCTATCTACTAGATTTCAGGTAAGCACAGTGCAGTTAAAATGTTTCATGGTAGGATTGACACTGATCTTTTAAAAAGGAAGACATTTTTTTATGTAACAAAGTTCTAAATATTTATAATTTTTGACGTCAGTCATTATAGCAGCCTTCCCTGTAAAAGATTCCTCTTCCTACTGTTAGTGCCTGGATAAGGTACTAAGTAAACGTATCTGATAATCTAGAAGTTAAATTACATTTTATGGTAGTTAGTTAAAACACACACACACATACATATACATAAAAGAAAAAAAAGAGATGAGATAGGAATATCATATGAAATCACGGACAAATCTGTAATAAAGGCAATAAAAATCACATGTATTACATACATATAAAGAGAAGTCACTGATTACACAGCAGGCTGAATATGTTCCTTCTATGGCTGGCAGTAGCTCTCAATGTTGAGTGGCTGAAGTCACCAGTCTCGACTTGGAAACATTATTAGCTGTTAATATATATGATGGTTGGCCTTGGTGCTTTGCAGAACTGTGTTTAATTGCACACATTTTGTGCAGAAGGAGCACATGCCATACAGGTCAAAACCAGAATTTCAAAAGATGAGTATTTCCAACACAGACATTTTATTTGAAAAAGAATGCTAACTGTTACGTCATTTTCCAGCCCAGAAATTTCTATATAAATATAAATATATTTATATAGAATATAAATAATTCTATAAATAATAAGGAAAGAAAAAGCAAAAGAACAAGCATTACAAATTCGAAATACCTGTCCTGGTTTGGCATTTTCACATACAGATGTCTCATATGGAACTGAAATTTCAGGAGGAAACTCGTTGACATCCAGGACATTTATTATAACGTTGACTTTGCTGGTTAATAGTGGGTTACCTATAAATGATTTTTAGGAGAAAAGCATTAAGGAATACTATTCATGCTTGTCGTCATCACCAGTGCCCATGAGCTGTCATAAACTGTTTTTTAATCCCAGTACTGTAACTTCTAAAAGCCCTTGACTTCCATTTATTTCTAATTTGTACTAAGGAGAAATCAGAAGCAAGCTCTCTATCATTTTGTTCCAAACTTTGATCCATTACTCTTTGTGGAGTAAGGAATCAATCAACATGATTACATTTATCCGAGCATAAATTAAAGAATTTGGAGTTGCACCTGTAATTAAAGATGCAAACTTTTCCCAGATCACTTTTCATGGACTGTGGAAAACGCTTCCAATGATTAAAACTGAATTCTGTTTTCCACAATAGAATGAAGAAAAATCAGTATTTATTTCTTAGCCACTCTTTACATCTTCAGAATATTAAGGAGGTAAGTCGAGCATACCCATTTAGAAGATGGAAAAAAGTAAGAGAGAAAGATATAAGAAAATTCTTGCTGAAAGCCAGATAGAGTCAGTGGTAAATTTAACAGTGAAACATGTAGAACTAGCATTCAACTTAGGGTTAAACCATTAGGCTATGTAGTAACATTTATTTCTTTAACTGCATAAGGATTTGCAAGCAGCAAATACTTTTGTGCAAAAGAAATGCTGAAAACCAGTATACATTATGCTTGCTTCCATTGCCCTACCAATGCAGACAATCTTCATCAGTCAGTAGATGCATTTTGTACGCAAGTTTACCTGCAAATGCAATGCCTGACAGAAAGGAGACACAAATTCAAAACAAAGCAGACAATATTCTCTTTTACTTGATGCTGAGATGCCTTGATGCTGAGAGCCCTTGCAAGACAGCAGATACATAAAAAACAGCTTAGCTGGGGAGTCCAAAGGATAATTATTTTATCCTTCTGCATTTAAGAAGAGTGGCAGCCACTACACAGACACAGTTAACTATTCAAGAACTTTATGCTATGAATCAAGGTGGTGCCTTATTTTTGGAATCTATTCCTTTACAAATTATAACTTCCGGTACTTTAGTGATAAAAATAGTCTGATTTAACAGGTTGTAAAAAAATTCTAAATGGTACATCTGTATTTACATTTATATTTATCAATTGCCTGCTCCTGTGTTTAGCTATCTGAACCGTATGCCATTTGTGCCATTGTTTGAAAGGTAACTTCATTGCTCAAAAGTCATAAAATTACTTCAAGGCTTTACTGAGAGAAAAAAGGTAGCACAAGTATCATCTGTGATCCATACAGGGTTTCATTTTGAAGCTACAGAAGAACAAAGGGGAACAATCACTTAGAAGGTCCCAGGGCGAAGGCACAGGCAGGGAGTCCATGCAAGCCTTTCGTGACCTTGGCATCATTTTCCACTTACAGGGGAATGATGGCAAGGCTCATTTAAATTATTTTTCTCTCCAACTTAATGAGGATAAAGCTTGGGGTCTTTATTTATAACTGGTCTGTTCGGGAAAAGATAATTTGCAGAATGACCATTAGGGATGTGTCTAAAAGGGGGGTGGATGGAGGTGGGGTCTGTTTTTGTCGTATGTGTCAAAGCACTGTTGAGTGCACTTTTTCACTAGTAAGAGATAGCAGTTTCAGTGCTTCTATGCCACTACTGAACAAGTGGCATTTCTTTTAATAACAGAAATTCTTCAAATATAGCAATTCCCCACACACATCTCTTTTTGTTCAGATATTCTCTTCTCTATAGCCTTTTCTGGGTTGTGTGCAGTGTGTCATCCCCCAAACCCCAGCCTTTATTTCTATGCTAACTCTTAGTCACAAAACTGCATACAAAGTTTTGACAGTTAATATACCTCAAATCCTCCAAAATATTGCCAATTACTGGTATAGTACTGGTAAGGCAATTGCTTTCATGATATGGATAATGGTCAACGTATAAATATTTTGAGGTATGCTGAAGCAAATCACAAATATGCCTTAGGTGTAGATTCTTAGCTAAGCAATTGTTAAAGTTGGGAATTTCATAATATAACATACCTGCTCTACCTAACAGCTCTACATAAACATGATATTACTATATACATGCTAGAAAGGTGCACAGACAAGTAGACTTGAAGGTTCAGCTAGTTTTGTCTACTCTTGGTAATAAGCAGATCCACACCAGGTTTATTAGAGGTGCTGCCTTCCTGCAGAAAAAGATTTACAAATCTCAAATGTTCTTTGTCCACCAATAAATCTGGAAACAAGTTACAGTTCTTGCTGGACTTTCTGTCAATATACACACGCACGCGTATGTCTGTATACTCCATAACTGGTGATAGATTGGTTTCCTCTGTTAGTGTATTCCTTTTCCAAGCTACAGATAAAATTCAAGTTTTCATTTGATTGGTGTCCTCATTATATTTTCAGGCTCCAGGAAGTGAGTGTATGGTTCTTTTTGAGATAACTACAACTGAGAATTTATTGTTGGTTTTTTTTTTAAATAATATATATCTTCGCTTCCAAAATCTCCCTCTTCCTGTTAGTAGCATGTATTATTTTTTAAACACTCGATGCCAAACAATACATCGAGAAAAAAATGATCTTTGCTTTAGAAACTTGCATTTCTGGACACATAACCAATACAGAATGAATAGGAAATATAGCAAGTTTCCTCTTCTACAGCCTATTGATGTCAATAGAAAGACTTCTCGGCCTTTACACAATCGCTAAGTGACCAAAAGCTTTGTATTCGAAGGGTGGTCTAAGCCTACGAGAGTTTCAGTTTGTCAGGATCACGGAGGTGGAATGCTACACAGAAGGACGGCAATGAAGGAAGTTGCAGTGACATAATGCAGAAGAAGAAGGGAGTTCTTATAAGATAAAGGCTATGTAGGAATAAACACAAAGACAAGAAACAAAAAACCCCCACACCACAAGTCATATAGGAAAAGAAAACAAGTGGTTAGGCACAAAGTCTTTAGCAGAGAGAAGACACAAGAGCAGAGATATATCAAACAGATCAATTTATTTAGGGCCTTAAATCTTGACTCAATTTTAGTGTACTTTTTGTCTGAGACTTGAATGCGTCCTTAATTTTTTTCTACCTTCAAAAAGCAGATTGACAGACCTGTTATTTGACTAATCTAATTTCACATGAAGAGAATTACAAAATCAGAAATAAGAATTGGAAGGTCTCCATGCAGCTCCTTATGCCCTTTGTGATGACAGAATGTTTTTCAGCTTCTGAGGGAACTGGGCCTACGTGAGGGCTACTAGAAAAGCCTTACTGTCAGGGGCTGTTTGAACATCATGCTTAGCCTCACAGTGAGTCTGGCAAAATGATATTTATTGGGCCGTCTTAAATAATCTCTTGGCAATACGTGTACTTTTCACAGCATATTTATGCCCAAGCACTAGATTCTGAAAAAAACCCCCACATTAGCATTTTAATTCAGCTTGTGTCATACTTACTAACTTTACTTGCAATTATAGAGAAATTGTACTGTGCTGTGCTTTCTCTGTCCAGTAATTCATTAGTAGCAATGGTTCCTTCAGTAGCATCTATTGTGAAGTAGCTGTCCGCATCATTCTTCCAATCGATGAAATATCTGTATGTGAAAAAACATTGAACAAAGTAGATGCAAATGTGCAAAGATAACTCATTTATCATAACAGCAGTCTAGCTAGCTCAAGTTTTGCTATTTTTCTCTTCCCAGCTATTACCATCCTTGCAGGAAGAAGACAATAAAGAATGATTTGCTTATTTATTTTTTGCAGAGTCGGACTGCTCAAGCTAAAATGGCGTATAATAAAAGTTTTAGTACTTCTGGTATGCAGATTATTTGAAAACTTTGAGCTCACAAGAAGTTGATGCGCAACTTCTGTGACCCTGGTCACTTACACCAGTCACGTTGGAAAGCACAAGATAGAGGGAAAAAGAGAAAAGATATTTGAAATACTTCTTAAAGTACAAATATCAATGAAGAGTGAATCAGATCTCATCTCTTTACATCCATGTGTAGCTGCAACAGCCTGGACGTAGCCTCAATGGGCTTGCACAGCGTCCTAGTGGGTGCGTACAGGCTGCTGGCACAGTCTATTTAAATATCCCTCACCTAAGGGATGTTGAAAGAGTCGCAGTATGGAAGATGGAGAAGAGCATGCTTATTGCCCTACATATACAGGAGGAATAAAAGACTCTCCGTCTTTGGGAAGAATAGGCAACTTTCATTTTCACTGGAGTTGTGAGGAACAGAGCAATACCATTGTTTTATTATTCTCCTGAACCTTTTTTTTTTTTTTGGTTAAAAATATGAACACAGAACAAATTAAATACTCAAAATCTCTACTTATTTTTCCATTGCAAGAACTTAATAGAAAGCAGAGATGCGCTTGTAAACATAGCTGCTTGAAAGCGATCTGATAACTATTGCAAATCCATTTCCCTTAAATGCCAATTAATTTGAAAGTCTATTTTCACATTTAATGCTACTGTTTGTAGTCATAACAGAATAATATTTTTTTTTCTGATGCAGTGCTGCCGGCTAATAATTTACTTTTCTTTGTTAGTCGCTTCATACTCTGATGATGCTTCTCAGAATCTAGGCAGGATGAAATTGAGGAAGCCGTTTGTGAGCAGTAGGCAATAAGAACAAAATGGCTCTCAACAACAAGTACATTTAGAAGATCATAAAGGCCAGAGGACTGTGTCTTATGACTACTTGATTGTAAACCAGTGGGAATAAGAATAGAAGCTAGTATTTCTTTCTCTGATTAGTGTGACTTATGGAAAGAATATATACAGAATGTAATGATGAACACTATGTTTATTGCTGTAGAAGGAAGCAACGGTAGAAGGGGGCATATGGCATATTCCTGAAGAAAATATCTTGGATTGGAATTCAGGAATGCAAATAGCTTGGGAAGATGTTAATAAAAATCACAAATAAGATACTGTTCTCCTTTGGAGACATCTTGTTTAACCAAAATCACAAGAAAATCCTATCTGTAGATGAAATAGGTTATTACTTCAATTGACAGGCATCATTGCCAGTTCACTGATTTATTAGAAAAGCTAAGAAATGATTTGATAAAGGCAGCATGTATCCTTTTACACAGCTGAGCAGACACATTTTCTTGAATATGATAATATCATCTACCCACATTTGTAATTTCAATCTCGTTGTTCAAAATTTGGTTGACATAAATATTATGAAAAATACATAAGCCATGTATCAGAAACACCGTTACACTGAGATACTCTTTCAGGAATAGTAAAATTACTCTTTGCATGTTTAAAAGATTTTAATTTCTTCCAAAATTAAATATGCAGCCGTGTGCAAAAAAAATAAATGGATCAAAGCATGCAAAGGTAACTTGGTTTATCTTTCCGCTTAGGAAGATGTGCTTTGTCTAAGTACCCTTTGCCTTTCATACCACAGCACAAACCAGTGAAGAAAGCATGGGACCTAATTCAAAGCACAGTGTAGGCGATAGCCACCTTCACCGGGAGGCTTTGAAACTACAGAAGACATATGCAGCTTGAACACTGTTATGTTTGAAGTTTGAATATTCAAACATGAATATTTGTAAGATCAGAATCTGGAAGCATTCACATAGGTGATTATCTTCATGCACAAGACCAGTATGTCTAGTCCTAAACATAAGCATCAGCAGGACCAAAGTCCACAAAAAGCACTGGAAGAGCAAGAGCACTACTCTTGCTGAAACTAATGGCTGAATTCCTATGGGAACTGAGCAAGTTTCCAGAGATAAACCCAGGTATCTGGGACATACATAAAGCCTGACATTTCACGTTAGATTGTGCCACAAAGAGGAACACTGTTGAAATCTTGGTATTAGGACAGCTGTCTAGATCTTCTAGCCACGGTACAGCATTTTGAAGCAACTGAATTTGGTTGGTTTGACTGCTCAGAGTCCCTGCAAGACAGACCATGGATAACTGCACTAATCCCAAGAGACAGCTGTCTCTTTGAAAAGGTAGAGAGAACAAGCACAGCCTTACTTGTTGATACAGGATACAGAAGTATTCTTTTTCAGAAGCACCTGAACAGGCCTGCCTGGCAGCTCTGAGTACCAGGACATTGATATATTGTTCATATTCATTGACAGGGAAGAAACGTTGAACTATCTGTCTCCCCTTCCCAGCAGAGGACTGTATTCTAGATTATATTATTGAAATGGGGGGAAGATAAGTGTGGAAGGATAAACCTTCGCTAACATTGTTTGGGTCTTCTCAAGAAGAGCTGTATTTGTACATCAAGTACGATAGAAGAGACAGAAGGGAAATACTTGATCTATGAAATAATGAGAGTCAAGTCTGAAGACTCCTATCCACACACTGTCCTCTTAGGAGCTCCAAGAATAATTTTCATTCATCTTGGCTAAATGGTGAGGCTGTTGCATGTAGTCCATGGGGTCTCATGGAACACTCCCATGAAAGAGGGGTTAGAGTGGAGGACAATTGGGAAGACTGTGTCAAGTAGTTGCAGTACAGAAGATAGCACAGAGTGCTTGATGGAGCGCTGCTGAATACATGAGTGACAGCAGATCACCCTTGTGAAGATAACAGGAACTCTGAGCTGTCAAGCAGACCACAGTAGTTGCTGTTATATGTATATATATGCAGACTGTTATACCGTGCATAAAGAAAAGAATAAAAAAGGTACTGGACAGCTGTCCTGCTGCTGCTATGGAAACATGCGTGACAACAAGCTCAGAGGGGATGAGAAGTGGCAGAAGGCTTAAGAAAGCTGTGAAACTCAGGACTTCAGTTGTGGGTTTTGGTCTTGAAAATGTGGAGGTGAAGGATTCCCCTGCCTAGGAGGAATGGCCTTGGGAACAGTGGGCTTGATCCTCAGGAAAAGTTTGTAAATCTTGCCAAAGTCTTCCTTTCTTCTTCTGTCTTGATGGTGACAGCAGTGGTGACACAATGCAACAGAGGAATCGTGTTCCTCTCAATTCCTTACCCCTGGTACCCAGTGAGATAGAACACTGATTATTGGGAGAAAAATGTTGCAAAGAAAGGTGAGGGATGAAGTAACAGTTTTCTGTAATGTAGGTCACTAATTGTGTACGTGACCTTAAATTGTTTAAACTGTGTTCACTTTAAGTTTTATTTAAATATTGAACAGGTAAATGAAATTCACTGTTTATGCCAACTTGGGACAGTTAAATACCACCCATTATATCTGAAATTATTGATGGGAACCTAAAAAAATTAGAAACATACATGAAAAATAATAAGATGCATTTGGGAATTGTGATCAGTTAGGATTTTTTTGCAATTCCAATACATATATAATTAAATAGATGAAAGAAATATTTAAAGCAGGAGTGGCAAAAGTAGTGAGGGACTAGAAGAATACAAATGAGACTTTAGGTGTGATCTGACTACCTGAAGTCAGATCACAGAAAGCGATCACAAGAAGTCAGGAAGTCCAAAGGAATTTTCATTAGCAGAATAATCATATGCTGTGGCTGGAAATTAATAGATTACTGCATGTAACCAGATTTTGAGAAATGACACCTCTACAAGAGATTTTGTCCTGGGCATCACATCGCTGGATGGATATCAAGACATTGGAGGAAGTTTACGGAAGAGCAAGAAAAAACGTCTTGGGTCTAATAATTTTGAGTTATATGGAAAGATGAACTAAAATATGTTTAGCTTGTATAAGAGATGACAAAAGGAAGACACTACAATGGTATACAGATAACTGAAGGGCTTGAACATGAAAAAAGGAAAGGTATTTTACTCAGCACAGGGGAAACAGAGGGGCAAAATCAAGAAAGGGAAAAAATATGTTAGGCAGGAAAATCTCTCTGGCAGCGATGTATATTATGCTGCACACAAGAGGAACGTCACAGATTGCAGAGCTAAGCGAGGTAAAGTAATGGAGACTGTGCAGTAAGGGAAATTTATCATAGAATCATAGAATAGTTTAGGTTGGAAGGAAACTTTAAAGGTCATCTAGACTAATCCCTGGCAATGAGCAGGGACATCTTCAGCTAGATAAGGTTGCTCACAGGCCCATCCAACCTGACCTTGAATGTTTCCAGGGAGAGGGCATCTGCTACCTCTCTGAGCAGCCTGTTCCTGTTTCACCACCCTTGTAAAAAAAATTCTTCTTTATACCTAGTCTAAAGCTATACACTTTTAGTTTAAAACCATTAGCCCTTGCAACAACCATTGCAACAGGCCCTACTAAAATTTCTAGAAAGGTGGACAGAATAATCATTAGTCCCTGTAATGCTAAACTCTAATACAAAACGGGAAAGAGTATCTTCATGCTAATCATACTTAGCTACAAATCTGCTTTAAGGTGCAGTCCCAAATATTTTAAAATATAACCATAAAAGTGTTTAGTTTCAGGTGTGTGTTTTTTTTTTTAAGCTTGCAGTTAATAAAAAGTAGAAAAACAGAAAAATCACTTCAAATTTGTCAAAATGACAAACAAGAATTTCAGATGTCAAGTAAGTCTGAAAGAGATTAAAAAGTTAGAGCATAACATGCTAAAGCATGCAAAACACTTTGTGTCATTCAAAATCCCATCCTGTTACTGGATTTTCCTTTCTGCAATTACTAAGATGATCCATTCACTGAGTTATCATTGTGTAAAACTCAAAAAAACTGTATCACCATATGTACATTCACAGAATCACAGAATCTTAGTGGTTGTAAGAGACCTTTGAGATCATTGAGTCCAACCACATTAAAAAAAACCACAAAAACAAACCCACCCAAACAAACACAAAAACACACCCACAACCCAAAACAAAACAAAAACCCCACAAAACCCAGAAAAACCACACACAAAAAAAGCACCCACCAACTAAACCCCACACACAACACCCCACCACAAACCAATAATCTTGGGCACTAGA
>JAOTQQ010000012.1:74752697-74769412 GCA_026546715.1 Gallinago undulata | reverse complement strand
GTTTGGTGTCATCCGCAAACTTACTGAGGGTGCATTCAATCCCCCTGTCCAGATCATCAATAAAGATATTGAACAATTCATATTTGAAACAGTAGGTCAGTTCTTTATTGCTTGTCTCAAATGTAAGTGTTGAACTGGAATATATACTGGAAGTATACTGGAATAAATACTGGAAGTATACTGGAATAAATACTGGAAGTATTTTCCTTTCCAGTTAAGCCTGAGGAGTAATTGCCATAATTTTGAGAAGGGTGCAATCAAGAATTTTTAAAGCAAGTCTTCTTTAGACTTTCTATGCTTAGAGAAGCCATGAAGTTCAAAGAAGTATAATTAGATTTAACATAACATTTTTTTCTTGTGCTAAACAATACAGTCATCTGAGTTTTCTGCTTTTAGGGCTAAATAAGATATATATATTTATTTCCAAAGCCTTCCTCAGGGCTGCAGCACTTGAATCAGTATTATTTCTTTGGTTTCTTTCTTATACCATCATTTGATTTAAAGATTCAGAAAACTCAGATTCTGAGTCTTGTGGTTTTCCATTAACTTAAAAATGCTGTCTCATAATGTTTTGAAAGAGCAGCAATGGTATATATAATTTTTTTCCCCTCTTCTGTGCAGCATGATAATACAAAATAAGGTGTAATGCATTTCTTGCGTAACAGTAGCAGACAACAGTCTTGCATATCATTCATGTTATCCCGTGGTAATACAACCAGTGTTCCTTCTCATCTTTCTTTTTGTGCCCTTTACACTGTACAACCCAGCAACTGCTGTATGCATATAAAGTGTGAGATATACAAAACATTAGATATATGTACAAAAATAAAAATACTTTTTCTTTAATAAAACTCTGTTAAATTAAAAAATAATTTTCTTAATATAATGAAGTAGGACCTCTCTTATGCAAAATTTCTAGTTTTAATACCCTAGGTTTAACACTGATATTCTGCTTATAGGAAGTAAAGCCAGTCAAATTTATCTACTGCCACGTAAAAACATAGTCTGATATATTCATAGTAAGAACTGTTAGAAAAATCTAATGTTAATAATAGCAAAATAACATTTGAAGTTTTGCTTTAAAATTTTCCAGTCACTAACCAAAAAATATAAAGGACATGGTAATGTTCCAAAATGACAGATGCTGTTCTGCTAGGCTGCCTTTTTTTTTGTTGTTTATATGTTTAAATAATTTATTAAGCCATATCCCTTAATGGGAGCAGAAGCTTTCTGTACCTTTGCTGAATATCTTCACAACACTGCTAAGGCGTTAGAGGTCAAACCAAAGGAAACCTCGACTGGCTTGCTGTCAGATCTTATCCTTTGGGTAATCCCATGAATACCAGCTGGATCCCATAAAAACACATAATGATCTCAGTTCTTTTCTTTTCTTTTTTTTTTTTTCCCCAGGATGGGAAAAAAAAGCCCAACAACTAAACAAACCAACCCAACAAAAAACCCCAAACACTAGCTGAAATGTGAAAAGGAACCATTGCCACCATTCAGTACTATCTAATGATCTTAAATCTTAACATCTCTCCTAAATACCAAGTCAGACAAAATCACAGAAGGACTTCCACAGCTGTTCCAGGTTAAGTGGTTATCTCTTATCCTCACCTTGCTCCCTGCTTCCAATCAGTACTCCTGCAGTTCTCCAAACGTGATTTCCCTTTAAAATTAAATGGGCCACTGTGTAAAGAAGTTGTTTTGGTTTCAGGTGGTTTCTAACCTAACCTGTTTCATCAATCGGGTCAATGAGCAGTTGCGCTTTCAGAATTGGTGCTGATAACCTTCTCATGGGAAATACTTTGAAATGAGTATTCAGGTACCACCAAAAAATGAGCAGCCAATGTAGTTGGCTTGTAACTTGTTCTAGGTGCCTTTACTGCTATATAATAACACAAAAACAACACGGTGAGCATAGGTAGAAAGGTCTTAGTGGCATTGATTTGTTCACACATAGCAAAAACTAGAGATGTCTGTGTGGGCAATGCTATATAAGTGGCAGAATTGTCTTTCAGGTTCTACCACATCACACTTGCCACGCTTAAAAAATAAATGCACTCTCCAATTTACTGATACATTTCTGAGTTTTACCATGACTTTTCTTTGATCGTTCCACTCAATATGCCATATATCTTTTTGATTTTGCAGAGATTTTCAAAGGTACTTAGCACTGATGTAAAGATATTTTAATAGCCCAAGCAGAGTGTTTTTGAACATCCCATTGAAGTAATGTACCTAGCCCTTTAGTGGAAGGATAGCTTTGTATTTGTTAAAATATTTTGGCTTAAAAAGCAGAGAATTTTATTATTTTTATAGGAGCCCAGATAAATTGTCCCCCTTCCCAAAGGAGTTCAGCAGTATAATTTCTCAGACTGATATCACGTAACCTGTGCTCCAGCCTTCCCAGAATGAATCTTGTCTATACGGCACACCAGGTAGTGATGCTTTAGAGAAGGACAGATGGAATTGCTTCATTTTGGGAGAAGGAACAAACAATTCTGGTCAGAATGTCCCGTGCCTATCATCTTTGTGCCTTTCTTAAAAAATCTTCCACATGAAAAGTTAACGCAGTTTGAGTCTCCTGCGTACCATGTGTCTGGGTTCACAGTCCTTCACACAAGGCTGCATACTTCTGTGTTTTTAATCAGGTGGGTGAAGAAATAGTGATTTTACCAGTCAGTAGCTTACCTGATCTGGAATGAGTAATATCTGTGCAAACAAATTATATGTTGCTCCTTTGGAGAAAATAGACCATTATGCAGAATTAATTGATAGGGAAGCAGTGGCTGCAGACAGCCAGACTCTAATGATCAGTTCAGAGCCAAGTGAGGGAAGCTGTTAAACTTTTCATAAGCCTTATAAATCTTATATAAGAATTTTAGTAAAACATGCTAGTCAATATAGGAAATAAAACGTGCTGCAGTTTAGTTACCAGCCCTTCCAAACTGTCGGTTCTGCCTGTCTCCAGATTCCTGTGCTTCCTCCCCACTCTCTCCCTTTAAAGGTCTCGTTCATTTGCTTATCAAACCCTTCAGTCAGCTCTGTTGTCTGCTCTGCATTTCTCATTACCAGCTGAGTATCTTATCAAAAGCCATTGTCATTTGGAAAATGCATTGTTTTTATTCAGTTTTAGCATCACTTTTCCTGCCTCATTGAGCAGGCAGAACTGTAAGACAGCCAGGCAGAGGGAAAGCTTTGTTCTGCAGTTTAATTAAAGTCTTGGTTGTTTGGATGGTGAGCAGCCTTGGAAAGCATGTTGGACTTAACCCCCTCACGCCAGGCTTAGCAGTCAATATTGCTACAGTGGGAAAGCCGTAGAGCACTTTCTGTACCAGCACCACAAATTATAGACCCTGAACACCCCCTCACCCTGATTTTCAAAGGCGTACATTTGTCCTCTGCACTGCTACCCATGGTCTGTTCTTTCTACCTTCATCCTACCCATAGCACAAAGGACCTGCCCTTCACATTCACCAAGGCACACAGGCACCGGGAGAGAGTCTCTCACATTTGGTGGGAAGGAGAGCAGAGCTCCTGCTTTGCTGGTTTTAGGTGGGGAAGGAGCATGCTGGGATGGCCACTGGGATGTGCATCAGTATCTCAATCAATGGGCAGAGTGTGTCTAGATAAAGAGGGAGCAAATAGTGGACCCCACAACCCCTGAAGGGGGAAAGCAGATGTGATGAATCCTCAGTAGAAGTTGAAGCTTTATTTTGTACTTGGGTGCATGTGACCTAAACACCAGGGGGATAAAACAGAAATGCTTCCTATGCCTCTGCTGGCCTAGAAGACAGAAATGCTTTGTCTTCTGACACAGTAAGGCAGTAAGTAGCATAATGGCTATAGAGGAGAGCAGGCGTAGTGGCATAAACCCATCAGGAATAAACTTTGATTGCTTTGCTTTTGCATCATATAAATATTAGCACTGTTCTATATCTTTTGGATAATAAAATCTGAACAAATGTCTCATATTTTTCCCCAGAAAAAAAAAAAAAAAGCTGAAGTAAAATGCTGATGCTGAAACAATCAAAGAAAAAGCAAATAACAGCAATCATACTGACTCTAGAGAAAACTGTAGCACATAGTAGAGGATTTGTGGCTTGCTTAGATCCTCAGCTGGGACTCGCTTGCATTGTCAGCTGGATCTGCAAGAGGAAACACTCAGTGAAGTCAAGAATTGGAGCCTGCATTGTTGCTTTGAAGCTGGTTTGGTGAAGCGTTTGTAAAGTAAGAGCTTATTAAAAACAGCTCTGACCCTGCAGGAGCTGCTGCATTTTCCTTTTTCATTTCTCCTTCCCAATCTTCTGCAGGTATAAAGGAAACCAGAATCTGCAGAAATCAATATAGGTATGAAGTCACCTTTTCAAAGGTTTTATGAATTTCATGAAGACCCTAGCCAAAAATTGCTGGATAAGCACCTCCTTGCTCCCCCTTGCATGCTGATGGTCTGACTTGAGCCAAGTCAGGTCCCATCATTTGCCTCTAAAAGAATTTTTTCTCTCCTCCTACCTGACCTTGAATTTCTGTACTGTGTTTCCTCCACACTATTTTCAGATTTACTGCCTAACTTAAGTTGTTATAAATCTGTAGACTTACTATTTACATCAATGCTCATAACAGCCTTTTTAATTATTTATTTTATTTTATTTTATTTATTTGCACATAATTGAGCCTCAGCATTATATTTAGATTATCTTTGCTCCTTTTTTACATCCAGCCATCTTAAATGACCCTGTGCCTGTGTGGCAGAATCACAGAAAGGTTGAGATTGGAAGGGACCTCCTGGGCACCACTAAAAGGAAACTGGCTCTGTCCTCTTTTAACCCTCCCTTCAGGTATTCATATGTATTTCTAAGACCCCCTTGAATCTTCCCTTCTTGAGGCTGTACAGTCCCAGGTCTCTCAGCCTTTCCTCATAGAAGAGATACTCCAGTCCCTTCATCATCCGTGTGGCTCTTTGCTGGACTCTCTCCAGTATGTCCACGTCTCTTTTACTGAGGAGCCCAGAGCCAGACACAATAAAAGTAGAAGTATCTGAGATCTGTCTGCATCTACAGTCAAGATGCAACTGAAACATAGATCCCAAAAAGTGTATAACACTAAAAACCCCTGTTGTTTAAACCTCATTAACAAGCCTGTAAGCAAAATAAAACATTACCATAAGAAATTCTATCTGCAATAATTACTGAAACATAATAATGACCTAGAGCATTTTAAGACAGGAAAGTAAATCCAATATTTACAAACAGACCTAAAGCAGAAATTCAGATTTGAAATGACTTGGAATCTGACTAGCTTGCAGTGGTTAAAATAGTTATTCTTCTGGAAAGTGACATAAGATCTTTAATTAAAAATGTTGGGAAACTTGATTTTATACTAAGAAGATGATTTCAGGTTTGACTTTGTGTAGCACTCTACAGAATAACCAACTAACATGCTTTCCTTTAGCACATAAGCTTTTCTTAGATGTTGGTTTAAGTCCTGACCCTTTGTAATTCTCTTAGTGTCAAGCCCTGAGAGGTTCACAGCTTGAAGTTAACTGGCTGCAGCCATTAAACCTCTGTTTTAACCTCACAACTGCTTTCTGGAATGCTTGAGAAATCCATTGCTGCAGAAATTTGGAATAAGAGCCCTTGATCAAAAATCAGGAAGTCTATTATTTGAGCTAAAGTAAAGTGTGCCTCTGGGATGTGAACTAGCTTTGTAAAATCACATCACCGGGTGGTACAACTGCTGTGAAGTAAGCCAGAACTATTATGTTCTTTTCCCCTCACTCTGGCTTCTTAGCTATTCTCAATTAATTTAAAAGCTTTTGCCAGCCAAGTTGCTCTTTTCTGCCTTGGAGCTGAATGCACACTTCTTGATTTTCAGCATCCACTTCCCTCACAAACAGGTCATTCACTGAAAGCATTAGTCCATAAACTTCTCAGATCTACACACAGTTTCAGTTCTAAACTCCTGACTGATACTTTATAGCTTAATATGATTGCATATGCCAAATGAAGATCCCTTCCTTTTTTGACAAGCTTCAGTAATTTGATGAATTACTAACTGTAAATAAAGGTTACTGGCCTCTCACAGTTTGAAATTTTGCTTTCAGATGCTTTTGACTTTCTGGACTTAGGAAATAATATTACTAAGAGTTGACCTAGGAAAATTTATGCATGTCATGACTTTCCTCTAGTGCAGGCTTTCTGACTTGTGCCAGGAAGTACTCACCTTTCGTCACCTTTTTGCCAGTCCTGTGAAAACCCACACAGATCAAAAAGTCAGGCTGCGTGTGCTCCGAAATGACGAAGAAGGGATTTTCAACTCAAGTCTCGCTGTTTCCAGCGCTCATGCTGCAGCATCACATAGTGACAGTACATTTACCTTCCCCACTAAGGAACCGTGCGTGATCCCTTCAGCCTTAAGTCTACAGATTTAAGACTAAGGGTAAAACAAATCTCCACTTTTTTTTTTTGTAGTGGCTACTTGTAGTAGCTCTAAGCTGATCACCGGAGCTGAGGTACCACAGTCCTTGAATTAAGACAACTGAGTTGCTTCTCATGTGAGCTGTGGTAACTGTGTGCTTGCGTGCACCAAATATATTGCAAATGTGAAATAAAACATATTAATTCAAACTACCATGAAGAGGATTACCGTAATAATTTGTTATACACATCTTGCTTTGTGAGAAAGGTAAAGGAGATACAGTCATCTGCTGTGACTGCTGAAGAGCAGGAATTCATTAAGCTGCAAGAAAACAGTTCCTTTTGAAAGACAGTTTACACACAGAAGGGGAAGATTTTTCTGCCTTGTGTTTGAAAAGAAGTCACCTTTCTGTTTGGTCCCTTAAAACCATACAGTTGTTTACAAGGAAGCCAGCTCATTCAAACCTAGAGAACAGCAGAGCTGTACCTGGGATCATATGGGGAGGAACTTAGAGGAAGATGGTGATGGAGTGGAGGATGTGATTGGCTGAGATCATGAAGACAAAGTCTAGGAGCCAAAGAAGAAAACAAAGGAAGAGTCAGAAAATTCAGGAAAACTAGGAAGAACTACGATTTTGTTGCCCTATATAATTTCCAGCATTTCTGGAAGTTAGGTAGATGGGGATGTTGTTATGTATATAGTAGCCGAGTGCTCACTGAGGCAGATGAGACTGGAAATTAGGGAGGCTGGTGAGGAAAGAGCAGCTGTTGGCCAAATACACCCCTTAGGATTCAGAGAAAATGTTGGGATAGAAACCCAATTTCTATAGTTCTAGAATAAAGATCAAAGTAACTGAATCAAAGAGGAAAAAATACATTGTGCCATTGAGATCAAAAAACACAGCTATCATCAAAAGAAGAAAGGAAGGCAGTAAAGCAGGATGCCAGTGAATCTAATGGGATGAAGTTCAGAAGGAAAAAGGCAGAAACCACCTGTGGGAGGAAGAAAGATGGACTGTAAAATAGGAGACTGGTATTAGACTACCAGAGTATAGGAGATATAAGAAAATGATGGGCTAGTACAAGAACTGCAAAAGATAGCAAGGGATCTGCAGCAGGAGATATGAAGGACTAGTGCAGGGACTTGAACTGGTTAGCCTGGATAAATTAGAACTTGGAACAGAGGCCGTGAAGGTGGTTGAGGAGAGAGGGACTTCCGTAAAAAGCAAGACATGGAGTAGAGCTAAAAAAGAATAAAAATTCCTCAGTCCCACCATCCAAACTCTGTGCCAAACCAACTGCAAAGCATCCTGTTCCCCTCCAGTGTGATACCATACACAGAAAAATAGCTCTCAATCTGTTATTAAAAGAAGAGGCTTGAGGTGCTGGAACTAGATGTCCCACTCTTTCTGTGTCTGTATAAGATACATTTTAATGTCATGGGATGAGATTTTTCTTTTTGAAGAAAAAGAAAATTCGAAAAGTGTATGCACAAAAAAGTCAGAAGAATTGTGGGATTGGAAGGTCAAGCACTTTTGTGTTACATATGCAACTAATTCATCTTGTTTGTGCTTGTACATTAAGATAAAGTGTTTAAGGATTCAGAGAGAAACCTGCGCTTTGCATTTTCTTGATCTTTACATGATAAAGTATTGCACTGGGAAAACAGAACCTATCTGTGAAAGTTTCTGGACAACTGTGAACTAGTTCAGAAAATAAATAAAATTTTTCCTTTGGAATCACATGCAGTCTTGTCCCCAAGATACCAAAGGCAGGATTGACCTGTGACTAGTACACATGACATTTTCTTTCTTTAATATCACGGTTTCATGACTTTGGACTTGGACAAGAAAATGCACAGTCCCCCCAGCTTTCCTGCTTTGAGAGGTTCTTGTGGTTCATAAGCCAAAACGCCTGAGTCAAGCAGAGAAGATCTGAAGCGCAGTGTTGTGGCACAGGATATGAAACTCATTGTAATTGGAGTCATATCTGGGGCTCACATCAGGATCAACAAACATTTCATGGTTTATGGCAAAAGATAATCTCCAAGGAAATCTGACATCTTCAAAGGTGCCAGTGCAAAGTTGTTGAACTTTACACACACTGTTAGATAAACCTCACTATCCTAGAAAGTATTGCAAATAACTCAGTCTTGCCATCCATTTGCACTTTCATGTTATTTAGACAGCTCTGTCTATAACATTCATGCTGTATGGACACACAGAAAAGTGATTCTTAGGATGTCCTAAAATTCCATGTATCAGAAATACAAGGATTTTACTACTAACATTTGCATATTTACAAAGCACATAATTTGTAATACACTACAACACAGGTGTTTTCTTTTTTCTCTCCCAGACAGCTTGTAACCCTCATAAACTAGAGGAGTCTGAGAAGAACATGAGATCATCGTTCTTTTCAGAAGTGCTTTGGGATTTTTAATGACTACGAAGTACATGTTCATCTTAACATTTATGCTGAGCATTTCTCGCAGCACCATGGATAAAATGGAAATAGACAAAATAGCCCTCCTGAGACACATAAACTCCAGAATTAACACAGTCTGAAAATCAGGTGCACTGGGGTAATGTTCCAAAACAGCTTCAAAGCCAGTCACCCTTGCAGGTGTTGAATACCTGCAACCCCTTTTCTCCTTGTGTTTAATTTGCTGTTTCTTACCGAAATGCCACTTCATTTCAACATCTCTAATATTCCACAAAACAAACCTTTTCAAATTTCCTAACTTGTCCAAAAACTTGATCCCGGTAACATGAGAAAAGAGAAAAAGAATATAAACCTCAATATTTTCAATGGCTTCCAGCAATATATTTTTCTTTTTCTACTAGCTGAACCCTGAATTCATTCTTAGCTGTTATCTCTCTCTTCCTGATGTGTCTAGTGCAACAGAGCTAAAATTTTTGTCTGATAACATGGATTTAGTTGCTGTGTTTAGTGCTGCTTCCTTTCTTGTGGGCTGTTCTAGCCTGCTTTGTTGTCCAGAGTTTTGCCTTCTGTTGCATACAGTGCAGACTGGTCTTTTATCCCAGTCTCTATTGTTTGGCAGATTGCTGATAATGTTATTGTTGTAATGGGCATCTTAACGGCCAAACTGCTCTAGGAAAACTTTTCAAAGTAAATGAATGAATTTGTAGAGAAACTGTGCCGATCACCAAATTGTATGGGCTGTTGCCTCCAAGATTATTACCTGCTTTTCCATGTTTGCTTAGAGGCCATATTTACTTAGAAGACGCTTGAGCTCCTTCTTAAAAATATGATGAAGTTGAAGGAGCCATTCTTTACATCTATGAGATGATCTAGATTTTAAACAGCTGATAGAGCATAATTGGTTAAGATACATTAAGAAGTTGTAATCACATGCAACTCTTTCAAACTAATTTATGCTTTTCTAACTTCTGGTCATGATGCAGCTTTTTTCAATGAGAGGATATAAAACATGGAATGTTGAACACTAACTAACAATTGTATATAACTTCTTTTTCTGCTTGGACTAGTCAGCGTTTGGATAGAGTTAGGTTCTTACATAGCATAAGGGCATGGTTAGATCTCCAATAAATTAATAAGAGTCTTATCATTAAAGTCAAAGAGCTGGATATGAAGCTGAATACAGAGAATCAATTATATTCTCATGTAAATGAGAGCCAAGGAAGAGATTTCAGGACTGAAACATGAAACGGGTAGAAATATGTGATCTAACAAAGCTGGAAGAGAGCTGCATGGAGAGGTTTCCAGTTTAAACTTCTCAGCATACCAACTGACTTACTGGAACACATCCCTCTGCTTAAAGTATGTCCCTCCAAAGTTCACTGAATTAAATATGTGGCTTACTTCTGGGTAGGAATGGGTCCCTCTGAAAAACTGGTAATACTGGGACATAGTTCGTGTTTATCCCTGAACATGAACAAGATGAATTTGTTCATAAAACATAACCTTGGGAGCACTTCTGCAGTTTGTTGGTGTAAGGGTTGAGCAAATAGAGCAGTGAGAGTAAAATGCAAGGGTATTTTATACCCTAATCTTTTAACTGTAAATGGCCATTTGGACACCCCCAAAATTTCAGGGTTTAAAAAGGCAGACATGGACACTTTAAAATGTCTTAGGATTCAATATTAGCACAGTTTATGGAGAAACTATCATGAAATTATGAATTTTCCTCTGTAGTGGCAAATGTAGGATCAATAACTAAAGAACTTGAGTCTCCTAGGAGGGTTTGTGAAATAAAAAACTTTCACTGAGGAGTGGTTATACATTCAAGTGATTCTGTTGTCATATGAAAAGCTGTTCAACAATATGATTAAAGGCTTTCTATCTGTTTGGAAGAGAGTACAGTTTTCAACAGAATATTGACTTCAGTGGGGTTATTTTCACAGGCTACCACCAGGGAAAAAAGGTTCCCACTTCAGTCTTTGTTAGTAAATATTTTGATGCTTTGTCGAGGAAGGAATGTGTCACAGATTCACAAATACATACAGTTCTGTATTAGAAAAGAATCAAGAACGTATCAAAAAAAAGTAGTAGTGAAACAAACAACATTAGTAATAGTTTTAAGCAATTATTAATAATGAAATGACAAAGCAGGAGCTAAACAGTCACTGTTGCACGTTAAATTTTTGCATGTGCTTCCAACATGTCATCTAGCATGTTTATTGTACATTTTAAGAATATAAGAACTGAGTCAAAATACACATAACCAATAAACATGGATTAAAAAGCCCAAATTAAATTGGTAGTCAAATATGCATGAATGTATATGCACTTGGTAGACACTGTTCCATCATAGTCCTACTTGATAAACATTAATATTTAAAGATTGATGAATTCCATTATGTCTGCAATATTGCTCAGGAAAGTCTGGGAATAAAAATATTTCCTGATATCAGGTACAACATTAATTGTAATGTACAATTATTGTAATGTTGTACAATTACAACATTAATGTTTGTACTGGCAGTATGTGCAATGACTGCCTACATCTTAGACCATGTCTGCACAAAAGCGTCCTTATTGTTACGTGAGTCTGGTTCACTTCATAGTCCCTAATGTGGCTGGAAATACATCAGCAAAATCAATATATTATATTTGTATAACAGCTTGCCTCTCCCTTTTATTGCAGGAAAATAAGCTACACCAGTAAATAAGAGGTTTTGCTTACAAGGGTTTCTTGTGCTGAAGTCTGCTGAACACAGCCATCCGTGTTGGTCAGTAATCGTGTCCCCACAGCCCTAGCCAAGACAGCTGTAGCACGTATTTATCAAAGCATTTGTTCTTTACCAGGTTTAGAGCATGAGTGGTTATTGTGAAAGGGGCAGTGCTCACTGTCACCCATTGAGGTATAACACAGATGTAGCACGTACCTCCTTTTTTACTCTGGTACTTCGGAGCTGCTCTTGTGGAAGCCCCAGACACCAGGCAAAACAATGTTTTTACTTCCTTAGTCTGAGCACACCATCTCTGAAGTCATATCAATGCACGGCAACTTATATGATCTGTACGATGAGAAGCTGTCAACACGAAATGTATTTTTCCAGATAACACACCCAAGCTACAATATCTTTTCAATATTTTTCAGAGCAGCAGTTATCTGTTATAATATCAGACTTGGAACATTCTGTATCTTCTTACTAAGCTCTTTGCCACCAAGTCTCGCTGCCTGCAGCGCTTTGAATTGTCTGAGAGTTATTGAAGGAGGAAAAGCTTTCTTACCTAACTGAGCTGCTGCCAGCATCGAGGTCTTGTGCTGTCACTGCACCTATAATGGTGCCCACAGGCGTATCCTCATAGACTTCCATTGTGTACATTGGCTTGCTGAAAACTGGAGGTTCATCTATGTCCAGTATATTTATCTTCACAGTGGCAGTATCTTTGAATGGACCCACCGAGTGAAATCGATGGTCAAGATGGAGATTGGAGGCTTCGACTTTAAAGGTGTATGCCTTTTTTGTTTCAAAGTCTAACGGCTGTAGAAAGAAAAAAAGCAAAACATCAGATTAGACAAAAGATTAAACATTGCAAAATCACTTTGGGAGAATGAATCTGACATAGCTTAAAACACCTCCAGTGTAAATTGAGATGATTAGCTCCTTAGCTAATAATCTAATCTTGTTTTGCAGTTCATCTCATGGCAAGGTGGTTTCTGAAATAGGCCAAATGAATCATACCCAGGAAATGACTATTTCTTTACATCAAAAAATCAGGATGACTGGCATAGATGTAAAGAGTTACTTTGTAGATGTCTGAAGTTAAATGAGTGAGATTCATCTCTTGCAAATGATCTGTGTTAGCCAGAGATCTGCATTGACAACTCACAGGCAATCATCTGTCTCTAGCAGATCCAGTTCCTTAAGTGGAAGATTTCCATCTCTTCTAGCAGGAAAAGCTTTCAAAGGACCATGACAGTGATGAAAATGTGCCCAAATGAAAACTCTGATATGTACCAATGGGTGAAACCAAACTTCAGGTGTGGCTTGTAGTGTGAATTCAAACTTCATATGAACCAAGTTTGTCCTGTAAAATGTGCATCTTAGCAGTCAACTGCTACTCATGGTGTTTAGTTGAACTGAATGTATCTTGAAAAATGCAGAGTTTGATTCTGTCTTATGATCCTAAGTGTAATCCATAAGGTCCTGAAAGCAGCAGGACCTGCTTTGTGTACCTATCTGGGATTTTTTTTGGAAATGCAGCTTGCAATCACATTGTTTTGGTATTGGTTTCTGTCAATCTGTGCCTTTGCTTTTAGAAAAGTAATGGTATAGAAAGCCCTAATGCAGTCATAGAAGTTTTATTTTCAGTTAAAGGGTTTAACTGCATTTGCTTTCATGTTGTTTTTAATGTTACTGACAGTCTTTTCCTGATGTCTGGGTAACACTGGCACCTAGTGGTTTCTGCCTATAATTATCAAATTGGAAATTCTCTAACAGGAAAAGTTATGCTATCTGGAAATGAGAGCAGGGTCACAAGTGTATAAGCAAGAATATTTCAGTGTCTGTCTTTTTTTTTTCCCCAGCCATTATTACCGCAGTGTTTCCAGCCATTTGTCACAGCTGGGACAGATTTAAATTCTGACATTTTCTGTTCTTATCACAACAGGACATAATTGGCCAGATGACTGGCTGGTGTAAATTGAAGTAGCTTCATTAAAATCAATTCAGTTACCTTGACTTACATTAGCTGAGCAGCTAGCATAATGATTTCAAATCCTTAGGAAAGATTTTATAATTTTAATAAACTACATGGTCAGTCTTTTCTGAGCTGGGGATTTAAAATTAGACATCCAAGTCTATATGTCATAGAAATAATCAGGCTTAAAAGCCAAGTACTACTGAGGATTCCACTACCACATGCAACCATCCTCCTACAGATAAATTCACAGTAAAACCCAGTATGAGTTGCACCTTCATGACTGGACTGACAGAAAGGAGAAGAAAGTAAGACTGAGAAGAAACAGACAGAATTGAGTGCCATGGTGGTGAAACATCTTGTGCCATGGTGGTGAAACCCTAAGCTGTTGCCTGCATTACAAATGGACATGCTGCTTCATCATCCATTGTTATCACACTGTCTTTTCAGTTTCTATACTAGTCAAGTTTACGGTTATTCAATGCCAAAAAAAATCTTCCTCCAAACAAACAGACCCCACCCCCCAATATTCTCCATATTATTACAAACATACATTTTCAAAAAATATATTAAGGGGAGAAAACCTGGAGTTTGAAGAACCAGTCTGGAATGGAAAAAGTCTAAGTATGAGGGGTTAAGCTAGAGATAAATGATTAGGACGGAGAAAGCAACAAATCTAAACTCTCAATTAAGTAGTAATTCTAACTGATGCCTTGTATGTGGCTTTTATACCCCCAAAATTGCATTAAAACTGTTCAGTCTGGCTCCTGTGATGCATGAGTATATTTGGGGATAGATGTGCTAATGGAAAGAGCCGTAATCCATGCAGTCCTTGCAGGCTGTCTTTCAGTAAGGGTATAAACATAGCAGAATGTTAAAAATATTACAAAAAAAACCCTGTAAGGTTATTGAAACACCTTTCAATAAATCACATTTTAATGGGATGACTTCACAGAGGCTTTTTGTTTGTTTTTGTTTTTTTTAAATAACCAATAGATATATTTATTGCTTCTATAAAAATAATTATATTCAGAAAGCTAAGTTTGAATAAGGTTGTTATTTTATAAAAGTTATGAGTTTTCCACAGTAAACAGCATTTTTGGTAATATTAAGGCAATGTCTTACTAACTATGACCTATTCAACAATTAGAGGAGTATTTCTAATTGATATTCCAGGTATCAGTGACAATGGATGTATTTGGCCCCCTTACTGGTTCTTATCTGCCTTTTCCTGTGTCACAGTTACAAGCTGCTCTATATAGTTGCATAGTAAAGCACTATCAGCATATACACAGCTGTGTGCAGAAATCCCAAAATCAAATACCACATACTGACAAATCACTTTATCTTGCAACTCTGGAAGTGCCATGAAGGGGCTTATTTAGTATGACTAGGAAAGCACATAAACAGCTCTATGTTAGAAATAAATATATTTTGAAATATTACTGTTTCCCGTATTCAAGGCAGAAGTTAAGAAATGCTACTATATAGATGTATCTGTATCTAAATTTATATATTAGATAGGTAGATGGTTAGATAGGGGGAGAGAGAGCGAGAATTAAAGAACTGAAAAAAAAGAATGGACTGAAAGATATAATGAATACTAATGAGAAGAATGGCAAGAGTGGGAAAAGAACTATCCTATCCGTTTATTCTGCTTCACAAAGAGGCAGGACCAGAAACTCCAGAAACTTCTGCTTTTATCCACAAACAAAGCTACAACAGCATTGTTTGTGATACAGGCTTTCATGATCCACACCTACAACGATGGAAAAGCTGTATTTTGGGATGAGACTCTAAGCCCCAGGCCATATGGATAGTTATGGACAGTAGCACTGGGTTGAGAGGAAGCACATATTAATTTAGGCTTATCTTCATACTGGCGCTGTGCAACTGTAAACCAGTTCTGTGTCATGGGTGCCCATCTCAAAACCTGGCAACACTTTGCCCTTGAAGATGAGTTGAGCATCTAAATGGTTTGTGAAATACTGTCATCTGACTACTTGCTGTGCATCAACATGTTTCAGTAACTGAAATTCTGCACTGGATTTTAAATAGCATAAGGAAATAATTTGGATTATAGAGCAGGTTGGTTTATTAAAGGAAACTCTAGTTAACCAAGAAAGGAGATCTGTAGGCCAAATCTATAGCAAGTGCTGTAGATTCGATCAAATCTGGAGTGTTTGAAGATTTGATGGGAAGTGGGCAAAATATATGTATTTTCTGTATCTGAAGAAGGGAAGAATCTCATTCTTCTCAGTGGCTGCCATGGTCTTTATGATTGCATCTGCACCTGAGTCAGCACTTTGTGCCCGTACTGAAGGACTTAATATCACCTTGCTTCTTCCTCAAAATGCAAAACCACGATTCCCACTCACACAAGCTCATGAGTTACAATTATAGGCAGAGAGTGCCTATGCACACACCTGCAGAACACTTCCATCCCTGACAGTGCTCAAGACCAGGCTGGATGGGGCTTTGAGCAACCCGGTTTAGTGGGAGGTGTCCCTGCCCACGGCAGAGGGGTTGAGACTAGACGATCTATAAAGTCTCTTCTAGCCTAATCCATTCTATGATTCCCTGCCTCTGGAGATGAAGGGGTGGAGTGTGGTGAGCAGTGTACAGTCTTGCTTTTAAAGCAAGGGGTAGCAGTAATGCAATTCTGGCTGAGGGACACCAGGAGTCTTGCCTTATGCTGACTATTACGGTGTACAGATGCTCTCAGACTGATCTTACATTATAGCAATGTCCCGGCACTACATACACGGGCTGTCCCATGAGCAAGACAACTCAGCTTAGTCTACAGTCAAAATTCTACTTGCTGACTCCAATTAAAGGCTTTTTAAAAGTGGCCTCTAAGGTTACAAGGACGTATACACTTGAAATACCCTCCTGCAGCTACTGGGTCTGTTCACGGTCCTCCCGGTTTCTTTTATTTTATAATCATTAAAGTTACTGTTTCTCATCATGTAGTGCTATGTTCTTTCTGATATGCTGTGATTTATCTGCTCTAGTGAGACCTCATCTGGAGTACTGTGTGCAGGTCTGGAGCCCTCAGTATAAGAAGGACATAGACCTGATGGAACAGGTCCAGAGGAGGGCCACTAAAATGATCAGGGGGTTGGAGCACCTCTGCTATGAGGACAGGCTGAGGGAGCTGGG
>JAOTQQ010000012.1:74721916-74752597 GCA_026546715.1 Gallinago undulata | reverse complement strand
GGGTGTCCCTGTGACTGCAGGGGGGCCGGACTAGATGACCTTTGAAGGTCCCTTCCAGCCCAGATGATTCTATGATTTCATGGCTACAGCTTTGTGGCCTGATCAGTTAGTAGTGGTACGCAGCTTACAGAGAATAAGATGCAGGTGTTCCCTGAGCTTCCACTGACCCACATGCAGAAGCTCACCCAGTACAGCGCAGGGCTGTCAGATCGTACCAGATGAAGCCCAGTAACCGTTTTTTCCTGAGCTTTAATGACACTGCAGAAAGTAGTAAAATAACGTCTGAGCCAGCCTCAGTGCTTGAACCCTGCTCAATTTTTGGATTAGCTCACGCTGAGCCAATTAAGAGACTTCTGCACACAACGGGCTTATCCTATAAACTCATCCTTAGATTAATAAATTTAGTGCCAACTGTTCAGTGAAGCTTGGATCCTTCTGTTTTCCTTTTCTGTCAGGTATGATCATTAAAGATGTCTTATCAATTTCAGTAAAATCAGGAGCTTGCCTGGGACTGAGGCATTGTCCCTCCATACCCGGGAGCACACTCCGTGTCCCACCTGAGGCCATTACACTCCAGTAGGAAGGAGGTGACCCCTTCTCTCACCCTGCTTTTTGCAGCTTACCCTCACTGCAGCTTGTCGAAGCATTCAGGTAGGATGACAGCTACTATATAAATATAAACCCCAATAAACACTGTATAAAATAGCCCCAGACAAGGGAAGAAATTGGTCATTGCATTCCTAATACAGTACCTAATATTTTGTACCCTTACGGAGAACTGTATGCAGCACTGTCCTAAAGCCAGGCATTTTCCCCTCTTTTTACTGATACTATTTTCCCCCTTTTTTTTGAGAGAGAGAGGAAGCAATCACAACATTAACCACACAGTGGTGCTAAACGGCACGTGGATCATTTCCTTAACAGAATATAAGAAAAGCTATTCCATTTTTAATATATGTAAATAGCACAAGAGTAGTAGTAATCGAGCTTATCATGATCATAGCATGAAAATAAATTAGCAACCACACCAGATGATTTAAGACGTGCGTCTATAGGTGCTACAGGTGTTTGTGCCCATTTAGTGTCTGAGAAGCAGAGAATGGCCTTTTGCCTCTGCTAATGAATTTAGTGTGCTGAAAGGAAAAGTTTGGCTTGTGCAACTTTTTATCATCAAATGTATTTTCCACCAAAAATAAATGTAGTCCAGAAAGGCTTCATTTTTCTCAATTTTGATATAGAAATGTCTCTCTCTTTTTTTTTTTTTTTTTTTTTGCATAAAAACAGGAAAAAACCCATCTTCACAGTGACTGACAAGACTTTCTGGCTGCAAGAAAGTTTTCAGAAAAAATAAAAAAAACCTTTAAAAGTAGCTTTTAAATGGTTCAGCACTGAATTAGTGCAGCACTTACAGCATCAGAGTATGCTATGATACAGAAAAAAAAGTGCAAACCTGTTTTTAAAGCACATGGCACTTCTTATTAGCGTCTTTGCTTATTATGGAGAATTCATCATTGAAAGTGCTGGTCCTATTCATTCACTAGTTTTGATTTAAACAAGAATTTAAATACTTATCTAACTTAAATATTTACGTAATCCCACAAGGTCAAATTAGCATTTTAAACATTATGTTTCTGTGTAGGCAAATGAATAGTGCTGTTGCAAGCTTGTACTGTACGAGTAGTGTGCATTTTAATACGTGTCGTCAGAATTGTGAATGTCCAGCATTTCTGACAATCTGAAAACTGCACCCCATGGAAACACACTCACATTATTACAAGCATAGAGCGTAGGGAAAGTCAAATCACTTAACAGTATCCTTAAGGATCTGGATTGTTCTTGTTTAACCTGGGATCCAGCAAGGAACTTAAGTGGATGATTCCAAAATGTTTTAAAACACTTGGATCATTTAAATCTTAGTGAATGAGACCTTTTCCCTGAGAAAAGTTTTGTGAAGGGCAATGTGTAGGGTCTGTATAAAGCATTCTGTGCTGTGTGTTGGGTTTATTTTCTTTCCATGCTCCTTAATAGAACAAAGCTGGCATACCCTGACCTTCACAGCCTGTCACTGTCCCCAGGCTCACTGTGATGAAAAAGATTAAGAAGGGATTAGGATTATATTTTTTTACACTCCTGTTCAGTCACAGAGATCTATCATTTACATTAAGCAACATCAACAGATGTTCTGCCATTGTAAAAGTGCCCTAAGCTTTCAGATATGCCTTATCTTGTTACTGAAAAGGCTAAATAAACACAGCAAAAATACAATGATCAACTCTAAAGTATCTGGATATAGAATTAGTTATGTATTTTTTTTTAATTAGTGGTTCAGTTAGATATTATATAATTCCCCATATAGCAACTTCAAAAGTGGCCAGTTATTTTGCTTACGCTGGTCCTAAAATAACTGTATCAGGCAAATTCATACATGGATGCTCTTCAATAGTAATATTATATGCATGCTTTTTAAATTTGCATTGCCAATCTGAATGTTTAGTCCATACAGTCTAATAGTTAACCGTAAGTACGGAAAAATTCCATTGCTGTGTATAAAAGCAAGCAGCACATCTGGGACTTGGGATTCAGATCTCCCTGGATTAGACCTATCAAAAGCCTATTCTTGATGCTCAAACATTCATTTTTCAATGGTTCCCACTCATTGCTATTTCCGGCTGCGTACAGAGGGGCATGAAGCCACTCAGCCTGACAGTTCCAGGTGAAGCTATTTTTGAGTCACCTGCATAGAGGAAAAAAGGTGATCTAAATGAGTTTAAAAAATGAAACAAAATTTACACATTCACATAAGGAGAAAGCAGTACATTCAAACTTTTGCTCAGAACAGAAGGGGGTGTATGAAGAGTGCAAAGAGCTTGTTTCATTGACAAATTACTTGCTGCATGTATGGTACATTCTGTTTTATGTCACTAAAGCTAGCAGAAGATTAAGTGGTTTGACATCATCTGGTCTTTTAATGCACCCATGGATAATTTACTATTTCCCAGGTCAAGAGACTGAAGACAGGAATTTCATTGTTAGAAAGTGTATAATGCAAATATAGATCTATAGTCAGAACCAGGGGAAATATAAGTAGCTGAATTCTAATTTTTTTTGGAACTAAAGCTTCTCTTTTCCTAAAGCTTGTCTTATACCTGTGCAGAACTCTTTTCTTCCCAGACCCTTCTGGAGCTTTCAGCTCATACATGTGTTTATTTTACATAAATTACACCTACAAGCATGAGCTGTCTATAAAACATAACCGGCCTTGATCATTGGTGTACATGTACATGCCTCAGAAGACAACCATTCCTTTAAAATGTGACTGTCCCTGTTTTGGATCTCTCCTACTGAGTGCTTTAATCACTAAATTCCAAATAACTCTTATCCTTTCCATCTTCAAAATTCATACATTCAGTCATCTTGGACGTATTCTAGTGCACTAAAGCAACATCAACAGCTGAGATGCAGTGCCCCCTTGCAGGAATATCTGAAAACCAGCTATTTGGGACACTAATAGGAAACTGGAAGTAGGACATGCCAATTTTTAACCATTTGGGACTCTTCTAACCTGAGTAAAAACTCTTTTCACCACAGTACTGTACAACAGCTTCATTATTAAAATAACAAACATAAAATTAAATTATTCAAAATAAAATGCTGAAAAATAAAATAAATATATCTTCTCAAATGTAAAATATAGCTCTTCAATTCCATGCTCTGAATTATAGCATTTCTCATACAGTTTTAGGTGAGAAACTTCCATAAAAGAGAAATTATACTTTCTAGACAGAAATAAGAATTACTTCTCTGCCATTAAAACCGACATTATTTATGAAAGGTCATACGTGATTGTATAAGAAATCAAACATTAAACTCCAATGTCTTTTAAGACCAAGATCGCAAACACAGATTCTAATAAAGATACAAATCAGCGTGTGTTACTTATGAGGTGTAATTGCACAACACTTAATTCTCTTACCTAGTTTATCACTTGAGCCACAGGTACATACGCCCCATTGGTGCCACATACCTTTTTCAGTTTGATGACTCCTTCCTGGGTATCCTCATCTGTTGTGATGTCAAACAAGTTTCCTCCATCTCCTGGAACTATGTTGTATTCAATTTCTGCATTTTTCCCAAAATCAGGATCCACAGCTCTGATCCTTCCAATGGCGGAACCAACATGAGAGGACTCGGGTACTTTTAAATGGAAGATACCTGTAACAGAGAGGTAGAGAGTCATTCTTGGGATTTCTTGATAATTAACATACTATATTTGATTAAAACCATGCAGTCTGTGCAAAATAAACAAACTTAAATCATCCAATTAAAATGATGAGATCAAAACAACAAAAGATTAGAAAAAGATATGCAGGTTTTACTTACTGAACAGGCTAATTTCTTCTAGTTTCTAGATTTGGTCCAGTACAACTGTGAGGCCCTTAGCAACTCTATCTCTTGAGACGCCTACCTATATTTATATCTTTAATTAAATTCTACGTGTAGACAGTATATGTTTATAAGCATTTTCCTCCCTGTACGTTTAACAGCTATCAGTATCTGAGTTTTTATTTTTAGAAAACGTATCTATGCATTTCACAGTGGTTGAAAGGAAAAATTCAATGGAAAAAGGGATTTTCACTCATTTCCATAATAGTCAGTATTATAATGACATGTACAAGTCCTTGGGGGGGGGAGATAGAAAGCATATTGTTTATACATTGTCTATACATTACCCACCAGAGGGTGCTCTTACTAAAAGTTCAGTGCTAAACATACTTTTTTAGCTCTGCACATTTTTATTTTCAGTTTATTTACTACTAATGGTAACAAAAAGATTAAAAAAAATCACATGAAAATGACACACTTCAAACTGCTACCAACATTTGAGGACAAAAGGGGTTTTCATTCAGGGAAACTGCTACGTTGAAGAAATACTAGCGGAAGTAGTTAAAATAGCAAAAAGGTCCAAAGCACTACGAGTCCCCCCTTAACCTTTAATGACATAAGTAGCAGCAGGCTTTAGTATATACCACCCTGCCCTGGTTTATTAAACCTCTGCTGAAGCACCTGCCTTCCCTGCTTGCAGCTGCACGTCTCGCTGGGGTGGTTATTTCACACAGCTGGTAGTGACCACCACCACCACGGCCAGCATTTCCAGTGGGCAGGTAGCGTTCACCTTTCTCCAGGCAGCTGCCTTTGCAATCAAACGTACCAGCAGCTTTTGGAGCTGATTTCAGCAGGCCCCGGGGATGCTTCATTCATTTCATCCCGTCGCTGAACAAAGCTGGCATTTGCTTGCCCCATCAGCCGCGCATTTCGTTTTCCTGGGTCACCCTCCATCAGCTCCCACAGAGCAAGAAAACACTGGCAATGGCCTTCTCCGTTCCTCTACATGGGAATATGTAGGAGGAAATTTACACCTCTTTTTCAATAGTATGTCAGGACAGACATCTGTGGCTAGTGGGAGGCATGTTAGGGGGGTGTCTCATTTCCTCCTGGTAGTCGTTCAGTCACACTTCACAAAATAAGGCTCTCAGAGTTTGGGTACCATGCAACAGCAGGACAGATGACTTTCACATCCAGCTGCTGAATTACGCAGCAAACGCTGCTCCCTGTTGTTATCTCCTTACAATGCACGCTGTGTCAGCTTTTTCAGCTTTACAATAGTTCCAGGTGAGGAAAAACAATGACATTAGCACTGCTGGATTAGGAGTAAACCTGCTCTTTTGTCAGCTAGTGATTTGGGTTATGTTATCTATATAATTGTCTACTTGATGCCCCCCAAAAATGTTTTGTATGCTTCCTCCCTCTGTCCATCACTATGCAAAGTATATCTGAAGGCAAAACTCGCTTTATTTCTTTGACAAAATCCTTGTAAATAAAGTCCCCTTGTGTCAGCAACCACATTTGGGCATTACCACGTGGCATTCATTGACTGAGCTACTAGAGGTTGTGCAACTATCATTTCACTCTTTTTTTTTTCCAAGGGAACATACTAAAGGAACCTTTCCTTCCTCTTTTTTTCCAAGAGAATGGACCAAAGGAAGCTTTACTACTTCTTCTTTTTGTTTTAATAGCTGAAAAGGAACACTAATTAGAAATTCTCCTATTATCTAATGTCACAAATATGTGTATTACTGTGTCTCTGCTATGCAAGTTATTCAGCAGAGGTGAAAGAAAAGGGATCCAAAAGGGTTCTGCCCACACCTGAATCTTATATTACATTTCCACAACGTAGTTCTATCTCTGATGCCCAGGTCTTTTACAGACACTTACACTGTATGACAGAAACCATTGCTGCAGTGTTTGCCCTTTACAGCCACAATTTTGGTGCACATAAAAGGTAAGAGCATATGATAATAGATTTTTCCTTCTTTGCCTAGTTGATCTATTCTTAGTGAACTGAAGAGCTCTCAGATCCATTAAAACAAACATTTCTCTATAAAATACTGTACCTGGCTGTAAAGCTTATGGGACTTAGATGAAGTCAAAGAAACACTACATTACTCATTTCAAGTTGTTTAGGCTTTTATCGGTTATTTTCAATGACTTGGCATTTCATCACTTCCAGAAATTCAACAGCAATAGAGATCGGGTCATTCAGATTAATTTGAAACTCTGAAGTAATCTTCAACTCTGGCAGAGTCAGATCTCTGAAGATGTAGTATGTAATTACACTGTCATCGTCCTCCTGTAATAGTATCTTCACAGCATATGGAAGCTGTTAATGGTGCTACTGTGACAACATACTTTCCAAATACAATAAATGAAAACAAATAATGTGTATTGTTGCCAGCTCAGGGAAAAACTTCAAGAGAATATAATGTATAGCATGAAAACTTTTTTTTCCCCCCCCAGAAAATAGTCTTTGTACAGAGGACATTTGAAATGATCAATACATGTTGCACATGAAATGTAACAGAAAGAGAGTTTTGTAGGTTTTTATTGTTCTGTTTCTATAAGGCATTACTTCTTGTTGTGGACTTGCTATGACAGTTTAGCATTATTCAGTTTCTATATCCATTTTACCTGCATACACTACTACCTCCATTTGCTGTAGAGGTATATTGAAACAGGCCTGAGTAATAGCCCTTTACTCCCAGAGGTCTGGAAAAACTTGTTCTCTTCAGCTTCTAAGAAAGATGGAACATGCAGCTCAGACAGACTTATGCACCAGATTGTCACACAGCTCAAACGGTTCTGTCAAACTTTGTACTTTGTCTCATGTGACTTCTCTGCCTACAAAAATCTTTCCTTCTACTTGCATAATTCTCTTCCAAATGTATTTTCTAAGTGTGCTGCTGGGTTTTGCAAAGGATGAGTGATATGGCGTGTACCAAAGGAGCAAGCCCTTACTTCCCTCAGACAGCACTATGAAACTGGACTCTGCAACTAGTTATGCCTCTGCTGATTTCAGTCACGTACACTGCGTGCGTGTCGGAATATTTTCACATAAAGGAAAGCTAGTAGCAATGCATATCACCTGGTCATGACTTTTTGCTCTGCTGTAAATGGAATTTTAAGAAAAAAAAAATATTTATTTTTAAGTCCAAAAGTCATGTTACAGTTGGCATGCTTAACTTATGCAACACTTCACACTTAAATTATACTTAAACCCCAAATCCAAAGCTAGAGAAAATCCAGTGATTATGGAGCTTAACGTAACCATTCAGGCATTCCCTTGTATAGACTTTGCAATGTTTATCTGAGTCAAGGTATGAAACTTCTTCAGATTTTCTGGTTAAGCAGCATCAATAAGGATCATAAAAATAGAAGAGCAATGATTCTGGGTTTTTTTCAGCTTTTAGGCTGAAATGACTGATAGGCCTTATTACTCAACCCCAGAAATGTTCAGGAAACCAAGGTGGAGGTGAGCTAACAACTAATACACGCTGCCTCTGAGTTTCTAAATCAAAGATGGTTCCAAAGCACATAGCGGGACGAAATCAGAGCTGAGCAAGTGACAGGTAATCAGTCATATTGACTGAAATTCAGCATGCATTTACAGTTCTTTTGACATGATTAGATTAGTTTTAGTTTTTAAGGCTCAAAAGCTGCTCTGGGGTTTGATTTTTACTTACGAAGGGTTTTGTTTTGCTTTCTTTTATTTCTCCACACCTGCAGTTTATGGGTACACCATCATTCACCAAAAAGATTTTCAATTCCGATGAGAATATGAAATGAATACCATCATTACATCTCACTAGCAAAACAGCCATTAATAACCCAGGTTACCATCTAAGGACTTAAGCTAAATGCGTAACAGCCCTTAACCAAGCAGCTGTAAACTATTTGAGTGTTTTTTTTTTAAAAAACTGTCACCATACATGTATTGTGTTTATGCAGGATTATCCTCTCCTGCTTTTTCTTTGTCTGTGTTTTTTTCAGTTCACTTTAGCAGCTGCCAAAGTACTACATTGCAGTTAATCTTGATCGCATGATTCTTATAGGCAACAACACTGAAATAAAATAATTCCTTTGCCTTTTATCTAAATTTCTAATGTTTTCGCTAGAATAAAAAAAACCCAGCACAACAGATTATGTATATCATTATATTCTTGTTAGCTTAAATTACTAAAGCATTTCAGTTTTTATCCTCACCAGGTTATAAGGGCATTGTTTTTTGTCTTTTTAGGAAAAAGCCAAAGACAACAGTTCATTTTTAATTGCTGGTGTTTTCACAGTAGTGCAATAGGCAAAAGAAAGGATACTACAAATACAAGCAGATACTAAACCTGTTACCTCAGCTATCACTAATCAGCTCAATTAGCAGCATCTGATGTACATGCTGGGAAGATGTTATTTAGCACAGCAGTGAGATATATTCATGATTCTCCTAGCTGTGGCTCTGTGTCCTTGCATAGAGAAGAGAAAGGATGGGTTTTGTCACCATGTGCTCTTATGCAGGTCATGCACAACCTGGTACAGGCTGGTAAAACTTCAGTTATGGCAAGACTTCTTCTATCCTCAAACCCACTGCTCTGACTCAGGGCTTAGAGAATCATAAAATCATTATGGTTGGAAGAGACCTTTAAGATCATCAAGCCCAACCGTTAACCTAGCACTGCCAAGTTACTACTAAACCATGTCCCTCAGCACTACATCTCTACATCTACACATCTTTAAAACACCTCCAGGGATGGTGACTCAAGCACTTTCCTGAGTAGCCTGTTCCAACAGTTGACAACCCTTTCAGTGAAAAAAATTTTCCTAAAATCCAATCTAAACATCCCCTGTGCAACTTGAGCCCATTTCCTCTTGTCCTATCACCTATTACTTGGGAGAAGAGGCCAGCACTCACCTTGCTACAACAGCCTTCCAGGTAGTTGTAGAGAGCAATAAGGTCTCCCCTCAGCCTCCTTTTCTCCAGGTTAAATAACCCCAGTTCCCTCAGCTGCTCCTCATAAGTCTTGTGCTCTAGACCTCATTATAATCTCATTAGTTAAAGCAAAACCATTCTTAAAAATTCCTGGTTCTCTGCTGTGGATTTCAAAGTCTACACTTAGCAAAAGCTATTTCTCCCCAGACTGCAGAATCACAGAATGATATGGGGTTTGAAGGGGCCTCTGTAGATCATCTAGTCCAACTCCCCTGCCATAGCAGGTTTACCTAGAGCAGGTTGCACAGGAACATGACCAGGCAGGTTTTGAATGTCTCCAGAGACAGATATTCCACCACCTCTCTGGGCAGCCTGTTCCAGTGCTCTGCCACCCTCAAAGTAAAGAAGTTCCTCCTCATGTTCAAGAGATCCTGAATGTCTAGGAGTCTCCAGTTCAGGGGAAAATGAACAGAAATAAAACCCACTTTGAGTTTGACCTTGCCCGAATTTAGAGTAATCCACATGATGAAACTTCCCCAGGGCTAGCAGCTGTTGAGCCTCAGCCCCTCAGGTGAGCTACGAGAAGGAGTTTTTGAGGCAGTACTATTTCTTTCTTCCCTAGAGGGACAAAAAAGTTCATCATACCCTGGTACAATTTTTGTATACTGAAAAATTTCAGTTTAACCATTTGCTGTTTTTTTTGACTGATAAGCTGTTGTCAGAAAGCTTTCTAAAAATAAACCTCCCCATTACATGTCAACGGTTATTATGTCACAGAGGTTATTATGTCACAAAGCATAATGTCCCCCTTGTTGGAGCAAGGGTTCAGGAAACGGGAAATGCCAGTTAATTTTCTCAGCTAAAGATATTCAGACCCACAGCTTCTGTCTCCAAAGAGTGCTGGGTGTGGCGGAGAGAACAGAGAATACTCTGTTTAACTGCAGAATGCAGAAATAATTCTAGAAGCAGTTGTTTGGAGCCACAGACACTCAGATATGTTTGTCTGTTCTTGTCTTAACTAGGCAAGAATATAATCTTCTTTGAAGAATCTGAATTTTTCTTTTGTACGTTGGCATAATTTTACTAGGAGGCAAAGGAAATGCACATTTCTAGAACTTGATCACATTTATAATTAAGGGTTTCTCCTAGATGATATGGAGTTGAACTCTAACAAACTGAGGAGACCAAATTAAGTTCCTGAGTAACTGCTTTAATCATGCTGTTATTACTGTGTAGGAAAGATCCCACCATTATTCATCCCCTTCTATTGGTCTTGCTAAACAGAAAAGGAGCAGCTAAATGGTCATCTGTGCAAAAGCTTTGTCGATGCATTCACGTGTTAGACAACGTGCTTCTTGCATCTCTGAGGGCTTATGTGGAAAACCAGTCGTAGATGATCAGCTTCAGTATGTATCATGACCAATAAAGAACTGTTCTGCTAAGATCCAGTCTACTGATTAAGAAATTATTACCAAACAAAAAAAGTCAGTAGAAAAAGCCCAAAGTACAATGAGAAAAATAATTTTGTGGGGATATAATCTAAAAACTTGAATTAGATGGTTTTATGTAAATTATAAGATGGCTATAAAGTATTATCAAGTTGCAGTGTGCCTTATGGAGAGAAAAAGGATAGTTTTCAGGAGAAAATGTCTTTCATTATTCAGAATCTCAGGCAGCATGTAATTGCCATTTATCAGGTAGGTCTATTGGTAATATTCTGGTGATCACACTGTCACTATGAAATAAATCAATACACTTATTCTCTCTATAAAATTTAAATTGCATGATATATGTGAAATATTAACATGATAAAAAGTATATTGCTGAGGATGGGACACAGTATTTGTAATGCTCTGCTTAACATCTCTGCTTCTTAAATATCTTGTGGGAGCTTTTTCATATTTTCTTTATTACTCTGGCACAAAATATAATAACACAGTTTTACTACAATTCATTCACTCTTAAGAATGTGGTCAAACCATTTACTTGAGGATCTAAGCCAAGTGCTCTAAATCATCTGTATTGGAAGAATCATTTTTCTCTCCATTGACTGAGGAAATTAGGTCCCTATCTTTAGTCCTTTGAATCACACCTAAGTTGCATGCCTAAAATCACCTAAACAAAACATACTCAACATCTCTATTACTCAAAGGACAATCTGTGAACCTTTGATCTTCTCTTGCTCATTGGGTAAGTTTTATGTAAATGGTTTTCCCTAAAATATATAATACTTTTCTTTACCATGTTGGCACAGTCTGAAGCAGAAAATTATTATTTTTAAAGATAAAAATGTAAAATCCTGAAATAGAAGTGTACAATAATTTACTGCTCTTTGTTTCAAATTTTGGTTTACTGCATGAATTTCCTTTAAAATACTTGTAATTTACTGTGTCTCATAGGCCAATTATACAATTGGATGGCCATTGGCCTCACATTTGTAGTCTCATACTTTACAGCAAGTATGATCAACTTATCAAAAGTGATGTTTATATCATCCAATTTAAGTGTTTAAAGGTAAGATCTCTAGATAGATACTGCTCCTTTTGCAATGAAATCTGTGGGTAGTGAGTGCTTAATTATAGATCCTTCTCTTGAGAGCACTGGTGATTACGTTAATAAGATCAAGAAATTTACTGTGGAAGCCACTGAGAAAAGAAAAATTGTCATGAATTCAAGCGAAAGCTTGAGAGAATTCATCTTGAATATTTCTGTTATTTTCTTTTTATTTGTATAGCTTTCTTTATGCAAAAAATCAACTAAACATGTATTTGGACTCAGAGAAGACAGTTTCAAAACTGCTTGCTCTCTGCATCTCCTATTGCTGTCAGTAGGAACCTCTGGATTGTGCAAGACACTCTCACTTAATGCTTTTACAAGGACTGGAGCACTCCTGAAAATCTGACCATAATTGTGGTTGTTAGGTATTTCTGAAAATCCTGATCGTGAACTACTGTGATTATACTTAGATAATTACATTTTATGTTCACTCCATGTTTCACTTCATGTTGCACTGCAGCCTCTAAATTTTCAGAAAGCCAACCCGCCACAGTCAGAAGCAGCGTCGATTTCTTCCTTGGGCAGAAGGAGTTGGGGGAAAAGGCAGATGCTGCCAGAAATTATGGTGACGCAGCCATTTAGACTGTAGTCTGTGAGTCACTTTGCAACCAATTCTCAAGGCACTGCAAGGCAACCCCTTGCTGTTAAATCTGTAGTCCTAGCTACTCCTCGGTATCAGAGAGCGGGTGGAGATGCATGGTGCTTCTAAGCCAGCCCAAGGTTACCATGGATAATTTCATGCAACCAGTCTAATGACTCTCCTTGTTTTGAATGAGTAATTTCTTCACTGCTCCCCACACAAAACACATTGGGGTGGAATGAATGCCATGGTCCCTGCCAAAGGCTGTTGAATTTCTATGAACTGTATTTGCTTACACCTTCTATACAGAAGGCAGCAGATGTAAAAAACAATTATTACTTATAATAATATACTATGATGATAATGATGTGTTTAAAAATAATTGACTTATAAATCTTGCTGTTAATGATTACCACTTAAACCTAATGACAGGGGGAAAATGAATTGGATAAGTGCAGACTAACAACAGAATTTTATGACCAATAGATAATATTTAACTTCAACCACTGTTGTGCTCATTTGCATTTCTTGGACTATTTCTTATTGCGCAATCAGAGCATTACATTTTACCTAGTGACAAATTACTACACTTTTCATTGGTTATGGAATAGAACTAAGAAATAGCTATATTTGTTTTCATGCTCTGCTTTGCAGCTGAGAGTTCAGGCTCTCAGTTTAGAGCTTTAAAGAGTTTTTTGTTTCTTTTGTCAGTACTCGAAACAGTCCTCTAAGAATAGCCTGTGCCAGCTATGCATTCTCGAGAAAGATAAAAACAATCTAAGTGTAGCAGACATAAAATTTACTAAACATTTAGTGTTTTGAGAATCTGGAGTAACTGAATATTTCTACCTTAAGTTTATTTCTCACTTTTTTAAAAATATTATGCTTTCATTGGGTTTTGTTTCATTGTTCAGTGTGAATCAAATGCTTCACTCTTCAAGATAATGGAAGATCATGATCACGCAACAGTGATAGCTACCAAAGCAAAGAAATTTCTAGGGAGCTTTTACTAAGACTTTATCCATGTTTGGGGCAAATCACCTGTTACTGGAAGTCCTTAAAGAATCCTGATGTGGAAAGGAGTAAGAAAAATGTAAGAGAAAGTTGGCGTAAGTGTAAATCAAAATCCGTACAGATGTTGAATTTTATGTTAACTCCTTTATACCGCACACACACAAACGGTAACAGAAGCCTACTTAACTGTTGGGTGCTGTGACCCAAGGTGGGCTGTGTGGCCTGGATTGCAAAGCACAGGCTCAAAAAAGCTACAACTGTACAAAGAAATTTCATGTACCAGCCGTACTCTGCAGCCCAGAAGCTAGCCAGTATAGAATGGCCTACTTCCATGTTATTAAATTCTTTTACCCACGCCAAAATAGGTCAGCTTCATGGCAAGTGACTGCAGAGAATATTTCCCGATCGGTACTAATTTCCCCATATGACCTGATTTTGTCTGAGAAAGCTTTACTTGGCGCTGGTCAAAATTGTGCCCAGTGACTATGCTAAGGCTAATAGTATGGATGATTTAAATGTCCAGGAACTTTCCCCAACACTCTCATGTCCTTCCTGAAGTCTTCAAAGCAAAATAAAATAAGCCATTGCATACCTTCTTTTAGTTTATGTAAAAATGTCTATAATCACACTGATTAAGTGGTGGCATAGAAAAAGAAAGAATAACTTCAGAAGCTTTTTTATGACTAGCTGTCAAACATGTAGCTAACTCTGGTGGGTCAAATAGACACAGCTGGCAGGGGTCACTGACCTGGCAGTGTAGTGGCCAAACCAAGACAGACAGAGCTGTAAAGAGCTAAAAACAGTTTTAGTTTACCCAAAACTCAGAGGTAAATGGAAATCAGATTTGCTTCAGATTTTCTGACATATTTAAGCTTGGTTTACAAAATCAAGCTGATGCTTTTTCCCCTTTATGTCTCATGTCATAGACGTTAGACAATTAACAAAGACAGAGTAGACTAGGATTCAACCTTCCCTCGTTTTCTGATTCAAAGCAAGCTCTGACTCGGTCTCCCACCTAATCATTGCCTGCAGGCTAGTCTGCAATGAATCTGACCACCTGTCCTGTCTAACTATCTCCCATTAGGTACCAAATAAGTAATTAGTTGCTGGAAATGAATTAGGGCATCTTGTCTGCCAGGCAAATTCTTTAATCAATGAAAGATAGACTTGTTTTCATTCTGAGAGCCAATGGAGATACAAGTGCTGTACACAAAGCACAACAACTTTTAACAGGAGTACCAAGAGAAAGCTGTACTTCCCTATCTAAATTGCAGTGGGTAGAATAACTTCCCAGAAAGTTGGGCAGAGTGGTTGAAATATTTAATTAGGCAGATTGGAGCTCTGAACCTTAATCCCAAGTAAATGTTCTAGCAAATTGGCCAAATAGGGAGGGAATAAATCTTCCCCGTGTTCTTTTTAATCAAAACATCTGCTTTCATTATTTTAATTTTTTTTGGTTAGTGAACAGAATAATTTCTTAATCACACAGTCCTTTTCTGTAAATGTTTAATTTACTACTAGATGGGATATGTGTTGTGTTCTGAAATCTTTAAAAGAAGGTAGGAATATATGAGGAACTTCTCTCTCATAGGACACTCATCCAAAGCAGCAGGATAGATTTTTCTTTGTAGCTTATATGGACCAGAAGACCTTTTACTTGCACTCTGTACTTGAACCCAATTTTGCAATAAAATCTGAGCAAGACTGGTTCAAAGCCACATGAATGGAATCAGTCACATTGAGTTTACTAAGTGAACAAAATTGACCTGCTTTTATACAATAAAATTGATACTAAATAGCGTGTGTGCAATTTCTGTGATGCACTAAGCTTCTCAGAATATATAAATGAACAACTATGATAAGAGTTTTCAATCCACAGAGTGTGCATGCGTAAGTATGTATAGGCAGGCTATTCCAAGTTTAGAATTTGGTTGTTGTTTCTTTCAAAATATTTCTGTAGATTTTTCATAATTAGAAGTAAACCTATTAAAAAAAGCTATTACCAATAGTCACTGAAAATAGATGCTATCTAGAGGGTAACAACATGCAAGCTCTACTTCTCATATCATAATTGGGAAATAGACAATAGATCATTCAAGTAGCACATGAAGTTTATATAACTAAGATAAAAAAAAGGCTAGGTATCTTTTATAAAGGTCTTTTTTTACACTGAAATTTCTGAAATTCCTGAAACTCCATCTATAAAAGATATTTATTCCAGTTTCTGAATTGTTCTGCTTCATTTTCTTGACTTTTCCAGTTAACATTGTTGTTTCCTCTGCTGTCTGCAATGGAGAATTTAATATATTCTATTAAATGCATTATACTGGCCACTCTTGAACTTCAGATCCAATTAGCTGCAAAATCTTACAGTATAGACAGGCAGATGATGTGCAAGGTCCAAGGAATGATCCTTCAACCTTGTCTTATTTAAGGTGTCATTACCAGAGAGATGAATAATGGCATTTCTGTTTCCAAGAATGTTAGCATTTCTGAAAATTCACCATGCTCCTTTACGCAATCTAACTTGATGGATTTCACTGGTATGCTTCTGGAAAGACCAAAGACGGCAAAAAACTGGCGTCAAGGCATTGCTCTACAGCCATTTGAACATTTTAAATGTGGTTGCAAAATAGCCCTGAGATGATGGTTTCTAACCATCAGAGACTCTTTTTTTAAAGCCAAGATGTGCACAAGTAGATAAAATTCAAGTACTGAGTCCAAACCTTAATTAATTTTTTTCTATTAAAAACAGTTTTCAATCATTCCTCTACAATATTGCCGTCTGTGAGTTGGAAATGAGATGATTAAACATGGATTTAGCCAAACAGTTCTATTGAATAATAAAAGTAAATTAAGGGGGTGTCACCTTAAAAATACGCACTTTAAAATTAAATCCAACTTATTGCTGACTTCATAAGATACTTGAGAATGGTCTTTTATTTGCTAATATCGGAATAAAAACTGTATACATTTAAAAATTCAATTGCATTTCTTCTATCTCAGGGCCTTATCCTCTGAAAGTATATTTATGTCATATTATAATATAAAAAGATACTATTCCTGTGACTAAAATGATTCGCATGTGCTTTTATTGCTCAGAATATAAGGTTTTATTTCCCTAAATTTCTTTCACAGTCACTCTGTCATCAGTGAACAAAAGAAAGAGACGGGAAAACTGAAGCACAATAACCTTACAAAATATGAATCAACCACTTCAGTTAATTGGTTTGATTCCATAAAGTATAATTTATACCAACTAATTATACAGTTTTTGTCATTTAAATGTTCAAGTAAATATAATCCATCTATTCTTTCTTGAAGCCTATTTTAAGAGTTGGAAACAAGCCACAGCTGTCCTTGCAGCTAGCTCAGACTGGTCTAATGCTTGATGCGTGAAGGGTTAGCCTATTAGCTTCTAGGAAGTTTGTGCTGAACTGTCTTTTTACTGAACCAGCAATCATGCTCGTGAGTAGCTGAGAGAGAAAGGCCATCAGCTCCCTTCTGGACCAGGATGTATGCCTACAGAAACAGCTTTTATTCACTCTCTTCTGTTCAAAGGCAATGTTATGTTATACCATATTTTCACTTAATTGCTTGAACATGGTTGCTATGATAGGAAAAGTACTTTCCCTTTCAGTCTTTGCCTTATTTTTTCCTGGTTTTGGCAAGAATCAAACTTTGGTCTGAAACATATATTTTAATATTTACAAAAAAGTTCTATCTTTAATAATGAAAAATGCATAGTAATGCAGAAGGTCAGTGTACTAAAGAAGAGTTTGACAAGGCATATAAAACACTTTTGGAAATAAATTTCTACTAATAAAATAATTCAGATTCATTTTTCCTTCTAGTTATAAAGAAAGTATCAGTTTTCTGAAGTGTCTCATTTTCCTGAAATGTGGGCCAACAGATACCTGCAGGTCAAACAACTCTGACAGAAATATATCATGTTTAGAGGTTTCCCCTTTGTTACACTCCTCATTACTGTGAGACATGCAAGGTGGGAGTTCCCCACTGAATATGTTCAAAAGCAAAGGTTCTAAATAAAAAATTCCATGTTCAGCAGGATAGTGAGTGGTTTTTCATCACTGGATGCCGATATCCCATCTGAACCTGTCTGTCTTCTTAAAGGACCCTTGATGAGATGAAGGTGTTCCCTGATACATTTTTTTGGCAAGCTTATAATGTATTATTTATCAATGTAGCTTCCTCCAAGTATTAATAATGTATATTCTCCTACTTCTACTGTGAAATCTTTTTTTTTCTGTTTTTTTTTTCTTTTACCTTAACTGAGTTCAGAAAATAAATTTAAATTTCATTCTGTGATAACTGACGCCTTCTTACTTGACAAGGTAATCTATAGCATAGCATCATTGATATAAACACTTTGGGAAACTGTCATCCTGATTATGTGATGCAAAATAATTTACTCTGCAGTAGTTAGTATTAAAGGACCTTAAGTTCCCTTTTTTCAGTCTGCACTTGGACTTCCTGGCTTTGTTGACCAGTGATGAGTAATGGGATGCTGGAGATCTCAACTCTGAGCAACAGTAAATGCTCTTTAGGTCTTGCCAGGCCTGAACTTGGCACCTACCTGAACCTCATTTTAAAGGCTTATTTTTCACTTAAACTGAAATGCTGCACAAGTATCATGATGCACAAGTATATGCTGCACAGTGTCTGCCCTGATCAAGCTTGTTCCAATGCATAGGAATCTCTATACTGAAATTTTAGCTTGTAAGCCGTACTAAATGTTCATTATTTTCAATACGAACACAAATCTCCAATATTATTCTCTTCTGTTTTGTCGAGAGTCACTGCTATAATTCAACAACTGTGTATTTGATATAATAGAAAGAAAACTTTTTCAACCATATTAACATGCAAAGCACAGAACAAGCTTGATCTCTCATGATTTTTTTGGCTCCTTCATAGCAACAATTGGGCAAAGACATCATAACTACAATGCACACATTAAATGAGATCTCAAGGCTATCTTCTTCAAAGATTATATATTTAATGATCTATCTGTTTCATGAAAGCTGTCTGACATTATATAAGACTTGTATGTTCTTGCAACACCACAGTAGATGCAGTCATCCAATAAAATAGAAAATTACTTAGGTTCCTAACCGCAAAAAAAAGTAAAATATACAGCTGAATATCAGACACAGGAAAGAGCATTGGACCCGAGGACCTTGCCAAAGCTCTGAGTTTTTCAATTTCCACGTGTTATTTCCTCTTGCACCTGTTATACCCTTCCAACAACAGGGGTTCCAGCTGAAAGGAAGGAGCAGATGGCAGTGGTGGTCTGACAAGCATTGAGGACAACAACAGTGAGAATGTTGGTTCAAAAAACCTCTCTTGGATGATTTGCTTGTTGACCACATTTGGAGCATCTCACAAGTATTTTGATGGGATGTCAGAAAACACAAGGAGACATCAGTGGCTGTAGCACTGATGTAGTTCTGACAAAATTAGAGGAGACTGGACAGAGGTCTTAGGAGTGAAATTTAGACTGGAAAGCAAAAGCTGAACTTAAGGACACTTGTGGGAGCGTAGTCAGAAATTGTCACACTTTGTACAATCAGGGAAAGAAAGATGGAAATGCAAAGCTTTAAATGCCTGGCTGAGAAAAAGGTGTAAGAAGAAGGGATCCACATTATTGGAAATTAGGTGCCCATTCTTTGGGATGTAAAATTCATTTTGGCCACCAGAATAACAGGCTTCTGAAAGTTTAAAAACTTTCTTATGAACCTCATGATTCTAGATGAAAAGTTCAGGAAAATGTGCAGGTGTTGGAAAGCACACAATTTGAAAAAAATGCAAAAATGCAGAGTTCACATAAAGGCTGAAGTCATCAGAGTTCTGCGTTTTTCGTCAAAGAATCCAACAAATGGTGATAATAGTCCAGTAGGAAATGCAGAAATAGTTGACGGCACAGAATCAAACTCAAGTCCAGTAAAGAGGACAAAGAAAGCCACAATATAAAATCAAGGGTTAAAATGAGAACTAGTATGGGTAGCTTTAAATACCTAACAGTAAACAAGAATATCAGCATAATAGGCGTGTTTGAAATCTGTGGGAAAGAAGAAGAGTCAGGCAGCAGAGTATCAAGGAGCAAAACACAGAGGAAAGGCAAAGCATACCTTATCAGTGGAGGAATAGCGATGGTTGTTAGAGGAAGAGAATAATATAAACACTAGCTAGTCAGGAAAAGTTCTTTAGTTCTTCTAACTTTTACAGCAACTGTAATGAGTTTAAAAGTGGAAATAAATAAAACGGAGGGATATTGCTATAAAAAATCTGAATTGAGACAGTTAAATTCCTGTGGGTGGTGTGGATGCTACCTAGGGACACCGTTTTGAAGACCCCCAGCAAATGCATAGTTCCCATTAAAAAGCAAGTCAGTAAGGGTAAACAACATAGCTAATAAAACTAGAACACATCATTCAAAAAAATGAAGTTGTGTCTCAGGGAGGACAATAGAAGGAACCACAAAATCTGCTTTATCTATAAGACCACAACAAAGAAGACAAAACCCGAGTTTGAATAAATTTCTGGCAAACAAGCTAATAATAATTGTATTTTAAAGATAATTGGAGGCAAAAGCCTGAAATGGGACTGTGTAAAACCAACACAAATTTGAGATATAGAAGAAGTGCTCAGAGAAGATAAAATCACAAATTACAAACTTAACACATTTTTTTCTTCATCTTTGGTGTAGAATAGCCAAGGAATTTTTCTGTCCTGGAATTCTTCTTTATGGGGACTCATGAGAAATTCAAATTATCTATAGAAGCGATTGTGAAACGAACAGACACAACAGTAACAAATCATTGCAATTGGCAGTTACATGCCCAAGAGCCTGAAGGATGAAATAAGTGAACTATTATGATGTATAACATTTTGCTTCAAACCACTGTGGCACATGAAAGCTTGGAGGTGCTAATATAACACTGATGCTTTTCCTCAAAGATTTCCAGGGAGTTTGAGGGAGCTAAGGATGGATATGACTGACATGCACAGGGCAAAACAATAGAGTAGGATTAATGGACTCATGGAGAATACCCCATACTGAAAAAAAAATCAACACAGATTTTCTAAATATTTTTTTTGCAACACTTTCTGAATTCTTTACAGATGTAAACATGCAGATAGATATGTAGGGATGAATTCAAAACAAATGAGGGAAGCTATTAATATATGATTAATCTGTGCATCTCACTAACACTGGATGTTGTGGACTCTGAAATTTTACTTAAGTTTCAAGGCAACGGGCAACTTGCTGTAAGGGAAAAACATTGAGGGTTGTTAAATACGAAGACACCATTTGGGCTACAAACTGTTAGAAACTGAGAAAGTGCTCTTTGGCCTTGTTCTTATGTATACACTCTAAATGCCAGCGTAAGAAACAGAAGGCACAGCCAGGATCTTTGTCTTAACATGGTAATTTGTACATGCCTGCAGAAATGCAAGATATTTTCATACTGAGGAAAAGAAGAAAAACAATTTTTATATGAGAGAAAATTACGAAGTTTCAGGTGTGGTTTGGTACCTAAGGAGCATTTATAACACATAAAGTGGGGTTACAATTCATGTGCAAGAAAAGAGATACAAAGAAAAACGCTGCCATGATCTTACTGCAAATTCACATGAATGTTCTAATATGAATTTGCCTTATTAACTCCTTTTAGCAGCTAATTGTTTTGGCATAGTTATCAAGGTTTATGCTTGATTAGTGTCTGCCATTTCAAAGGTATGGAATAAACAAAACTTCAGTAAATTTAAGGGGAGCAGTAAGTGACAATCCTGCTAATCATACACAGGCTATGAAACTCCTTAAATTAGCATATTCTGAAAAGCCTCATTTAAACTAATTGATAGGAAATGTTATAATTTGACAGTGGATGATCACTACTTTGAGGCTGTAAGTGTTTTCAAGGACAGAGATAATTTTGGCCAAGACAAGAAAAAAATCTGTTCCTGATTAACCTAACAACAATGCTTAGCGTGAACCAGTTCTGTCTTTGGGACCTGGAAGTCTCAGGTTATAATCTTTTGTCACTTGAAAGGGATCATCCAGTTTTCCTTGACAAAATAGTATTTCCCAAATAATTTTTAAAAAAATAGTATATTTTTTTTCATATTTTTTTTCATCATATGCTGATTTTCTTCCTGGATCTCAATTCTTTATGTAAAGGATTTTCTATATTAATACTTTCAGTCATGCTTATTTGAAAATTAGTGCATTTGGAATACAACATACTCTTAGGAAATCTGGGTGGGTTGTCATTGACATCCGTGAGAGTAATGTTTACAGTGGTAGTACCAGCTAGTCCTCCCAGCTGTCCTCCCATGTCCTTGGCTTGGATTAGAACTTGATATTGTTCTTTTACTTCTCTATCCATATTTGGCAAAGCTGTTCGTATTACACCTACGGGAAGAAATGGGAAAGAGAAAGAACAAGTAAACAAAGGGCTGTGATTGTCTACTATTACATTTCAATACTGGATATCTTAGACCAGAAATGGAACTCTTCCTAGAGGCTTGTTAAGAGGGGAGTTCACACAGAAACATGCAAATCACTCGGGCTTTTCTAAAGTGTGCTCGTCAGCTACTCAACCATTAAAAATGACTGCTGTGTCTTTTCAATCAGGACATGAACTGCTGAAAGAGAATCTTGCATTTTCACTAGGGATGTGAATGGTGTGAGCAAATATTTGCTACATTGGGACCAAAGAATGCTGTATTGTGCAGAGTAGGATAATGTAGGAAGAGATAACAATGTATTTCAGAGTCTGCATCTTCAATTGTTTCCAACCAGTCACTTGCCATCACTGTTAAACTACTGTAGGCCAAGAAAATATTCCTTCTGTACACAAAGAAGTCTTCATTAGAAGACTCTCTTTCGCTTGAGAAAGTTTTCTTGATACATCACATAAATGCAGTGAAAACTTAAGGAGTTTCTGTAATGAAATTTAATTAAAATATCATGGCAAGGCAATACCCAAATGACTCTTAAACTGTATAGCTGATATCTAAATACGTGTGCCATAATCTCCCTTCTGATATGTTAAGAATGTACGTGATAAAACTTGTAGAGAGAGAGAGAGGTACTACTGATCATAGAATTAGCTGATGAGGTTGTAAGAAGATGTAAGACTTGGGAAACTCAAGCCTTTCTCTTGAAACCAAATGTATAGGAGAAAAGGCATTCCTTTGTCAAAATTTTACAAAAGCATATTACATTGCAAAATACTCTATAGTCTGCAATCATTTCAGAAAATGATTAAGTGCAGATTGGTGCAGATAGCATGCACAACTGAAAACTAAACCAATTGGAAGCATGCTTCTCTTAGCTATTATTTGTTTAGAAAATATTCTTTTCCAGTATTAAACCATTTGGGTTTCAAAGCAGACTTTGTACCCTAGTGTTATAATGGGTCTGGAAGGATAAGAAACAAACTTTAAGGGTCATTCTTATCTTTATAGCAACTAACCACTGCTGTGTTAACAAGCAAGAATAGGAATTGTTACCTTGTTCAGAGTCTAGAAATAACTTTGACCTAAATCTTCCCTTTCTGGAACCTGTTAAAAATTCCTATTGAATTGAATGTATAAAAGTTCCTTTCTCTCAACTTGTAGCACAGATGGTGACAACGACACCATTAATGATAACTACTATTTTCTACCTCAACATGGCATAAATTGTACTGCATAGACCTGGAATATGACTAGCAAATACTTAGGAATATTTAGATACTGCAACACTATCCTTTTGAGCTTCCAGAAACAATCAGTGTTGTTCAATGTTTTGTTTGTTCTATGCAGAAATCTTGAATTGTAAAACTATATTTGTTCATATTCATGTGGTATTAATGAAAAAACTTTTTGTAAATAGAATGAACATTGCTAGGTTGCCTCTTGAATCTCTTAATCCATATTTTTGCTTTGTGGAGACTGTATGTTCCACAGTATTTTAAAACATCCTTGGTATGCTCATTCTAAGGAGAAAAGAGCTACGAGAATTAAAGACTTCCCTTGCTATACTAGCAAAAAAAAAAAAAGTAACAGCAAGTAGGAGAAACTGAAAATGGGCAGATAGTAGGTTGAGAGCAGGAGATGCAGTTCATCTCATTGTTATACCTTTGTTGTATCTATTGTTTTAGGTACTAGTGAGTGGCTTTCTCAATTAGAAATATTACAGATAGTCTTCAGAAAATGAAGAATAGGCTATCACTCTGGTAGTAAAGTTCCCATCCATAAACTTCCCTGTTTATTCCTATCTGGAAGTATAAGGGTATACTATATTTTTCTACAAAAAACCTTTGTCTCCAGCAAAAAAAAATCAATGAAAATAATTTTCATGTCTAGCAGTTCATAGGCAATTTTTCCTTTTTTCCCTACCTACTCTATTTCAAAAGCGTAGGAAAAAAACCCTGCAAAGCACTATTTCTACCAAAATCATCAGTTCATATGTATGGTACAAAGGTGATTTAAAGTTATCTAACCAGTAAAATAGAAAAATAAAATGGAGGTACAAATCCATAGGAAAGGAAGTACTACAAATTTTGATATTGCAGCTTCAGCTTCACAAGGAATATCCAAACTTTAGATCAAAGTAATGTTGTTGGCTTTACATGCCAACATGCTGTTGTAAAGTAGAGGCCTTATGTGCATGTAATGGTCTTCTGAGTGTTTTTAAATCCTTCTACCTTAAGATTTTACAACATAAATTGTTCAGCTCCAGAACTGAATAACTTTGATTTTTTTTCCTTCACAAATGTTGTCAATATCATATGTGCAGAAAAGTATGGTCTCAATGAGGCCGCTGAAAATTGAAAATACTATACATGGGACCTGGACCATAAGATATAATCTACAAAGTTATTGAGCCATAATTCAACTGGAGATGATCCACTTATGTAGAAGAGAAAGCTAAAAACAGAAGCTAAAAAGTAAACAGAATTTTTGGAACTGTTTGGACAGGAATAAAGAACAAAGGCATTATGATTAAAACGTTTTATACATCCATAACAGCTTAATACTGTGTGCACTTTCTTGTCCTAATAAAGAGAAGGATGATCAGTGTTACAGAACAGCTTCTGTTTAAAGAAGTCTTCAATCTAGAAACAAAGCACCTAGGGGAGAATATGGGTCTATAAGGTAATAAGGAACTAATAAACAGGAATTAGCTGTTCACTGTGCAATGTAATTGTAGGGTATGAAAGTAAAGACGTGTCACATTTCAAAGAAGCAAAAGCTGGTTCTTCAACTAAAAAAAAAGCCTTTTGCTGTGTAATTTCTAGACAGTGCATGGGCACATACTGTGTTCCCAGATGTCAACTCTACCAGGAAGTGGACAAGTTAAGAAGGAGAAATCCTTTCAGAGTTTTAGTTACACGGACACTGCTAATCACCCAGGAACTTCATAAGAACAAGCTGTTGAACACCAGAAGAGTATTCAGGGTGTGCATCACTAAACACTTCCTCTTTCATCCTTCACTAGAGCTGAGCAGGCCATCACTTTTGGAAAGATGATACAGAGCACGGGCTTGTGGTCTGACCTAGTATGGACATTCTTAAGTTCTTTAAATAACTACAAGGGAATGTCTCAAATTTGACACTAGAATGCAAGAGACAGCATAAGAAAAGCCAACAACAGCAAGCCATAAAGTCCTTATCCATCTACCAGCAGTTCTGAATTTATGTCATTTTGTACTCAAATGGCTTTCTTCCCCTTTTACCGTCAAAAATGCTCAAAACAGGTGTCTGGCAGTAAAACTCTGTATTGAAAAAATACTGTATTCTCTTCTTGGTTATAAAATAAAGAATTGTAAATGCCAGCAGGTCTGCAGTGCTGTCCAAGACTTACGGATTTTAGAGCAAATCTTTAAGCAGCATCCTCTGCATTATCATTCATATACTGTTTATCTATACAGCCATTGTTAGGCCCACACGTAACTCACATATTGTGACTTTTCTAATGTAAGACAGGTTACAGCACATTACTGTTGCTCATAGAAGCATGAATCCATATGCTTTTTTTTTCTGGTATAGTATTTAAACCTATGCTGGGATAGCTGTTTCATGAATCTTCCTTTACAGCCATGTCCACTCTTTTACCACTGAGGTCCATCACAGTAACTAATTATCATTATATAATATTGTGTTACATATAACACAATATTCTATAATATTATTATATTATTACTCCTTATTCTTTACAAGACTGAAATAAAAAATTATTATAAAGATAAATACTTTTTTTTTTTCCACAGATACTTGAAGAAGTCCCATTTTAGTTTGAAAAGTAAAGTTGCTCACTGCAAATTGCAATATAACCTCCTGCTAAATGGAGCATGTGACAAAGGAATGTGCCCATTGGTGATAGTGCACTAACAGCCTTATGAGGATCTCACCACCAAACTATTGATTATCAGGGACAAAGGCTCTTTAACACACAGTCTGACATTCAAGTACAGCTTCACTGGAAGAAGAAACTATTTGCTGAAAGGACCATATGGACACCTACACCTGTAACACATTAAGGATGACACAAAGCATGGCATTCACCATGTAGGTTATTGGCTTCTTTACTGAATTACTAAATATAAAATCAAGAATGACATTTAAAAATATAGGACAAGATATCTAATTAACATGTCTACCATATCCCAAATACTTCAGTCTCTTTAAATGTATCATCCTTTTCTGCTCACAGATCCAATAACCCCAGACAAATATACTATGCCAGAAGAAAAGAGGAGGGCAGGAGATGATTGGCTGTTCCACGGCCTCAGATTAGCTATATATAGCAAAACAATCACTGCTAGAGAATTTCGGACTGTAAGGTCAGCAAGTAAAAATCCTGAGAAAAAAAATGTAGACCCAAAATATGAAACTGAATCATCAGGTCCCCCCCTCCCCCCAATTGAATCCATGTAGCAGATAAAGCTTTAGCTATAGAGAAATTGTAAAGCATAAAAAAGAAAAAGCACTCAATTTTTTGATTGAAAAATCACTTTAGATATTCCAGGACTGACTGGAGGAGCATGTTTCTTTTTTTTTTCTACAGTAGATTGTAATTAATTCAAAAAAAATAGTCAATACTCAAAACTAAATCACATGCAAAGTTACTCTACTAGCTTTTGGACATATCAGCTCAGAGCATATTTATTCATTGATACTGCCCATATGAATCAAAATCCAAAGTTAAATTCAGCCACTACTGCTGATAAACTATTTACCTGTCTTCGGATCAATGGAGAAATACGGTTGCCCCTGAAGAATGCTGTACACCACTCTGGCACTGTTTCCATAAGTGGGATCATCAGCATCCGTTGCCTTTACTTGAAGCACATATGCACCTGCAAAGGAACACAGGTAATCACATTTTCAGTACAGAGCAGTGATCAGGGATATTTCAGAAACATTAGTTCTGCTGCTAGTGGATTCTGTTGTAATTCTTGTTCTTTTGGAAACAAGGGGATATAAAACAGTCAATTCTTCAGCTCCATGCTAGCAAACATCTATGTAACACATGGGGTGTAATGGGAAGGAAAGGAAAAGCAGCCCAACATCAGAAGGTATTTATAAACAGTTTATGATACATACATTATTTACAAAAACGTTTTGCCCGACACATACAGGATGGAGGCCTGGAGAAGCACAGTACTGGATTTTGAGAAAGGAGTACAGAGTCTTGTGAAAAAGGCTGACAACTGTGTAAGTAAAATATTTGAGTTGCCTTTAAAACAAGTCTTTGGTCAAGCAACTCCTGAATCTGTCAGTGAAACAATCTCTAAGTACCTTAACAAAACTAAACTGCAGAAGGTGTTTGATTGAGACAGTTGTCTTCAAAATCCAGACTTCAGTTTTTGTCTCTTTTCAACACAGCTCATTAGGAAACAAAAGCCCCATGGAGAAAGAACCTCCCCTTGATATTCTATTTTCAGCCATGAGCAGTTTCCTTTATATTCCAACTTAAATGGAACCCATACCGTGGAGCGAAAGAAATGCACACGAAGACAGAATACTCACTGTAAATGGCATTAGTTTTCAGAAATTTCTTGTGCCTCCTGCTGGTTTCTAAGCAATTTATCTGCATTTCCACACTGCCACATAATTAAAATAGTGTTCAAACTATAGTCTTCAGAAAAACAAACAGCCACATAATTAGGCTCCCATCGGTTTTGAAGGATTAGGTGTTTCCTACAACCTTCTGTGCAAATGAATGCTGGGATTTGCAATGCTGATTTGGAGCGAGTGAGGGTTAATACCTTAAGGTTATCCCCATCATTTTTCTTTTAAGAAATGTTCTGCATTTGGAGGTCATCTGACATTTTATGAAGAATATCCGTGGAGTACTGCAAGCACTTCAAGACTGCTTCTTTTCTGTAATGAAAACTGGCAAGTTTCAAAGGGTGTTCACAATCTAGAATTAACCTTAATGGACTTGTCGAAGTTTATTTCTGAGAGTGCCTCACTGAGAGATGCTCCATGTGAAAGGTCCTATGACTTAGACAGGAAAGTCATGGCAAAGGTAGCTGTTTGGTGAATTTTTTTTTCAGTCCCTGCTATTCCCCCTGCCCCAACCTCCCCATATAAGGACTGACAGTGGTGCTGGAGGGCTTGGAATTAACAATGAAATATACTCCCTGGTGATACAAGACTGGTCCTTTTACTGTTGTTTATTGAACAACAGAGAACAAAAAGGTATTCCAAGAGATATTCTTTCTGTCTACTGAAGAAGACACAAAAATATGAGTGCAATTTGACTAAAAATCACTTTTTAAAGTCAATAGGCTGATCATGTTTTTAAGCTTTGAGAAAGTTCCATTAAAATCAAGTTCAAAAAAAATAAGATATTATCAATGAATAAATTAATGAAAATAACCATTGAGATGGATTCAGTAAACTAAAAGCCTGAGACTGGGGTCTTGATTTTCTGGATGTGAAAGGTAAGGAATGATACGTATTAGAGAATACCAAAGTGCCGGTTCATATAACAATTGTGGAAGCAGCACCTACTAAAACATTCATGCCTTTCTTTACATAATACATAACCATAACTGACTGTACGTTAAATAGCTTAGACAAGCCTAACTGGAGGAATATATTTTCCTAGTAGACTGACAGACAGAAGCTTTCTACCTGTAGGGCATTTGATGGCTTTCATCTGTTCCTACCCATAAGAAATATCTATGTAATAGGATCTCCCACTTTTAGCCCTGTCTTCTGCTCCAGAAACTCAGGGAGCCACAGCAATAATTTAGTGCTACTTCTGTGACCAAGATGGAGAAGAAAATGGTGGCTTTCGAATTTTTCCCCTCTTCCCTCAAAACCCAAAAGTTCACAGTACATGACATCTTTGGACCTTTACTGTTGTGGAAGCAAAAGAGAGGCCTATTCCTTCTGGAGCAAATACATTGACAAAATATGTCATGTTCACACACTGTACAGTACAACTTCCCTTCCTCATATACACACGTATGTCCTCCTTCATTGCTACAGTATCTCACGATCTTCCCAACATAAAAAATTCAGTCTACTTTTTCCACTGAAATGTTACCTTCTAACATAGTTCCCTCCTTCCTTCCTCCCTACCAAATTCTTCAATCTTTCACTGTGTTCTGCCCCTGAGCTGCTGAGTTTTGCTCCCCTCTGAAGTGGTGATTCCCAGATGCTGAAGTCTGAGCTGGAACTGGGTGACTGAGTCACCCACTTTGGCTGGCAAGCGTGCTGCTTTGGGACTGGTTTAAGACAATAGCCTGCACTTTCTCTCAAAAAAAGGCAGTGCTGTTACACATTTCCAAGTCTCCCCTTGGGTCAGGGCTTATGTTTCTGATGCCACAGTGGTTTCTACCTCAGGGAGATAATTTAAGTTTGTCTTCTGAGTGAGAATTGACGAAATTTTGTCATCATGTTACCAAGACCTTCACTTTGCAGCTAGAAAGGAGCAACATTCTCCATCAAAGAACAGGACAGGCAGATTAAGATTTATAAATACAAGTGCAGAGTTAAGGTTCTTTCAAAAAGTTAAGGTTCTTTGTACATGCACTTATTTTTTGAAGTGCTGAGCACTGAGAAGACCTATGAAAGGTCCAGATTTAAAAATCCAATGTTTCTGGAAGGCTATCCATGGCACCTGCCTTCTCACAGGTTATCAACAGAGAACTCGCAACCAGCCTAACAAAGATCTCTCTAGCACTTGAGAGTATCTGATAGAAAGACCTGACAGCAGACCTGTCACAGAGAGCACTGGCCACCACCTCAAGAGGGTGAATCACATACTTATTACTGACTGTTCACGGTGACTAACTTTGGACAGTTAAAAGGCTCCTAAAGTCAAGCAGTGAGGAAAATTTCATGTTACCTAATCAATACTTTTGGACTTTACGATATATCATCTTTATGACCTTTGCTTCACTGCTCTTTTGCTTGCAAATTGAAAAAAACACATAATATAAGTCTGTATGCCATCTTTTTTAAAAAAGAAGAAATCCTTAAACCTAATATGGTACTAACCTTGAGGTTTGAAATTAGTATTAGCTGCTAAACTGAAGTTACAATGAAACAAACTAAATCCTAAATGTGATTCAACTTTAAGGAAATTATTTAAGAAGAAAGCATTGTGCCTCTGCCATTGACCTACGTGCCTGACAACCCCTGCACAGACGAATTCTTAGACATTCCTAGTACATGCTCCAGGTTTCAAACTTATTAGACAACTTATTAGACAAAAGAAAGAAGAAATGCTGATTTATAAACTAACTTTTACTGAAGTAGACATTCACAGTCATATTTTAGCCTGATAAATAGCAGGAATGAATAAATATAAAAAATAATCCATTTCACCGTCATTGCAGTTTCAACTATGTTAATACATCTGTCAGATCTTTTACAACAAACAGATAATGAGTAAAGCTAATATTTTTATGAGAGGTCAGGCATACTATTTTAATACACCTCCAGTCATTTACTAACATGAATACATACCTAATGTTCTAAACAGGTTTTCTGAAATTGGTTTCCCATCCTTTCAGTATTATCAAGCATTGACCATTGCATCTAACAAGCTTTTTAGTTTATTACAAAGCATAAAACCAATATACTTTTAAAAGTAGACTCTAAAATCTAATTAAATTTTTCCAGGCAATACTACTGCTGTAAATCTTTAATGCACAAAGGTAGTGGTGGAGGATCA
>JAOTQQ010000012.1:74674405-74721816 GCA_026546715.1 Gallinago undulata | reverse complement strand
TCATGACATTTTAATTAAAATATGTACTTACATTACTACATGGACTAATCAAATGAACCAAAAAATACAATATATTTTGTTGTTTGGAAATACCTTATATAATAGTCAGCATTTTAAAAGACTTATATTTTTAATTTTTCATGTGCAATCAACAAATATTTGATGTAAGGCATTATAAAATGCAGAAGAACGGAATGATGTGCTTAAGTAGTTTTTGATGTTTCAGAAAGAAAAGAAAAATAATGCTAAACCATTCACAAGGCTCAAGGAAATGGCATGGAATTTTAATGAAGATTATATTTTCTTTAAAATAATATAGAAAATATTGAGGACTAACATATTGTAAATAGTTGATTTAATCACAGCAAGCATACTGGCTTGAATTTTACTCTGGCTGAAGTCCAAAGTCAATCCAGCAATAGCTGCAAATAGAATGGGGCCCAATGTTTCTAACTCATTGGTCAAACTAACTAAAATAGCATTAAAAAAGCCTCATAGTTTATATTAGAATGACTGGAGGGAACTCTAGAAAGCATGAGTTTATACCGTAGTGAAAATGTTTATGAAATAAGGATTTGACTTCTAGAATTATTCACATTTTTTCGGACAGTCTTTCATTAGTAAAAATGTTACTTTGACAAAAACAAAAGAATCTCTGAAAGAAGAGCAGTATTGATTAAATCTCTTCCTATCCAAAAAGTATTAGAAAGAAATGTAACAATTTTCTAATATACCCAGTTTGATATTTTCAAATTCCTTATGAATGAACAGTCAAAATCTGTTAAAAAATTACTCCAAAGTTCAGACCACCCCCATTTCACAATAGAACACTTAATTTAGTGATTTCTCCCCTTCCCTCCCACTTTTCTATTACAAGACTGAAAAATTGACCTTTGTAATCTTTCAGCTTGAAATAAGTTTTGCCACCACCAAAGTGCAGGTGGTGTATCTTGCTCTTTGCAGAGCCATTATTGGCTTCCAAAAAAATCAAACAGGGAATCCTTATATTTAGTTTGTTGAACTAAATGGCACGACCAAGAATTCATGAAACTCAACTGAGGTGAGATAAATTCGTAAATTTAGTGTAGAGGAAAATGAGAGGATTCAAGGCTAGGAGAATGTGTCATCAGACTTATTTAGACATGATTCCTGCAAAAATAATGTATGGTCAATAGAATTGCAAAGATGAAGAAAAAAGGAGGTGCCAATATGTTAAGTCTTCTGTCATTAACATCAGCTTTCACTAGGCCTTCAAATCCCATTAAATCTCTTAATAAATACCAGAATTCAGTCAATTAGTGGTGGTGCATTATTTTCCACAGAAACTGAGGGGGAACTGCTTTCAGGCTTTGAAGAGGCAAGAGGGGGCTGGATGGGAGCAGTAAGGTTTGAGGATAATTGAGAAGGGAAGAGATGCTGCAAGTGAAAGCAGGACTTAAGCATGTTGTAAGTGTTCCCCAGGCTCTGGCTGGAGCCTCTCTCCAGTCCACATAGATCAGAGGTTCAGTCAGATGAAGCCACTCAGACCCTTGCCCAGCCAAATTTTTATTTTCTCCAATGATGTCAGAGATCCCACAGCCTCTTTGAATGCTCCTATGGGATCCTGCCAAGAAAATTCCTGAAAAAGCTCATGTCTCCTCTTTCAAAGTCCAGGGCTGTGATTTTACCAGTTATCTTTTTTGCTTCTTTTCCTGTCTTTTGTTAGTAAGAAATGAATAAGAGACATCGTATATGAATTTTCACAGAATTTACTTTTTGTGATGGACTATCAAGGTAGTTGCATCTACTCACGGTGAATAAAGATCAAATACCAGATCTTCTGCTATAAGCCTTCTTTTTATTTTTCTTTTTCCCCTGCTTTTCTTGTAGAGTTATAAGAGCTGTCATCATCTTGCTGTGCGACTGCTTCCCTACCACATGTATGATTCTGTGATTTTGTCGCTTTGCTGGGAGTTGTTGGTGCCTGGTACTTTTGAAAGAAATCAGATGATTGTGCAAACATTTTTATATGGGTGGGAGGAAGGACGAGCATACCTGCTAGCATAGAAACTCACTACTTTGCACCATTTTCCTCCTAAACAATTCCCAGAATAGCACCTTGGCAACCTGAACAAAGTCCATCCTCTTTTCAGAATTCAAGTAAAAATCAACATCTACCTTTCTTGTGGGTTTTTTTTGTGCTTTTATCTTTTTCTTTTTTTTTTTTTTTTTTTCTGGAGGCGGGGGGCACGGCAGGGAGGAAAAGTGAATTTATGACTCACTGCAGCACTACATTGCAATTCAGATCAGGAGATCCCCTGTCTCAATAAATATTCCCCTGACCTGCCACTGGCAGTTTTAGCAAAGCTCCAGTACTGGGAGAACATGTGCATCTGTAAAGAGAGATGCTGACATTGCCCTTTTGGGGCTTATCTTTTATAGAAGAAATTACAAATAATATGTTTTGAAGATATACTCCTGAAGCTGGCTCCCACTAAAGTAATGTGAGGAAGGCATATTTTACTTGGAAAAGCCAGTTTTCAGTTTATGTATTCATGGCTGTGCAGCCCAGATAATAACACAAGCTTGCTGGCTCCATCAATATTTTGAATATGAGACACAATCAGGGAAGCACACTTTTCCCCTCTTTTGCATTCCAGACATCACACAGAACACACATATTTTTCTCTCAGCTGTCAGAAGCAGCTATGCCCACAAAAGCAATACTGCCCTTCCCTGTTGTAATTGATGAAGAATGGCCACTGTTTGCTAATACTTTTGCTGCGCTCGTAGCTAAAAGCAGCTGTTGTAAGTGTCAGCATTTAGTGCATAATCAAACATATTTCTAGTATCTCTAGAATAACATTTGATTTACAGAGGTAACAATCTAGGGAGTATGGAAGTTGTCTTTCATAAGATGAACCGATATATACTCTGATTTAATCTGGAAAACAGTACTTTAAGTGTTGAGGGTTTTTTCCTGGCAAATTAGAAGACATGACATTATGAAAGAGAAAGGTTTTATTGTTTCTTCTTCCTTATGCTGTAAATGCTTTATAAAGCAGAACTAAAGTTTTAGAAAGAGTCAGTTCATTTTATTACCCACAATGTTTTTATCTCTCAAAGTCTTTCTTGCAAATTAATTTATAGGTCCCTTTATCCTAGCCATCCTTGTCTGCCTCATGGATGATGAGAATAAACAGAGGAACCCTACAGCTGTGGGTTTTTCACATAATTATTTAGCTTGGAAATCAGAAAAGCAATTATTTTCTTTTCCTTTTTTTTCCCTACCCTCATCTGTTGGGGTCGGCCAGAGTTAAGCCACTAAGGGCACACAATCTGACTAAGATAATAATGACTGTTAGCACTGAATATTTATGTAATGTATTTATTTTTATTAATTTGGGCTATTTATTTATTTATAAAGACATCCAGCTGCTTACGCGGTCCCAAGGCTGTAATAATATTTACAGAGGTTGCACTTCTGAAGAAAACGAGGAGCCTGAAATAGCAGCTAATAGTCTATACCCAATATGCACATAAAGCAGTAGCCTGGTAAAGTAACTGCTGGAAATAATGCACAAGGAGAGCAGCACAAGAACCAATTAGCAAACACTAAGTTTGGTATCCATTGGTTTGAAAAACACATCTCTTGAGAGTGATTTTTCCTTTCTGTTTTCAAGTCTGTGGATTGTTTTCCTCTTACCAATATGACAGAAGGCCCTCTCACATATATGAAATTTAGCAAATAGAAAAAGTTAGCTTTGACTTTTGCTTTTATCATCTTGACAACTTGATAACTTTTCAGCCCATGACTCAACAGGACTTAATTTTGCCAGTATACCCATCATGGCTAGGATATGGGAGATAAAAATAATCAGTGCTCCCTCTAGTCCCAATACCTAGGCAAAAATTCCTACTGCAGATGTCTCTGCTGATAAAAGCATGCTTTTGTCAGTTTAGTTTATGTTTGGCAAAGAGGTGGTGTAAGCTCTATTCCAAGAAAAACCCTTTCTGATATCAAATGCTATCTTCAAACCAGATACAAACCAGACTGGTGCCCTGTGAAGTAAATATTTTCTTCAATGGAATTGTGAGATAATAGATATTAGCCATAGATATTAGATATTAGCATTGGCATAGATATTAGCCATACCTGATGCACTGAAAGCTTTTGAGGAAAAAAGAATGAACTCCAGAATAATAGCACAAAGAGCTGTTATCCAATTATTAATCTGTACAGTGGTTTTGGTGTGATTAAAATATTTTTAAGATGCAAATGTTTCAAGAAAAGGCAAGAAAAGGGTATTAAGCTCAGTTTGACTGAGGTAAGTGTTACATCGGAATTGATTCCTAGCTTTTGAATGCTGATGCAATTTGATGGTTGTCATGATGTTTCGCTGTATGGTATTTGGTAATTTCAGCTGCGTGCCTTTCAACAACATTCCATCCTTCTAGTGCCAGATGAAAGACTACCAGGAAAAGAAACATTTTTAAGCAATCCAGGAAATGACATTCACATTTCTTGTGGAAGAGCTCTGGGAGATTTTTAACTCCCCCCCAACTAAGTTTTATATTAATGTGGTGACATTTCAAGGAAAAGATATTTGGAGAGGCTGATGACTGAACGCTTTTAAAGTTTGTTTTGCCTGCATTACATTTCTTCCTAACTACTTAAAGTGTTGTGGCTAAATCTTTCATGTAGGTCACAGAGCAGTCTTCATGAACATTTTTTTCCTTCATGGTTTTTTGTATTTAACTTTAGATCTTTTCTTCAACTTAAAACCTACAAATCTCCTAAGTGCAAACTTGGATTAGGCAGAGACACAATAACATGCAAAAATAACCTCAGAACACAACAGTGGCTTCTATACAATCTAGTATGAAATGTGACATTCTGTGAAACATGCTCATTTTTCTTTAATAATTTATCAGAACATTGCTTTGAAGACTTTCCTGCTACTTCAAGATCAAAGCACTGAAGAATCCATAGAATTTTACTCTATACATTTGCACTGAAATTTAAAATATCATCTGATCCATTCAGTGATTTAATTCATAATTTCCATACTATTCTACACAGCTTTCTACATCATCATCCAACTATACTAACCTTCAGCAGTGATAGGGGACAGTAACCCGACATACCCATGATAGAGGTCTGACTATATGCATTTCAGAATATGGAACAGCATGGATGTCCTCAGACCTGACAAAATGTTCCCCTCATGCAAACTCATTTTCAAGAATGACAAAAATGGTAAAAGAGGCCTTTTCACTCCAAGTGACATCAGGCTCAGTCTCCACCACAAATGATATTTCAGAAAAAAAAGGCAGAGGAAATACATCATTTGAACGCACTCAGGATAACATGGCCCTACGTAAGTCCTGGTCTGATTCCAAGCAGTGATTCATTTAAACCCTGAAAAACAGGCCATCTTATCCTTTCCAAACATCTCTTACCTTTTACCACAACAGTTGGGCCTTCCTAAAACAAAGCTATTGAACTAATTTCCTTTGTGCAGGAACAAGGTAAGAAGTAATGAACAAACATACAGCAAGGGAGACAGAGGCTTTTGTCGAATGAACAACTTGCACAAGGCTGACTGTGGTGACTGTTCTCAGCTGGGCTTTCTGAGGAAGAAATCTCAGAAATCCCATTCCTGTTGTAGGAATGACCCAGCTACTTATAAAGGTACACACCAAGGTCAACTTCAGATTTCCTTAAAAATTCATAGCAGTTTAGTGGACTTTGTAAAAGTAGCTGAATCATTTTTGCAGCAGAAACTCCCGAGAGTTGGAACAAACAGCTGGCAAGAGAAAACAGTGCAGCCTTTCAGGTTAAGAGAGGTCAGACTTCAAACAAAGATCTAAGGCTAATGGTAAACATATAATTAATTTTATTTTATTATTTTACTAGAGGCATTGTAGTGTCACTGTCTTTGGAAGTTCTTGAGAACAGATTAGACATTTATTAGGAATGACATATATGTGGTTGATCCTCATCAAAATGCAGTAAGTGAATTTGAGATCCCTTCTAACCCTCGCTTTGTTATTCCATGTGCTGTGTAAACAGATAACCCTCCCCTTGGAGTATTACTATATTCTTGCGCTTGTGGCCACAACAGAAGTGCCTCTGTGTTAGCGCTTTAATTTAGTTCAGAAGTGCACTTTTGAAGCAGATCTTTCAATCAATCCCACTTACTATGTCCTGGCTAATATGTGAAGCACGCTTTAAGTGTGCAAACTGGATTATTTTGGGGTGAAGTTAAGAGGGAAGGCACGCTCTAGGTGTGCACTTGATGCAACACAGATGTTAATAGGTAGGTGTTCAATCCAAGGGACCAGAGGAGAGTTTCTTTGAAACCATGAGAGCAGATACACTCTAGATGCTAAGTTCTCAGCACCCACTGTGTCATCACACAGATCTGTCTCTATTGCATCATCCGACTGTCTACTATGACAGAGGTAGCACTCTTTCTTTGTACAGCATCAGGAGTGATACTTCTCCAATCCTTTTCAGAGCCTTTAGGTAATATCATAACAATACAAAAGTATCATTATTCTTTCACATAAAGAACAGTTGCAACTTAATTAGCAAAAATGTTTAAAGTTTTAACTGAAGACAGAAAATTTTATGGTAATACTACTGTATATACTTAGCCAATTTCATAGCACTGAAAACAGAGCATTTTACTGACTAGAGAAAGGAGAAATTCAAACCACAAGGTCATATTAAACATATGGAAGTTTTAAATCTATCCACTTAAAATTAGCTGTAAGCGTGACTCTCCTGTCTCAAATATCTTATATAACTGTCACAACTCCCTTCTTTTCATGTGTCTGCATTCTGGCTTTATTTTTTTTTTTTTCTAAAATCATATTACACCCCTGTAGTGTCCCAGTCTGTTTTGTTATTGATCCAAACAGTAAATCCAATTTTGTATTTACTTCATGATCTGGATCACTATAATGCTTTGACAAAATAGCATTTTTAAAAAAAACCTCAAGCGTCCTTCAAAGCAGGCAAATTTCTGGACTGTGTGCTGCCAGACTAGGGATGTACAACCAGTTTTCTTAAGAAAAGCCCAGTGAGCCAAAGAAAATGTCAATGTTTTACTGGAGGAATGCACTTCCCAGGCATAGCTAGGAGGACTTTATTTGTCAAAAGGTCACAGAAACATGCTTTTCACTCTTTTCTGCCTTAATAAGCACGTCCCTGTTTCAAGACATAGCAGGCAGAGTTTTTCTCAACATCAGGAAAGACCATGACTGAAGCAGAAGACTGGAACGGGGAGATCTTTTCCTGTTCTTACTTCAATACCAACTGTTCAGCAACAAAGTATTTCACTGTTTCTTAGATTCTCCAGGATAAAATGGAAACACGATTCTTCACACTTACAGGGGTAGACACTGTTCTAAGACTGTTCAATGCTCAGTGATTTTTGGTGTTCCAACCCCCCTTGCTCTGGGCAGGGACACCTTCCACTAGACCAGGTTGCTCAACAGTCCATCCAACCTGGCCTTGAACACCTCCAGGGATGGGGCATCCACAGCTTTTCTGGGCAACCTGTTCCACTGTTTCACCACCCTCACAGCAAAGAATTTCTTCCTAATATCCAATATATATCTACCTTCTCTCAGTTTAAAACCATTACCCCTCGTCCTATTGCTACACTCCTTCATAAAGAGTTCCTCTCCACCTTTCCCGTAGGCCCCGTTTAAGTACTGAAAGGCTGCAATAAGGTCTCCCCAGAGCCTTCTCTTCTCCCTGCTGAACATTCCCAATCCTCTCAACCTGTATTCATCGGAGAGGTGCTCAAGCCTTCCAATCATCTTCATGGCCCTCCTCTAGACTCACTCCAACAAGTCCATCTGTTTCTTCTGTTGGAAGCTCCAGAGCTGGATGCAGCATTCCAGCTGGGGTCTCAAGAGAGCAGAGTAAAGGGGCAGAATCACTTCCCTCGATCTGCTTGTCACACTTTTGATGCAGCCCAGAATGCACTGGCTTTCTGGGCTGAGAGCACACATTGCTGGCTCATGTTGAACTACTCATCCATCAACACCCCCAAGTCCTTCTCCTCAGGGCTACTCTCAATCCACTCTCTGCCCAGCCTGTATTTGTGCTTGGGATTGCCTCAACCCCACGTGCAGGACCTTGGACTTGCACCTGGTTGAACTTCATGAGGTTTGCACAGGCTCACTTCTCGAGCCTAAGGTCCCTTTGGATGGCATCCCTTCCCACCAGCATGTCGACCACTCCTGGAAAACAGTTTCAAGATATCTAGGATTGAGGTTTTATGTGAACGAACTCTTCAATAACACAAAAAAAAGCCTTTAGGAACACTCTTGTCCTTTGTGCCTCAGTTTTAATCTTTTAAAGGTGATTCAAGGCAGTGCTGTGATTCCAGCATAAACTACTACTGTGGAAAGTAAGAAACATTATTAAGAAGAAACTAAGATTACTCTGTTTTAAAATTAGTATTGTTTTCATCAGTGTGTCTTAATTGTAGGTGCTGAAGTTTTACGATTTAACTTCAGGCACTTGAGATTTCAGTCTCAACACTCTAAACGTTAATGTACCTGCCCACCCCAAAATGCAGACAGTGTCTGTTTATCAAACAAATCTTCATTCATCCTCTGTCTAAAAATAAATGCCTGAATATTCATGGAATAGTTTGTGTTACTGAGTGGGTTGTGGCTGCTAAATTTCAAACTGGAATTATGCCAGATCTGGTGATGAGTTAGCCAGAGGTCCTAGGGTCCTAGGTGATATTAAAGACTGTATTTTCACCTATATGCCATTCTTCCCTGTCTGGCAGAAGTAAATCAAAAGCACAGACCTCCACTTTCAAAACCCCTTCTTTTAGCCATGACTGTCAAATAAAAGTGCTCTCATAGCTAGTTGAAAAGTGTGTTTTCTGCCAAAATATAATTATACTCCTTATCTTTTTCCTAATCCCTTAATTCCTATTTTCTTCCTAATTCAAGATATTTCAGCTCATGTTATTCTGCACTTCCCATTGTAAATCCCTGTTTGGGAAGAGTGAGACCCTGATTATCCTAAAATTAGCAACAAAGCTCTCGTTACCTTGGATAATGAAGGACCATACATTTAGCTATTGCTGTTTGAAAATTTTAAATCCAACTAGCTTTATCCCTCCAGATAAAGCCAGATGTTTCCTGTAATGTTAACATCCAGAGAAATGTATTAAAATTAAAATTTTCAAACTTGGTTTTGTGAGCTATTGCCTGATCTTGAGCAGCCTTTCTCGTGGAAATATTGACTCGAAATACTGCTTGCATGATTCTGCAACCATTCTTTTCTGCAAATCATTAACTATGCAGACAACGCATTCTGCATCCAAAGTATGTGACTGAACTCTCTGGGAACTCTTAAAATGTAAAACCTCCTGCTACCTGTGACAGATACATTTCATTATTAATGTATACAAGAAATCCGATTTCAACATATTTTGGTCCTCTTTTACAAAGTGGTATGCCTTTGAGAAGTAACATTTTAAAAGAATATGTTTAGATTCTGAAGCATTTAAGAAGAATTTATGTGCGTTTTCTTCTTAAAGGAATCATTTTTCTAACTTACTAGATCAGCTTGTAGATTTCTAGTACTTCCAAAAACATGGTAGTCAGGGTTCTTTTACTAAATTCACTGGAAACCGACTCACACCACTGTTAAAGGTTTTTAGAAATGTATCCCAATATGTAAGAGAATCACAAATGCCAGAGGAGGCAAAAAAATGACCCCTTTAATAAATTAGTATTTATGGCCTAAATCTAAACATTTTTAACATCATTTTCTTCCCCAAGAGCCACAATCACATTTGTCAACTTAACTGATCCCTGAAATGAGATCCAAATTATTCAACAGTGCGATAAAATTAGTAACAAGCCTCAGGCGTAAGACAGCAGTTGTTTTTAGCATTTGTTTTTGTTTTACTAGCTACTAAAGACCCATGGCAAATGAGATCATCTTGTATATTGCATAGGATCATACTGTAGTTTAGCTGTAGTTCAGTGCCTTACTCGTGCAGCAGAATAACTTTGTTCTTTTTTCTCCTTGCCCCCCCAACTCGGGAACCCTTTAGATGAAGTGGAGCACGTGCATTTGCAAGCACACACTGCAGCTGCAGGAAGGGGTGCTAAAACTTCCAGCATCTGAATGCAGTAAATTCTCAATTTTAATCTTAAATTTATTAAGGCTTCTGGTCATGAGACAAGTTACTGTGCAATATCAAAACCAAACCCAAACCAACAAAAATGCCAAGTCTTCATCCAGCTGCTGAAAGTATTCTGTCCCCTTTAGAGAAGAGTGATACCTTACCTAGGCTGATTGCACTTCTTCTCCTTGGCTGCTGAGAAGACTCATGGCTTTTGCAAGTTTCAGATGCCTAAATCTTCAATGGCCATATTCCCATAGACTCCAGCTGGCAAGTCACACAGAGCTACGTGGGTTTCTGCTCCAAATCCAGCCAATTTAATTTGCGCTCTCCCATGCCTACTTACTAAATTTGCTTATCCTCCTCATTTCTCCTGCCATGTGCCCTAATGTGCCTGTTCATCTGCAACCATCTCCCTCTTCCCGCCTGCCTCTTTCTCCTCTGGGACTTCCACTCTGCCCTGCCCAAGCCCTGCTTGATAAAAGGTCCCTGAAGCAGCTCTGCTTTCTCTAGATTTCTCTCTACAGAAAAAAAAAATATCTCTTTTGTAGTCTGTCTCCTTCCCAGAAAGCAACGTTTCTGGATGCAGCAGACATTCAGCTGCTCAGACAGCTTTCATCCTTTCACTCTAATCAGTCTGCTTCACTTGTTGTCATCTTCTTTTAAATTTTATTTTATAGTGATTTTTAAAATAACTCTCTTTGACGCATTTCAGTCTTGCTAATAAATTATAGTGAATAAAAGTGAGGTTGTGTTTTCTGGAAATGCACTGCATATCAAATGATTGACACTGCTCCAAAACTAGTTTTTCCCGGTCCCATTGCATCCAGTGCAAACAACAGGCTCCATGTCAAAAGGCTGGAAAAAATGAGTGTGTCAGAACTAGATAAACAATATGGTAATTTAATGAGAAATCTAAGCAGTGTCATATCACTTGTAATTGTCTGATTTTTAATCTATTCATGCTACTTTCTCTATGGGCCTCTATGTGGTTTTGTATCATAGAAAGTAAAAAAAGGGAAATTAATAATAATTCATGTGAATGGGGCTAGCTGAGGACAAATTTATACGAAGACAGTGAAGAAAACAGGCTTATTCATTTCTTTGTTAATGCAACTAAATATAATGCAGAATACAGTCTGTTTTTCTTAAAATTCAGTATGCATGTGAAGGCTGCACTGAATGAGGGAATGCAGTCTTTGACCATTATGTAAAAATGTCTAATTAATTTTCCTTTGTCGCTTTCAATATGTTTCTATTACATGCTTGGGACTATTGAAGTTCCCAACAGTGACTGAATTTTGAAGCTGCAAATTACTGTCCTTAAGTAATTCTAAGTATTTTCTCATTGAAAACACATAAACACACATCAGTTCCTGGTTGTGGTCACACAAATTAAAATCCTGCTTGGCTATACTTACTCCTTAACATTGTTTAGAATACCAATTGTTTATTTAGGATAAACAGAATTTTTTTCAAACGTTTTCTGGAACATTTCCCTCTACAGTATAATGCAGATGATACAGATGTTAATTTTCAGAAAGTACTGGTTCTCAAACTATCTTCTCATGGACCACCATGAGAAGGACTGCAGGTTGTTTAAACAGGGCTGAGCTCTGGGACTATATCCACTTCATCCAATTACATGATAAGTTACAGGTAGCAGGGCAAGTATGACGGGCAGAAGGTCCCAGAATATGGTGTCTTCAAAGACTCCTGTAGATATGGTCACCTGTGTTATCTGCAAGGGAGCTACTGACTGATTACCTGAGACTTCCACACCACTGGTAACCTGCAGAAAGCATTTAGCAATGACTGTCATCATATTTGAAAATCAAAAATTATTACTACACAAGTCCCAAAAAATAACTGAGTTGTGCTGTATTGGAAGAGTACTTTGATTACTTTGATTTCCTGTGCTCCGTTACTGTGTTCAAAAAACTTTATTTCATACAATTATAGAATCATTTCTTTACTAGCTGCTCATAGCTCTGAACATATAGTTCAAGTAAACTCTTAATTAGTTATTTTAGTTTCTGACTAATTCTCTTTGTTCTCTTAAATATTCACATGGCATTTATTGTGCAAGAAATAACTGTAAGCTTCCACAATGGACAATTGTCACAATTATACTGTTAGTCACTATTACCTTTTTTCTATGCTTATTTAATTTCTTACAGAATATAAATTATATTCTTACAAAATATTCAGGTTTATGGTAGAGGAACAGCCTCTAAATTACGATTGCAATTTCCATTAGAAATTTTCCAAAAAGAAGATCCACCAGATGGTGCCATTCTCCTAGCAGGATACAGAATTTGATCCATGAAAGGTCTGAAATTCTTAGTCATAGAAACTGCTTAATAATTGATATCGGCTTGTTCACCATTTTAGCTACGTCTTATGGATTTATGAATGCTGACTTTTGTTTAAAAGTCAGAACATTTATTTCTCAAGGAAGAGTAGATGGGCAGAGATGACCCAGCATGTTACTCAGCAGTAGAGTTGTCTGCTGTCATCATTTCCTTATAACTTCCTACCTTTTATTTGCTGAGGAAAAAACCCTCATGTTCTGATATAAAACCTGCATGCAATCAAGGAAAAAAATGGTTAAAAAACCGCAAAACCTTATGCCTTAGCCCCCTACTTTTTCCACCGGTATCATTACTTAAATTTGTCTTACATAATTGCTTAGAATGTCTTATCGTTGGCTTATATATATGTATTTATAATTGTGATCTTAGATTTGACATAAGCTTGAGCTGGATCTATCCACTAAATGAATAAAAAAAAAAATCACAGGCATATTCTGATTTACTTCAAATAATCACTTCAAATTAGTTATACTTCTTATCAGAGAATAATCCATTTACATCTACTGTTCCATTATCAGTCCCGTAGGAATGAAATAGCAAATACAAGCCCAGATTCTCATTTTATCAAGAACTTTACCCTTTATTTATCTTCATACAGTATCTTAATGTGACTTAAAGTAGTATCCACGGTTTTGCCCGATCCTTCTTTTGAATGCACCAGAAGGCCATTGCACAGGGTCCTACACCCGTTCCTGCTCTTGTCTTAAGGAAAGCACATGATTTCTTTCCTCAGCTTTGACGTGGCATCTGTCAGAGAGGAGACCTTCATCTGCCTCCATTCCCCAGAAGACACTCCCACAACCCACCTACCACAGGCAACCTCCTTTAATGTTCCCAGCCCAGGAGTGTCAGTAGGTAGACCAAATGTACCTGGAGCTGGCAGCAAGATTTTGAGGAACAAGGCACATATGTAGGGATAAACACTGCACATAGTGGGAAAGTCCAGGCAAAATAGATTAAACAGACAACACAGCCTAAATGGTTTGGTGCTAATTCTGGAGACTCTCCTATATGGCTAGGAGGCTCTCCTATATGGCTACAGGGCTGAAAGCTACACAGGCATAGAAGTGCTCATCTATCCATCTGAGACAGAGGACATGTCAGCCTCTGCACAAACGTGTGTGCTACTGAGCACCACCAGCCTCGGGAGCAAAGCTGCTTCTCATGCTGTGTGTGCAGGGAGAGGTGGTGCCTTCTACTCCTACAATGTGCACACAATGTGGACTCTTGAGTGGATCCCAAACAAATGTTTCTCTACCTAATGCAATAAATTTATACAATGAGACAAAAAAAAAAAAAGCATCTAAATATAATGCCTAGTTTAAGTTTCTTCACAACTCTGGAGTGTCCTGTAAGCAAAATCCTCCGAGGAACAAAGGTGCCTCCTTTCTCAAAAAGACTTTCCCATTTAAACTTCGAGTCTCTCACGCTTCACTCAGGACACCACTAATGGATTTTGGCAGGACTCTCATCTTTATTTGTGTGCTCTCTCCCTGATGTATTCTCAGAACACCTTAGCTTTTACTTTCTCAAAACTGGTTCTCAGTCTATTTGTTGTTCTACAGATTTTTCCTAAAGGATAAGGATATTCCTAAATATCCTTTCTATAGTAAAATGTAGCCAAACTTCCAGACTCGGATATCCTATTTCTGCAGATATAAATGCATGCAAATTGGATTTCTGGCACGGATATAGTATATAAGTGTGTGTGTATATGTATATATATATTCTGTTACTGACCTGAGGAAGTTATATTTTTTCACATTTATAATTTGTAGGATTTTATACAGTAACAAGTTTTTTGGACTTTGGTTTTCTTTTTTTATTTTTTTTTTTAAACTGTTGGGAGTAGTAACAGGCTTTCATAGGCAAACTGCAAGGTGTCAAGAGTGTATATGATGAATTACACAACTGCTAGAAAAGCATTCTGTAACAGTTTCTCAGCTTATTTAGGCTAATGATTCTCTAGTCAGAAAAAGGAAGATTGATAATCACTTCAAATTTTAAATTTTAAAAAGTAAATCTAGTAAGAAAGATAAGTCATGCTAGTTCCCAGGTACAAACCAAATCTGCTGAACCTGATTAATTTTTTTTAACCCAGTGCTAGTTTATACAATGGATTGTAGAAGTACACTTCTAGAACAACTCTGTCTCTGAAATCAAACTAAAATGACAGAGCCACAACAGTGTTGAAAAATTGATACAGGTATTATGTCACTAATCCAAAATTTGACAGAATGTGACTTCTACCTCCAGCATGTTTGTTTTTATTGACTGTGGTTCTTTTCCATATCTAAGATTGTGTGAAGTATGAATACATTCCAAGAGTATTATTTTTCGTTTTAAATTTCCCCAATGAAATTAGCTGCCACTCTTAGGCTGTGATGCAAGGCATGACTTGTGCATTCATTATTCCTCCTTTTCACTGGGGGAATGCGTTTAATTAAAGAATAGTGGCAGTGCAAGAAAGGTTAAGCAGGAGCACCCTTGAAGTAAGTCCTTTGTCAATACCAAAGGAATTAAAGATGTCAGATAGCTTGACTTAAAACACTACGGTCAAATTATATTCTAGACTGGACTCAAAGTTTGGGAAATCCTTTGTTTTATGTATACCAATGCCCTTGTGTCAAGATAACTGGCTCTTTTATTTAGTTTCTTAAATAAACAGAAGAATATTACGTGGCTTAGACCAAAATAAAGCCATTAAAATTACCTATTTTTATCTTTTTTATTTACTTCAAGATTGTTATTGGCTATGATTGATGAGTGACGTTTACAGTGATTGTGGTCTCCATAAAGACAGTACTGATGATCTGGGAAGGACTCACTTAAAGGGATACATCTTTCAACAGCATTGCAAGTAGATATCTGAAATTACATGTTTATTTAAACTCTTGTTTTTACAGTATTTGTACACTTTATGTTCTTACTTGGCTTCAACAATGTGTGGCCATTAGCATGACATCATTGCAACGATGTCTTATTTTTCATCCCTTTCACTTCCTGATTATATAGCATTAAAAAAAGCATTTGTATTCCTATCATTACAAGGAATTACTAAAACAAGTATGGGATAACTTCTCCTTGTTGTTCTCTCATCCCCTTGTAATAAGAACTTTGTGCCCTCCCGTATAAGAAGCTATGGAATAGATTAAATTATCCATTTTTTGGTATAGCAAGCAAGAAAGCCATGCCACAGCAGGAGAGACTTCCTTATGCGTGAGCTCAAGAAAGGAAAGAACTGAAAATTACAGGTGTGTCCTCATTATTAATGTGTAAGTCATATACTAGCTGGAAAAACACTTCTAATCAGAACTGATTCTTAGTTTGAAAACAAAAGCATGAGATGATGAGCTTTAAAAATCCTTGGTCCCTTATATATGAAACAAAGTAACCAAACACACTGTCCTGCTATTTATTAAATCACATAGGGTTGTTCATCGTTAGCTTTTACAATATAAAAAAATTACAAATAGCACTCAGGGACAGCAGCACTAAGGAAACTAGTTCTCAACTCTGGCATAAATCCTGTAAAGCTCCCTACCACCATTGTAAATTCAGCACACTCCATCCATATTTGCACAAAGCTAATTTGCTTGTATGTTAGTAATTCAAGCAACTCAAAGATTTCATCCTTTTGATACAATAAATTTTTTCTCTATGAAAGCAATCCTTCTTCACCAAATATGAAGTCAGACGTTGTGTTCTACATAATTTATTGTGGTTTCTTTGGGCTCAGGGTTTGGTAAAGACAAAGCTCATGCAATTATCTCCATAACTGATTGTTGGCACCTTTGCTTTGTTTCGCTTGGTGCACAGAAGAGAAAGCTATTGATTTATCTTTGACAAGCTACAGGTACGCCACCATATGGCACGTGAGACTTACCAAATCACATCTTCATGTAAGTACATCTAACAACACCCTTCCATCTCTCTTTACTACAGGAAAAAGAAAAGCCTCAGTAAGAGACAGCAGGACCCCAGAAAGGCTGAGAAGCCTTTTGTCTCTCCTTTTCAGTAGGCACCTAGATCTAATTCCCAATTACTCCCATTCACTTCCCATGGATAAAGCTCTGGAACTGCTGACAGCTAGCTATTAGCACCTTATTACAGAGCCACTCTGGGGACAGAAAAGTAGGCAGCTGCTCAGGACAAGAGAGCACAAGGAGTGACAAATAGTCATGGCCTGCGACCTGCTGCACCTGCTGCCCATTTGGTCTGCGATCTGTGTCCACTGCTGCTTCTGTCCATGCTCTATCGGGTGGCACCTGCCGTGGTCTCCCAAGCAATGCAGGAATTCATCTTGCAGGACCTATAAAGCAGCTGGCTACCTGCAAAACAGCTAACTAAAGCCTCCTCAGATATTGTCCAGGAACTAAATGGACAGGTCTTTCCTTTCTTTGCAGCCCTCTGCAGTCATTAACCAATAAAATAAGTACTGTGCAACTTAAACATTAAAAAGAGTTATATGATGAATGTATTTTAAGGTTTAACTTAAAAAGAACAAAGCAATTATAGGAGTCTGAGGCTAATTTTACAGTAAATTTAAAGATACTTCACTCCTGCATTTGACTTTATTTTCTGTGTAATTTTTGTATATCTGAACTTTACCAAATTAAATGTAAACATGAAAGAACAATCTACCAAATGTGACATGTGCTGTGCCCCCTTCCTCTGCTTACTTCACACTCTGAGAAAGAATTTTGTTCTAGAAAGCTTGTTTTCAATTCCTTGAATTCTTAGGTAATTATATTAAAATCCATACACCATTTTAATTTCTTTTTGTTTTTGATTTTGAAAATTCTTTAGGGAAAATTCTGTTCTCAGTTATATATAAGCAGCTCCACTGAAGTCACTAATTACCATTTAATCAAATAAATAACTTATTCTTAGGGAAAGAAGATAAGAATGAGAACAAGGGCAGGAAAAGAAAGGACTTGGAGCACAAAATAATAGGCAAACTAGCAGAGATAATTTAATAATATAGACATGACTGAGGCTGAATGTGAATATTCTCCTCTCCTTCCTCTGATTTTGGGAGTTAACATTCATTTAAGATTGGTGACATGTACACTTTTTGTCCCTTTCATTTAAAAGACAAAGGGGAAAATGTGTTTAGTTATGATTACATTTCTAAAGACCATGCTGGGTTTTAAGATTTCACTACTGTTATTTGTGGAAGGTATTAAATAGCCTCAGAGCAGAGGGTACAAGGTGAACATCAGGGGCTGCACAGCTGTGTACAAACTCTTGCACCTTGTAATTAGGAGCCTTGAGCTGCTCCCACCCATATACTTCCATACCCATATTTATCACCTTCCCTACATCAGATCTTGCCCAGCTAGTTTCTAGAACGTTGGCTGGGAGATCTCTGCACCAGAACCCAGTGCAATGTTCTCCAGCCTAGCAGGAACTGCATTCAGCAGTGGCAGCTCAAGCCAGGACAGATGCTTTGCCCCTAAAACAGATGAGGAGTGTTCATGTGATTCTTTCTGCCTGCTCAAATGCGGTACTTCTGAGGCACAGTGACATTTTAAATCACCACATTTATTTTTGCAGCAATTCCCTGATTATAGCCTTAAAACAAACATTCAAAAAATGCTATCAGAAACACAACTGCATTGGCTGACCAGAATATATTAAAATAGTGACAATTTACGCAGTTTTCTAAGCCATATTTTCAGTGGTTAGCATCATGCATCTGCCTTCAGTGGACATTAAGATTAAAAATTTTGAAAGATTTTTGCTGTACGTACAGTAACTGTGTGTAATAATACATTTTCACTAGTCACGGGTGTATTTCAAGCATTTCACAGTTCTGATTTCAATCACTCTGAAAGCTAATCAAAACTTTTTTCTAGATCTGTTGAGTCTATAAAATTGAATTCGAAAACCCATGAGAGGATACTCTTTCAGGTAGATTTCTAATACTCTGCATGAAACTGGCCAGGAAAAAGTACAAACCACTTTTGCTTATGATTTCTCAGATTTTTTGATGCCACTCTCCATTAGAAAATAAGGTGAACATACATATGAAAATGATCAAATAATGGGAAATAAAGATTAATTACAGAACATCTTTGAATTTCAAAGATGAATTGGTTCTAGAAATGGTTTAGAAGAATGTTTAATCTGCCATTATTAGGTCTGTCTATACCTAATTTTAAAGTATATCTAAATAAAGCATAATTACTGATAAAATTGGTTTTGAAGTGACTGCACTTATCTTGTCAGATGCTCCCAACAATTCCACAGTGGTCAAATGATGAGGAAGTGGAAAAGGTTCTCCTAGTTTAGCTTCTAAAATCTAATACTTACAAACTTTTTTTTGTGTTTTTTTTTTATTATTTTTATTTTTTTTCCTCTTCCTTCTTTAAAATGTGAGATATGAATAGCATTTCCATGCCTTATTTCCTTGCTTTTCTGCTGGCTGCAGCATGACTAAGCAGTGGTTTAGTCGGCATTCTACATATCCACCAATTAACAATCAGTGTAATTATCTCTCATAAAGGATATTCAAAGATAACACAGTCTGAAAGACTTCCTTCCAAGGAATGCCAAAACAGAGAGTAATGTACAAGAAGGAACACAGTAAGCCTCACATGCATTGTGAAAGTCTATTATTATTAAAGCACTACACAAATAATGACTTAATCACGTTTCAGTTATGTTTCTCAACAGTTAAGGTTGTAAAGATGTATTCAAAGCCTCCTCAAAAAAAGCGTTCTGATTTACAAAGGCTGCCTTCAGGATTTCAAGTTTATCTTCATTTCCCAAGTTATACACTTTACAAATTCTTACGCGACTGAGTTCGGCACTCAGGCTTTTTGTGAACATCACTTTCAAATAAATTAGATCATCAGAAAGATGATACCCGAAAATTGACTTTTAAACCTTTGAAACATAGGTGATTACAGGACATTGTACTGCAAATCCAAGAGGTTTCATATGAGCTGTGATGATATATTTTTTTATTCTGTGTGTGATCAGACTCAGAAAGGTGGAGGAACAATACAGCAACTTTTTAACTAAAATTATAATCATCTTCATTTCTCGAATACTGTGAAAAATACGTCAACACTTATGGCATATGAATCATGGAACACTACACTGTGAACATGATGGTCAAATTGCTGGGTAAGTAAGTATTCTGCCTCAAAATCTTTTCAGTGTCAGATGTGGCTAAACACTTAAAGTATGTGAAAAGTATGTTAAAAGCTGTGAAAATAATCTGTCAGAAAGTAAGTGTTTCTCACTCTGGAGATCTGCTGCTTGTGTTTATTCATGTGACTGAAAACATCAGACTCTATTCCAGCTAGTTACATCCATTTGATCTGCAAGGCTGGCTACATAGACATGATTGAGTGTGCTTGCTTATGTCTCTGGCAGCATGAACATAATTGTTAATTAGTTTCCAAGAACAAAATCTTAATTGCTGATAAAGATTCTGTATCAAAGCACAAGTGAACAGGCTTGCTCGCGACAGCACTTGGGTAACACCAGTTCGATATGTCTAGGCTTTAAACTACACCAAGCACTGTGAATGTTTAGTACCTTAAATTAGAGCTGCAACAAAAATTAGAGTGCTTGAGTTTGCTTCATATTTCAGTAATTGTGAAAAAAAAAAAAACATTTCAAATGATCACTGTAAAGAAGAATTGAGAAGAAACATTCGAAAGACAAACTATGGGGAGCCAAAAGAAAACTTTCTTCCATATCCACCCCAAGCTGGCAGTACATCTGCTCAGTGCCCACCATCTGGGTGTGTCTAATTAGAGACTACCTGGAATAGGCTCTCAGAGAGCTATTACAGAAACAGCTCCACAGCAGATGCAGCTTCAGTCCCTAAGGGCTGACACATAAGGCTGCAAGAACAAGAGGACCACTGAGCAATGGGAATATCGTATTGCCTTGTGGGGTAGTTCTGTAGAGCAAAATGCTTCCAGAAGAGCTAAGTATGCTTGCACTCGGAATTTACATGAAATCCAACAGGGAGCGATGATTACACAGACCAGCAAGTACAAAGACAGTGAAACAACACACTGAGATGTAATAAACACATGCAGTCCCATACTGATACTTCTGATGCATCACAGTTCAGACTGATGTGGTATAGATTTCTTTTCTGGTTTTGTTTTGTTTTTCTTTTTTCTGCAAGATTCATATTTTTTTTTCATTTTTAAACTTTTTTTTTGGGGGGGTGGAATATCACCTCCATTTCAAATCATATTCAGCTGAAATGTAAAATAGAATTCCACAGACTGGGAAAAAAAATCTTCTTAAAGATTATTTTCAGAGGTTAAAGAAATTACAGTACAGCATCAGGGGAAAAAAAAAAAGAAGTTATTTTTCTCTTTTTCTAGCTTTTCTTTCCCACAAAAGTATCATGCTGGCCTAGCATAGCACAGTGCTTTCCACAGACTGAATGACAACACCCAGTATCTTCAGATACTTTATACTGGTGAAAACTTCGGTTTTATCTAAAAACGCTGTATGTCAGAGAGCTCGATTCCTTTTTTGCCTATTGATATTATCGTAAAAGTTCTTCGCGTTGCAAGAAAGAATAGCTGTGGTCTGGCGGAGCCCTATTTGTGCCAGCCACGTATGTGGCACGGGGTGGCTGATGGCATCACCTTCGCTGCTGCCCTCGGTAGAGCCACCATCAGCCCTGACATTTTCATAGAATCACAGAATCATTTGGGTTGGAAAGGGACCTTAAAGATCATCGAGTTCCAACCCCCCTGCCATGGGCGGAGACACCTCCCACTACACCAGGTTGCTCAAAGCCCCATCCAGTCTGGCCTAAAAGGCCGTTTTACTTGAAGACACCCACGGCTTTAAAAATACAAACCCACAACAGGTATCACATATTGTCACAAAGTTCCTACCTGCTCTCTGCGCTCTTTCAGGCACGTTTCCCTCTCAAAATGCGTGCCGTTGCCTGGGCCTTTCAGGCTGTGTGGTGTGTCCCGGGTTCCTCACTCTGGCATGGCCCCCGCTTTTCATGGTGGAGGGACGATCTCCAGAGGGAGCAGACAGCGAGGGGCCTCCCGGCCTGCTGCCCAAACATGCTGCTGCTCTTGGGCCACCACAGCCCATCTCCTGCCTGGCCCCAGCTGCCAGGAGACACTTCCAGATACTCTCCTTCTGGGCTCACACCAGATGTGGGCAGCTGAACAGGTCCCCTGTGAAGATCTGGAGGAGCTGCCGCCCAGCTGGAGCCCTCTCAGCTAGAGAATTGCTCACTTAATTTTGCTTGGAATCATTTGCAACTGAGCACTATAATTTCCCTGTGTAAGAGTTGGTCTGAATACTGTCTAACATAATCCATAACATAAAAACGTAAATATGAATAAAGCTTTCACCTATAGCAATGGCAATATTAAACATATTCTTCAGAAGAAAAATACATTAATCCTTCAGGTTAGGCCAATTTCAATTAGAATTCAGTGCGGCTTCTCAGCATTACAGGCTCAGTGGGGTTTTCGGGCACAGAAAGGTGATTTGTCAGGTTCTTACTGGTAGCTTCATAAAACTGTGAAGTAGTGAAAGCCACTGTAGTGAGTCAATTTGAAGACGGTGGGAGATCAGTAGCCTCAGTAGCTTTGACCATGCGGTGTGTCCACCCAGTGTCATGAGGGTGACCAGAGCTCAGCAGTCTAATGACACGCACAGGAACGCATTAAGATGGTGGAGACTGGAGGTACATAGATGAAATTGTGAGTGGCCTGCAAACCACTCAGCTGTGTTTTTAAAGTACCCAAGGTGCATAGAAAAAAAGGGTGTAATTCTAAGCCTTTTCTAGAGGAAAATAAACCCCGTTTCATTTGCTGATATTTGTCACGTGAGAAAGGCTAAAAATACCGGGAAACGTCTATGAGAAAACCCCACCAAATTCTAGAAACCGTTAATATGTACAAACATTTTAGCTACGTTTACAGATCTACAATTACATACCTCTTGCCTAACGGCATCTGGGATAAAAGGCTGTTTCCACTTCTGCTGGGAATCCTACTGTTAAAAAGCTCTCGATACACACAGCACGTACCACGCAGCCTCGCAGCCACCCTCAGATCTAGTTCTCAGCGCACGGCTGGTCTTCAGCTAAGATTGTTATTACGGACATTTCAAATGTTAAAAAGTCTTTAAAAGGTTTTGCAATGGGTTTTGACCTTGGGAACACATTATTAATCATTATTTGAATTTTGGAGGGCAGACAAGTCACTGAAAAACAGGTTCAGTAAAATCAAAGATATTTCAAAATCTGTGCCGAACAGCTTCACCACAAAGTTCTCTGAAACAATACTTGTAACACCGAAAGCATTTTGTTTTGAAACTTTCATGTTTTGATTCCGAAATGAATAGTTTTTTTACGTCACCCTAATCGTCTGGGTCAGTGAACTAAGAAAAAACTGTTGCTTTTACAGACATATTTGTCTGTCATAACTCTTATTATTTGTATGGTACAAAAAGAAATATTTAAAAAATTGTGAATGGTTTTTACATATATCTCTGACTCACCATCAAGATAAGGTCCTGATGACTCTTCAGGACATTAGCATAGATTTTTCAAAACCTGAGATTTATGAACCAAGAAAATACAATGTCAGAGCATGGTCCCCATATGAAAAACAGACAAGAAAGGAAAATTTAATTTCTGCTCACAGGTTAAAGATCTAGTTTAGGAAAGGGACTAGCGGCAGAAGCAAGTATATTGTATGTTATCAAAGTGTGACATGTCATTTCTTATTGCACAAGTGTAAAAGAAAGGCACAGTGAACGTCTTCTCAAAAAAACCCAAGTGTATGACAAACCCCCGTCTTAAAAGGTCATTTGCCTTCATATGGCCTGTGGCAAAAAAAAACCCACCAAACAATGAATGTTGTATGTCACCATAATGCCCAATTTAAAGTTGCTTTGTACAGGTAAGAAAATACCCCTTAAGACAAAGAGCTCTGACAGCAAATGAATTATTTCCCTTTTATCTTAAATACTAATAGCAGAATTTTCCTCAATCAGTATGGGTCACCTGCTATTCTACATATACTACAGATATTTAGACAAGCAATAGTTTAAAATTAAAAGCTGCATGACTTAAATCTGTTTTAAAGAAATATTTCAATATGCTTGAAATGGATGATGAGATTAAATGATACATTGCCTTGCAGAACTGGGGCATAAGATCTTAGGAATAATTGGGAATTTGCTGAAATGTAGAACTAATTTACAAAGATGGTGGAAAAATGTTCAGAATGGATGTGAACATCTGTCAAAAAGTTCATGTGAATTCATTAGACTAATAAAGACATGATCTTGGCAACTTTTCCAATTGCACTTTCAGAATATTCTGCTACATGCAGTACTCCTCTTGGTTTCACAATAGCTAATCTCACAAAACTCTCCAGAAGAATCCTGTTCCTTCTAAAAATATGGTGAGCTTTTGCAGAAAATGAGATTTTTTTTTTTTTGTTTCTTATAGGTAAACAACAACAAAAAAGTATATTTACACAGATAAGTTTATATTCTCTTGGAACTGGAGAAACAAAATATGGAACCACAAATAAAATAAATAAACAAAATTAATTTGGCCCTAGGAGTTCTGCCTTGATTCCATTTCTCATACTGCAGTACTACTTCATTGTCAGAAGGGAGTCCCTAAATGCGGATGGGAGATTAGGGAGAAAAACAGCCAAGAAGAAGAACAAGATTCTGAGTTGCCGAGATTCATAAATCTACCCAAGAGTTTGTGTTTATCCACTTCTGCATGTGGGAATATGGTTGCAGTTCTGTAACTCTGACATTTTTTTATCGTAAAACTGAAATCCTGTCAGATTCTGTTTTGAATGAAAAATTTGGAAATTGCCATGGAATGTATTAGTTCATCACAGTAGACTTTCAGTAGATAACATTTGGTGTTCTGCAAACTGGAATAATCTGCTAAAATGTAAAAATACAGCATAGCTAATGTATCTATGAAAAAGTTAAAAAGTTTGAACAACCAGGATTCTTATTTTTTTCCCCCAGATGTTAGAAAGCAAACACATATCCAGGTATCAAACAGTTAAGATAACATATTGGTACCAAGAGAAATAATTCCATGTGGCATTTTATCTATCTAGTTTGGATGAGACAAAGTACAGTATAGATGAGCACATAGTACAGCTTGGATTTTAAAGGCATGCTTGTGGCTTTGTTCCTGATGATAAAAAATGAAGGTATTTCTAACAGTGAAAAGAATATTTGTTATTCTCTGCCAGACAAACTTTATGACAAGGATTAAGTATGTGCTACCATGATGTGTGAAGGGGAAAAACAAGTGTGCATGACCTGTGAAACTTATACCAGTCACCAAGGAGAGCTGCCACGCTCCTGTATCTACATCTGCCTGTTACCACCTAAGAGAGCTCAAATGTGCTGAGACAGATGCGTTCACAATATCAGAAACATAGGGGCACCTCAGCTCTTGGTTATGCCAAAGAATACACCCAGATTTGTGCATTTCTGCCTATTAGATGAGCCAAAAAAAGCTCAAAAGCCTACACTGAACAGTAGCAGTAAGAGTTATTCTCTCTTCATGGAGAGTTGTCCCTTTGTAAAATGCTGAACAATAGGACAGGTCAGCATATCCACTCATGGACCCTGTTACATCAATCCATGGCCCAAATATTTTGAGTAAGCAATGCCTTGGAGCCGTCTAAAATATGAATGAATGTCTGGCTTCAAGAAAAACCTTTAATAACATAACTATTCAGCAAATCACTTAGGCATATGGTTAATTTAAAGAATCCTTTTAAAAGTAATGAAGTCAATGAGACTAAATAATTATACACAGAAAAAGGTAATCGGGATTTATTACTGGAAAGACTGAAGGGTATTTAGTAATAGAAGACGTAGTTTCATTCCCTTAATAGATGGTCAGTCCTTCAACATGTTCTTCTGTTCTTTATGTGTAGCCAAAAATTTAGGGCCAGACTGGTAGCCAGAAAGCTCTGAGGGAAAATCTAAGCTGAAACACAGTAACTTTCCTTACCTGCTCAGTTTCCCAGCTGTAAAATCTAAGCAGAAATTTGCCTTTCCCTGCTATCCATGCACTATGGACGGACAAATCTTTATTACAAGATTAAAAAAAAAATCTTATTAGAGTAGAATTTTTCTTATGTGAGAATTCTGTGTCATCATGCCACTTAGTAAGTTGACACCTTGTGAACACCAGTGATGACAATATAGCCATCTCCTGATGTCACTCATGGCTATATATATATATACACTTTCCAAGCATTTAACTTGTAATCAGGATTTTAAAAAGAAACACATTGAAAAATGATTATTCCCTTAATTAAAATACCTGAACTTTCAAAAAAGTGGTAAAATCAGAAATTGACGCCAAATTCAGTTGTTATCAAAATTGGAAGGAATAAGTCGTGGCTGCCTCAGTGTGCTCTTTCTCTCTCTTTAGCAAGGCCACAGCATACTTTTTTTTAACTTTACTTCTAAGCTCTTGTAGCTTGTTCAAAGGCTTCTTTAATACCTCAATTTTATTGCAGTGCATTATTTTCTTTAAACAAGGCAGAAGATATAAAGGACCAGTACAACACACAAATGAATTGTGACCATACAGACATACATAAATACAGACATTTCAATATTTGTATGTCACACCTATGATACGGAAAATTCTAGTTAAGGATGCTATAAAATGCCTACCTCTGTCTTTCGTGCTGTTGAAATGATCAAGGTAGAACCTCCAGCACTCTTACCAGATAAGAGTTTGCATCATTTACTCATTAGAATTATTCTTAGCCTGCTCTGGGATTTTTTTATTTTTTTTTTCTGCTCTGCTCTGCATTTCTCTCTCTATTTTGATGATCAAAATCCCTTGTTTCTGGAGACCAGATGAAAAGCAATGCTTAAGTTGGTACTACTGGGCAACAAAAAAAACCCCAACAAAACCCAGTCCAAACCAAACCAAAAAAACCCATCCCCAGACTAAGGAAAGATAAAACACAAGTGGTAAAGGCAGACCATATTGTCTGCTGTCGAGGCCGAAGGGCAGTTTCCCCCTTCATTCACCGCGGTGAGGAGTCTGTTGTAGGCAATTGCCTTTCTATGCCAGCCCCCACCCACCAACTTCTTTATGTTTATTCATAAATTCTAAAACCTATGAGATAGGCAAGCCTTGATAAATACAAAACTCTGAATTCATGAAATATCAAACCTTAAAGTAAACACACCTGAATATGACCTAGATATCCTGCAACTTATTGCTTAGCTCCTAAAAAAAAGGAGCTTTACGTTTGTTAGGGAAATACTTGCTTAGCATTTGCTGTGTTATTGTTTACAGATGGATCTACATCTTAAAACCCAAAGCCAGGCCTACATATCAACTATCTAAAACTTGAATGTACTCAGTATTCAGGGACTTACCCCTGAAATGTCTAAATAATTTACAATCCAAGGTATTGATTTTGTCCAAAGATAAAAAATGTTAAGATCTGCAAAACAAGATTCAATCCTAATCCCAAATTAATTAAATAATTTAATAAAAGAAATATCTGGGCAATCGTTGTGGTTTGGGCTGGGCTGGTCACTAAAATGAATGACAGATGCTGTTTTTTACTTTTCTCTGCTTCAGAAAAGGGACAGTATGTCCCTTCTGGTAGAGAAGAATGAGAGACAAGAGACTTACGAGTTTAAAAAGAAATGAAACTATGGCAAATATTAATAAAATAGTAAAAGTAAAATAATGAAGTGCATACAATATATACAAAACGATACGGAGCTCCCAGGATAATGATCCCATCACTGACAGGCACTCGGAAAGTCCCAGAGTGGACCCAGTGATGGAAGGAACCTGGATTCTGGATCTGGATTCAGGAATGCACAGATTGGGATCAAAAGCAGATGAACAGACAGCGTCCTCCTCGGACACTGGCCATTGAAGAAAGAGGGCTGACCCCTTGATACCTCAGCTTTTATACTGAGTATGGGGCAGACGGGATGGACCCTGTTGGTCAGTTTTGGGTCACCTGTCCTGTCCGCTCCTCCCTACAGGTGCGACCCCTCTTTGCTCTTGTGCTTCTGACTCTCCGACAGGGCATATAATAAAGTTGGCTGACCTCAGTTGTTATAGTAATAATTATAAGCAAGAGCCTCTCTGTATACCATTCCTTGGTGCAAATTATAAAACTTCAGATCTTATCACTTTGGAAGCAGACTACTGTCTTAAAAATACGCTGTTGATTTCAGAGAGTTCAGTTAATTAGAAGAGGTTTAGCTGAAAAGTAAAATTACTGAACAAAAAAACTGGTTCTGTTTTACCTCAGACCAGGATGCCTATAAATTTACCGTCAGACAGCTGGACTTTTATTTTAATCACTGAAATGAACTGGAATATTTTTATAGCTGGCATTTAAATCACACCACTAGGATTCTGCCTATAGTTGCTCAAACTATTCCATTTTCAATCCTGTTTCAAAATTGAAATAAAACAAAATACTGGAAGATATTATGCTGTTGAGTTTCTATAAATTGATTATTTTCTGACTGGTTGCTCAGAGCAAAGCTACAGGAAACAAGAATGTCATTCTTCCTGCAAAATGTCAATAAGAAAATAATGAAAACTATGATCATACTAAAACCTCAGACTGTAAATGGCACTTTTTAGACACATATACATGTACTTGACAGTAGGAGGAGATTTTCAGCTATTACAGCCCATCAGTCTTTCAGTACTATGCCAGTTGGAGGCTGGATATAGATCACTATTTACAGGACGACAATGAGGCACTTTTCAGCCATTGTAATTTAGATGTGAGAATAAGACAGCAAACAGCCACAGAGTTATGAAAGTTTGTTAAAAAAATCTATCAAGTGGATTTGAATAATCCACACACAGTCCTTCCCACTTACATGAAGACAGAGAACATGGTTATCATTTTAACTCACTAAATTAATCATGTCCAGATTTTTTAATGAGCATTAAACTGTTATCCTGTTATTTACCTACGAGATACTCCCTAGCTTTTTATTCCATACTTTTTTTTTATCCCTCAACTTACGTTTTGTTTCCTGAATTCCTAACAAACATATTAAAAGAGACATATTATTTTTTAAGGTGAATTTCCCCCATTTTCCTTGCACATACACTCTCATCTGTGGTTTGTTAGTTCTAGTAATACATGTGCATTAAGAAACAAGCTCTGCAATGACTATTCCTGCTCAGTTTTCACCATCTTCAAGACTACACCTATAAAACAGAGAAGTAACATTACAAGGTTCTTTTATACACAACAACTACAACACAGAGATACTGAGGGCATGAATCACAAAAAGAGCTGCTGCAAAATGCAATAAGAACAGATGCTATTTTTTTCCTACCTGGTGTTCTTTAGATGCCTAACAATAAGCGAGCTTATTAGTGAAATGGTGTTGCCTGTAAGAAATACCAATAACAAAAGTTGCATCCGAGATACCTTCTCTCTCAGAAATTATTTACTGGACAAAAAATATTTTGAACCCTTTTCTGGGTTTTTTAACCCTTAGCTTAAACTAACCTTAGTCTGACAAAATGCAGAATCAGATTATGGTCCCTCCTGAATGCCCAGTGGATGCCCGAGATACAGATTATTTTAAGACATTCTTCTGTTATATGGTGGTTGAATGCTTATCTCCCACCTCTTAAGTGAATGCTCAGACCATTGCTCTCTTGAAGGAGGAGGAAGATGGTCTGTTTTATGTAGGATGATTAAATATTCATCAAGTCAAAAAAAAAAAGGGAGAAGGGAGAAAGACTGTGAAAGGCTCTCTAGCCTGGTGGTTAAAACATGAGGATAAAATAAAAGAACTAATCCTGCATCTGCAGCATCTTCTGAGAGTTTTCTACCACACTTACTGCAAAAGCAAACCCATGTAACCTCTCTTCCAGCCACATTTTGCATGGGATGTAACTCCGAACTCCGAAAATGTCACTGACTGGCTTCCGACAGAATTAAGTATATGTACTTTATGATTTCTGACAGCGCTTAGGCATTAATTGGCATCTAACTGCTCAGCAGTGTAAAATTAGACAGTTCTGTGTGTAAGCAGATTGGGGACAGGCTTAGGTGACATTTTAGGCATGCATGTTATAGAAATTTACTTTTTTTTTGTTCAGGCAGGTACTAAGATACTTCACTGGGAATTAGTATAAATCCATGTGGAGATCTAACCCTGCATGGCACACCCCAAATCACCTACTGTTGTAGTGCTAAATTTGATCTGTGTCTGATCTGGTTGGGCTCCGGAGATATCAACCGGACTACCTGGCCAAATTTCCAGAACATTTTGGTTCATGTTTATAATGTATGCTGGCAGAATTTAGGTGCCTATAAATTAGGGATGCTCAGCATTGCTGAGGAACTTCATGGTACAGCTCAGGCTATTAAAAGCTATTTTGGAGGCTAAAGGCTGACTAGGGTTTTCAAAACTATTTACATACCCTGCAGTTAGTTATATCAAGAGAAAAAAACCCAAACTCGCAAGATGCCTTTAAAACTCTTTCAGTACCAAGTTACTTTTACAAATCTGGTTTGAGAATGTGCTGATGACATTCAATAACGAGATCTTACTAAAAAGTCTGAAACCTCTACTGTTGATGAGAGCAGCGCTGCCATGATGCACGCTGTGTCCTCAGTAATCCAACACTCAAATCATAAAGCACATTTGCAATGTGGGCAGAGAGGCTCACATGGGCTTTAATGTGGGCAGTCTGGGTATCAGCAGCACTGGAAATGAACCATTAGGACATCCCTGCAAGGTAGCTGGTGAGTTAGTATCCTGAAGTCCCTTGTACTAGGCTGCCATAAAACCTATCTTGTCGTCACTGTTACTGTCCTCTTGTGCTACCCAAAGCAAATCAATAGAGGTGGCTAAAATATAAATCATCCAGATTGCAGCATCGGTATTACTGAAGTGCCACAACTTCAGCTCTACAGTAAATCAGTAGGATGTGCTGGTGCAGTTCTTATCCCGTATCTTTCCTTTAAATCAGCAGTTCAGAGATCTCTTATTGCTGTGCAGTGGCCCAAAGAAAGGATTCCTTCTTTACAACTTCCAGTTCAATTATCAGCTTCATATGGATTTTGGAATTTAAGGAGCTGATGCCTTGCTGTCATAGAATCATAGAATTGTCTCTTTTGATTCAGGCAGGCAATCTGACATCTTGGCACCTTTCGGGTCATTTATGAAAGATTTTCTTCAGAAGGAAAGGCTAGAATTTGATTTTGTTTATTTGATACAAAGAAAAGCTGATGTAGGAACTGATTATCCCTTATTTTATGTTGTAGCAATGGCTGGTACATCAGTGTTTGAATCTAGGTTGTGGCAAATAAAAGCAGCAATTTCCTTACATTCAGCCACTACCTCCCCTCCACAAATGTTAACAGTTCCTCTCCTTATTCCCCCACCAGTATTGCAAATAAAACTATCAAATGCAGTTCTTCAATATATCATAGTAAAGCTACTTTTTCTACTCAGTGAGGTGACGACTATTTTTTTTTCCCCTCTACTGGATTAGCAACTGGATGATCTTTTGAAGGCACATGGGATCATCTGCTGTTTGAACAGCGAGGTGTTATGTCTCACTGCATTATGCTCAGTGATTAATATTGGTTTAGGACTTAAAATCTGTGAAGAGAGGATTCATTCAGAATCACATGCAAGAGCCATGAAAGAATCCCAGGACTATCAAACATCTGCTGAAAACTGTCTGACAGGGTTTGGTTTGTGTTCAGGCATGAGGTGATATGGAGTGAAAGCAGAAAGAAAAAGTGGATGAGTTTGGAGCTACTGAACCAAATAAGTAGCAAGTGGGGCTGATAATTTGAGCATCTGTGTCTGTATCATTTCTTGCAAGACCATAAAACGCAGGCTTGAGCATCTGAACCTGCCCTTCAGGCATCTTTCTCATCTGAATTCTCTCAAGACTGTTGAAAATATTGATTACTGTTGCCCTATCGTTAAAAGGACAGCAGAAATAAAGGGGGCTTAGAGGCAACCAGCAAAAGTGATTGAGACATTAAAGGTTTTCCACATAGGAATTTAAAGATTTCATCTCTTTTATTTAGAAATGAGACAAATATATAGGACATGATAGAGATGTATTCAGTAGGTGGGACCATACCAAAGCTAAATTATCTGTTCCCATTCACCTTTTATCTTTCAGACTAAAAGTCTAAAACATTTTAAAATAAGAAAAGGAAATGCTTTGTAGAATGACATGATCAATTTAGAGAATGTACAGTCACTAGACCTGACAAAACAGGGATTAGAGAAGTATTTGACATGCTTGTGAACTCTAACAAGAACACTTTTTAATGGAGTTAAAAAATAAATAAGGTGTGCTTGGATAAAACCTACCTCCGAATAGACTGTTACGTAAGAATTACCTAAATGTGTGTTTAAATTTCTCCAAGCTTCTAATTCTGGCCATTTACAGAGACAGGAGGATAGACATGCTTCTAATGTGATGTTCCTACAATATGGGAAACCTAGCTACATAATTATCTAATGTTTCAAATAAGTTAGGATACTCCTTTAGATCACAACAAATGATTAAATTGATGCTTGCTATACTAAAAGCACTAAAACCAGATGGAAGATGAAAGGTACGACCAAGGAGATACTCTCCAGCTGTAAATATCCTAACCTGGTTATTACTGGATTGACTGTTGGATTCATATTATCCTTCACCAGTTAGAATCTCTATCCCGAAAACATGATGCTAGCCTTAATGGGATGACTAGTAAACCAATTATTTCTAGTGAAAATCATCAGTTGCAGACAATTGTGTACCAAAATGCAAACGGTTAGTTGAAATTACACCTCTGTGGGCCTCTGCAACATCTTCTGCCAATGACTGGTGCAGACTGGTCAGGCTGTCCTTGCTGAAGGACCCTTGCCTGCTTCATGCTGTTTCCCTGCTCCCTCAAAACTGCTCCATAGTCTTACTCATACCTTGAGCATCATTTATTTATGAATGAATATCCTTTAAGCTTCTTATGAAAATTAAGGATGGTCCCGAGGTTTGCTAACAGAAACCGTAGCAGTGTCTTTGGGAGCACCAGTCTGAATCAAGTTCAAGGCAGTACTAAAAGTTCTATATTTCTCTCCACTAGCTCCTGAAATGAAATCCGTACAGTTTGTAAACCTTTTCCTCTTCCTCTGCTATCATTCCTTACTTTGACATCTGCATGAAATTAGAACCCATCTCTATTTCCAGTCTTCCCCTCTCTTGCCCTCAGTGATTTCACTTTTACTGCTGGCTTTTGCACAAAAGGTCCCCAGACATAACTGGCAAGTAAGGACGTCTGGGCAGTGTAACATTGCTTTACTGGGATATTTCAGATAGTTTTGGCCTTTCACTTCACCCTGCTTCACTCCAGAAAAAAATCCAGAAAGCAGTATCAGCACTGCTGAGTTTTTTAGCAAAGAGGACAGTTTTTTTCATTTCCATTGATCTTCTTCCTAAGTAGTTATGACCTGTTTAGTTTGCAGACTGACTAGCTCACCCGGGAAGCATGGCAACCTGCCTTGTAAGCAACTGTGTGGCAGAGAGATCGGGAAACCCAAGAGGTTGCCAGCTCCAGAGAAGATTGTCTGGCCTACAGCTTCCCAGACAGCCAGTGCTTCGCTTGTCAGATTGACATAAAGAATGCTTCTCTACTAATTTGGGAACAAACTGTTTAATTTGTCAGTCACCAGCTAACCTGGGGGATGACTCACCAGGCAGCCATCTGGTTTTTCATAAAACGTTTTGACAGAATTATGTGTTTGCACCTTTCAGTTCTACAGAAACTTAGCAAAACCAGCCTTTTGTGGAAAGGTTTCAACCACCTTTGTTGGGACTCGTGTTGACCGAAGGCTGGAGGGACATCAGGCTCATGTTCCCACAAGGTCTTTAATGGTTCCTTAGCTAGGAAAAACCTACAATATATGGGATAGAGATTGGGGTAGATTGCCCATCTGTGCTGTTCCTTACTACAAATAAGGACAAACATGTAGTATCTAGCATTCATTAAATCCAAGGTCAGCAGACTGAAACACTTACTAATTGACTGACATGCCATTTAAAATACTCCAGTATGTGCTGTTCCTTATTCTGTAGATATTTTTATACATCTATTTTATGTAGATTTTTTTTTTCCCTAATGTATTATTTTTACCTGCAGTGTCTTTGCTGTAGACTTGAAGCCTTATGGGATTCTCTAAACAGAATAATTTGTCCTTAACAGAAAATTTGTGATTAGTGGTTTTTTTTTTTCTTAGCTCTTGTTAAACCACATTCTCACAAACACTTTTCTTATGACTCCAGGCCTTCCTAGGATTACATCTAATTTGCCACATGGAGTTATTTCTGCATGCAGAATTAAAGGCTTTAATCATATTTGGTTTAGTGACTGCCACTTGCTTAACGATCTTGAGACTATTTTGCCTTCTGTTTTGTCCTCCTCTAGGGCTGATGATGACCTGAGAGATTCACAGAATCCCCCAGTGACTGATTTCTTAGATCAGTTATCTTAGTACAAAATATCACTCATGTCTGCTTTTATTATTTTGATTTACTACAGAATTATACACAAAAATGGGGGAGAAGAACACTAGATATGCACACACTCTCCATGCAAAATATCCAGAAAAAGCCATTTTAATTTTGGCCTAGTCTCATTACCTGCAGCGTCTTTATGAGAAGATGGCTAGGACACAATTACTTCTCATAAATTAAGAGCTGCTTTGCACCAGTGAAAACTTGCATTTGTTTTGTCTGTGAAAAAAATATAAATAGAACTAAGCTTTTAAGAAAAAAATAGCTCAGTGGCTGGAAAGGAACTTTAAAGAAAAATGGTGTTCATAGCCATGCAGGCAGTAGCTTGAAAAGCAGCTTTTATAAAACATATTTAATGTTTACAGTCACTCAGTGGCTGAGAGCAGTAATACTTTTAAAATATGTTTAATGTTTAAAGCCACTCGGTGGCCAAAAGAACAACCCTTGCTGAAAAGATTTTTAATGTTCAGAGTCGTTTTGTGGTATGGAAAAAGCAACTTCTTGTTAATTTTTAACATTTACAGCTGATCAGTGGCTACTAAAACAACTATCAATACAACATGTTTTATGCTTAAAGATGCTATGTGCCTGTATAAAACCAATTCCTACATCTCTCAATACTACAATAAAACGTGCCAATACCCTTTCCTCAGCAATAGTATCATTGAAAAAAATAACACATAATCCCAACAACTCTGATGTAATAGATCTTGAACCTAAAGACGATTATGCAAACCACAAGACAGTACCAATAATTACAAAGCTTCTTCTTATATACTCAAAGAATTAATACTTGATATTCAGCACCATTTAAAGGACCAATATATGCATTTAGAGCAAACCCAAATAGATTAATTTTAATAATTAAAGTATTGGTTGGTGAACCTAACAGAAAGGTGTGCATCAAAAGAGTTTGGTGTGATGAAATACAAAATATTATTTGATTTACACTACTCAACGGGAGTAAAGTCAGCATGTGGATTGGAACATAATGGCTTTATCTGCTGTGATGTGAGTTTTTAACTTCACCCATTTCCAGCTAAACATAATAAAGTAGGCCTGGATATACATATGAAGTAAGAGTCAAATGCTTTTCATTAATTCATCACCGGCACTGAGATATCGGGACTGTGAAACCAGCAGAAAACATTTATTCAGTGTCTCAACTTTTTGACAGCAAAAACTTCTCAGATATTTTGCTGTGTGCATGTTTTTAGGGTCCTCTCTGTCACAGCTTTCATTTCACATAGATTCTCCCAGCTAACAGTATTTGCCAGGTTTTCTTGTTTGGCTGACAATTTCCAACAGCCAGGGTATATGAAATGAAACTCACAGTGAGTATGACAATAGCCACAATCCTTAAACCAAGCAAGCCTTGATTGTCTGAATTGTTTTCTTTCTCCTGTTTGATCTAAAAGGGTTTTATCTGCATGGTTTTTCACTATAGCTGAAGCTGCCCAGGTTGCCTAGTGATCTATCACAATGTCAAGAAACACTTTTGTTTCAAAAGCATTTACTGCGTACTTGTAATTTTCTGTCAACATCTCAGTGTTGTTGTTGTTTTTTTTAATTTTGTTTTGGTTTGTATTCTTGTGCAATGCCCATTATACATGGGAAAAAAATCTGAGAAAATGCTAAGCAGACATAACCTGCCTTTCCTTGTCTCCTTACTTAAAACTCACTTTTTTCTCCAGTGGCTATAAACCTTATTCTGATGATCAGTGCACTACCTATTTCTTTTCACAATTAAAAAAAAATCAAATCAAACCCAAAGATTCATAATTAACAAAGCAGTTCTAAGTGAGAAACTGCTGAAACATCAACTATGATGGGTAAACTGCCATTTGACATAGCACCAGGATAGAGAGCTGAAAAGCAGTGACGGGACATGAATTTTTTTGAAAAGTAGTGTGTATGACCTAGGGCACTAGGTCTGGCCCAGGCTAGGGATGAATTGGTAGACTCTGTAATAAAGTACCAAATTAGAGGACATGTGGCCATGACCCCACAAGGGGCAGTCAGTACAGCTTTGTGAAGGGAAGCCACCCTTCAAAAATCTGTTAAAATCATGGGGTGAATCAGTGAGTATATAGCTCTAGACTTCTTGCATATCTAAATTTCAAAAGAGCTTTCATCAAGGTTCCTAAGAAAAGGTTCTTAAAAAAAAAAAGGAACAAAGATAGATTAAGAGAGAACAGACTTTTCTAAGGTAACATCCAAATAAAAATAGAAATCAAATGGTAGGAATAAATTCACAGAATCTTTATATAAGAGGTGGGTTTCCACTGGCATCTCGCTTGGATCTGAACTCACAGGTTGCCACTAAAAGAGACTATCTAAGCAAGTGACAGCTTGACAAAATGAAAGCTTGACTGTAAAGTGTTACAGGGGAATCTTAACATAACAAGTTACCAGGGATAGGGGATTTCACACTGAGAAATACAAAGTAAGAGGCATGGGAAAAAATACCCTATCAGTACTTTCACAGAGGCAAGCTGTAACTCAGTTACCTATTAACTCTTGACCTTGGGATCACTGTGGAAAATCTTCCAAAGTTTTAATCTCAATGATCAGTAGTGGACAAAAAAGGGAAAATGACTGATAGGAATTATTAGATAAGAAAAAGAGAGCAAACAATAATATTCAAGATACTTGTGTTTTAAATATGGCATCCAATTCCCATCATTGTCTCTAAGGACTTGATAGCACAAAAAAAAAAAGAACAGAGGGGCTGCAGACAGGGGCTGAGAGATTATATTGACAGTTATCTCTCCATGAGCATGTGTAATCCCATTCAAAAATATCTCTGGCCTCTACAGATTCCCAAAGTAATAATATCTTCTGCAACAACCTATGTAGACTTTTGGAAGTCCTTAAAAATATAACGCCAGGAGTTAGCAATCTATATCAAGGGAAGGATCACTCAATATTTGCTCCAATGCTTTATAGTCCTTCTCTTCCCAGCCTCTGCTTGGTGTAAGCTTCAGGCTAAACTCTGGCACACGATACTCAATTATGCCCAATCAGTGTAGGTTCCTACCCAGCAGATCATGAAGGTAGCTTTCTACACATTGTAATCCTTTTGCATGAAACAACATAGATGGAGATATTAAACACGTGTTCCATTTGTGAATGTATATGTCTAAACCTTTGTCAATGTTTAAATACAAGCCAATGATAAATATAAGCCAATCAAGTATTCACGTCAGAAGGAAAACTGCCAGAAAATTTATAGACACTATTTTAGGTTGTCAGTACCATGGGAAGCAAATCCATAATACTCTTCAAGCTGCTGCCTTGCACCACAGATGATCTGCAGTAAAAATAACCTCATATCAACTTTCCAGTATCATTGACCATTTTAGTGTTACAACATAGTGTTACAATTGAGGCAGTTTCAAATAGAATAGTCAAACCTAATCAGTAATGCAGCTATTTAATGTGAACATATTCCATTATTTGCTAATTAATAACCAAAAAGGCAGACTAATTGCCACAGTGATTTGGAGTTTTCAGAGTCCCCCTAAGCAATAAAGAGTTAATTTAGTGGAAAGGTATGAAAGGAAACTGCCTGGGAAGGAACGTATGGAATCTATACATTATAGAATTGAAAGGCTTAAAACAGCCCTAGCTGGTATGATCACTTAAAATCAGCATAGACAGTGAAAGAAATGGATGAGAAATGCAAACGCATTTCTGTGCACATTTTTTTGGTATAAATATATAAAAAATTCATAATAAGATCTTTCCTTGAATGTGTGTTAAATTCTGGTATCCCCCTACTCAGTCATTTGGACTAGTATCTTTAATAAGGGGATAACCTTGGTTTAAACTCACCGTATATTTACATGTTTACATGAGCAATATTGCAACAAAAGCTGGTACAGCTGCCAGAAGCAACAACACAGTTGATTAAACTATACTTAAGGGCAACATATTTTGCTAATCCTAATTTAAAAATGGCGAAATTACAGCCCCATTTTTAGTCCTCATAGATAAATTTCCATTTATGGTTTGTTCTGCATTTTGGATCTCTTATTAAATGAATAAATTATATTCAAATAAAGACATTGATAATACCAACGCAACATCAGAAAAAAAAAAATATGTTAGAAGTCCAGCTTTAATAGTCCAGATTTAATAAATCTCTTATTAGGATAACAGCATAGCAATCTCATTTCTTAAAATACGCTGTAATCTGACTCTATCTTCTGAGTTTCTCTGCAGGGAATTTCACATCGTTGTCCTTTCCAAAATAAATTCTTCACCATAATTTTTTCTTTTTATTCTGTGAGCGATACACTGACAACTTTGGAGTTACCAATATCCTTCCACAGCAATACAGAAACTATGCACGCTTAGAAAATACCAGAAATAATGGAAGTCATAGATGGGTACTGCAGCCTCCACGTAACACCTGCCAATAACCAAGGGGCTTTTCCAGAGAGGATCTTTTTTGTGATTGACTGTCCTCTTCAGCATACATGAGCAGAATACAGTGCATGCATAAAAGGAGACAGGCTAGCTGGCCATTCAAGCCTTTGGCATAAAACAGGAAGGTGTCCTAGTTTATAGTGGACTTAAATTAGAGCCTTAGAACACAGTAAACATCCGGCTAATTATATTTTTTTTTCTTAGCAAAAAGCATATGAAAAAATTTGGCTCCCAGTAAGGAAGGCACCACGAAGTAAAAATGGCAAAGCTAAAATTATCTCTTCTGCAGAAAAAGTTAAAAGATATGCATTACCATAATCTTTTAAAGAAGTAGTATTGATTAGATGGACAACCAAACAAACCCCAGTGTACAGAAAATGTAGAAGAAACTTTAAAATAAGCTTAAAGTGAATTTGAAGGGAAAAAAATAAACTTCCACCTTCCACATTCATGGAAAATAACAAAAGTTCCTAGAAAATCTACCATGAAAAACTGGGATATGTTGGATATGACAGATATATATCTAAATCACATATATGTTCGTAAAATCAGGTAGTGAGGATCCTATGAATTTCCATCTTTTTTTACCTTTTCCAGTAAAAAATCACCAAGGTCCAGGATCAAGTTGACGTGCAATTTTATTATAGCTCTGTGACTGGAACTCTGAATCTGGGGATGAACGTTATGGCATTTTTTCAGCCAACAAAGCTCCAGCGACAGCAGTTAGTGCAAAGGTCAGAGTTGTTACAAAACTGAGAACAGTGCAGCCAGGAAAATTTCTAAAATGTGTGCAAGGTGTCTGAAGGACACTTTTCTTCCCAAGACTTCCCAGCCCCATGCAACCCTCTCTAACGCCTGCAGCCTGTGGTGCCTCAAGGGAGTCTTACACAATTCACTTTATTTCACTGTCCAAATGGAATATATACTCTGTGTTTATATTGCATTTAAAGTATTGAGGATTTTATAAGCTACTTCTCTATTCCCTTTCAACATGAACTCTGACATCCATATTTTGTTCCTTATTACCAGTAACTTTAGGATAAACTACCAAACTTAGTAAACCTTTGGATGTGAGTGTCATGCAACAGACTTGCCAGGCTCATAGAAATGACTAGTAAGGGAGAATAAAAGTCATGTTGTAGTGCATTTCCCACAATGGAACCAGTATGCATGAGTGCAGTTCATATAAATACTGTTGCAAAAATATAGTAAGTGAAGTTTATGACATTTGGGAATTGAAAACTGGCAAGTAGAAAATGAAAGTGTAAAAAAAACGGTAAGAGGAGAGTTTATCAGGGTTTTTGCCTAAGCCAAGACAACCATATGCTGCACCAGCTAAAAAATCAAAGTGATTTTTAATGTCAGCTTCAGGCAGTGGGAGGTCTAAGCATCTCTACACGTGCAACTAAACGGTAGTGATGATAGGGAGTAGTAATTTTAGATCCCCTGGAAATCTATGCTTGCATAAGGTAGCAAAAGCATGGATAAGAGAGAGCAAGAGAGTGGAGAGATGTACACCAGAGAAGGCACAGTCTCCTGGAACATTACAGCCAACAGAAGGCATTTTTGGATGTTTTTGCTGCAAGGCAACCCAACATCAAAAATTGTTATCTGCTTTAGTAACCACTAATTGGAGTTTAGGCCTCCATTTAGGGCACTATTTCCTTGCCTTATCTTTTTTGATCAATTTTCATCCCTAGTTTGTTTGTTTTCTTTTTTTTTCTTCTAGAGGAAAATAAAAACTGGTATGAATAAATCTTCTAGAGGTAGTGAATGTGACTGAATAAAGTGATGATCAGGAGAATGCATTTTTGCCATGGGATCTACTTCTGTTTTTCCAAAGGAGAATAAATTGAAAAGCATTTCTTTTGAAATGCTGTATGCAGGACACAGCCTACTCAGTTAAATCTCAACAATAGTGCACCTATATAGTGAATCTATAACTGTACCTCTATAGGTGACTCTAGTGAACTCATCTCTACACATGTATGAGATTAGTGTGATCATCTCTACCTGTCTACTCATAGTACATTTTGCTACATTCTATCGTTCTTTATCACATAATTTAAAATACTACCTCATGAATTCCATATAGCAACTTGTGTAAATACCTAGTTGCCTCCTGGATTGTCTTTCAAAATATTACCATCTGACTGGCATAGCTGAAGGGGAAACAGGGTCCCTCTGCACATTTCAGAGTCAGTAAACTTCCCAAACTCTTAGCAACTACAGGGAATATTAAATTACTAGTACTGGCCTGTGAAGTACTGGGAATAGACAACCTAGGAGAGAAAAAGGCAATAAGCTGAAACTAACACTGGGAAGCTAAAGGCCTCCCAGCCCAGTACGAATTAATTTCTGGTGCCTGCAGGGAAGCCCAAAGCACCATCTGGCAGCAGGACACAAGCAGAGTCCTTGTGTTGCTCAGAACCAGTGCAGTCAGCCATCAGGCAGAGACCCCAAGGGCCCATTGAGTCTATTCTCCTGCTACAAAGCAGGATCAATGCTCTTTATGCCTTTCCCGGCAAATGTCTCTTGTGCTGTGAAAATTCTTCAAACAAAAACCTCTTCCAGTGCTTCACTATATTGCTACAGTCCACCTTCTTTGGAGAGACAATTATTCTCTCCCTTGTATGCTAGCTCTTCAAAAACATACGGTGTTTCCAGTCAGTCTTCTCTGTTTTTTTTTGACTTAAGAATCCAGTGCACTCAGTATTTTCTTGGGCATTAAGTTTTTCAGATCTTAAGCCAGTCTTGCTGTGCCTCATGTTCTTGCATTTGTGGAGAGCCAGGTGACAGCAATTCCTACTTCAAGCACCATAGTGTAGAAGGACTAGGATAAAGAATTGTCCCTGATTCATAATTAGGGGATCACACAAGTGCTGTTTAACAGCCACAAAGACAAGACCAGTAATTGGCAAGATGCTGTTGTACCACCTAATTCTATACAGCCAACAGTCAACGTCAACTATGAATTCAGGGGAACACGCTTCATCATGTGAAGTAGCAGCTTTGGGGATGCACAGAACCCCTGGACCTCAGCATACCTGCCTTGAATATATTTTTTTTTCTCCTCCTGTCCTCAGAGACTTAAAGTCACAAGCATTCATTCTGCAGGGGAATAAGTTTCTAAATAAGCAAATAAAGCTAAGACAAAACTGTAATCTGTATATTTCTAAACACAGAGCAAGACATTTCTAATAATAGGTTTTAGAAGTTATATTTTCATTTCAGCCTTCTCTTTCTTTCCTCAGCAGGAAATGCACATTGAGACAATTAAGCAAGATGCAATTAGTCAACAAGTGTTTAAAGCTTCTTACTCACCCACTGGAGACATTTCTGGGACACTGGCAACATAAGGCCCATCCAGGAACTTTGGCTCATTATCATTAATGTCCTGCACTTTGATGATGAACTCTGATTCAGGTTCTAGTGGTTTCTTGGTGTCAACATCCACAGCCTGAGCCCGGAGTGTGTAGAAAGGTTTTTCTTCTCGATCTAGGCTCCTTATGGCATGAATGTCTCCCGTGGTTTCATCAATAGTAAAAACTGTGCCAGCACCATCTCCTGAAAGTGTGTATTTAACAGTGCCCACTCCCTTGTCCAAGTCAGAATGGAGCTTGAGAACAAAAACAAAAAATAAAAAGGAGGAAAAGAACATTAATGGCTTTTTTCTGGGCATGAAGGCAATTATTTTTAATTTTTTTTCTCTTAAGGTGTTAGAGGAACCAATTTCATAAGCCTGTAACTGTCTCTAAATGCATACAAAAAAGGTAGGTAGCATTGTTACAGAACATTTTTACCCCCATCTAGTACCCAGCACAAACAGCATTTAAAAATCTACCTGCTTTTTCCCATTAATACGTTCACTACTAAAAATGGAATGAAGCAGGGCTTTGGATTTGTTATAAATTAAGACAAAGGATGGAAAACCAGCAATAACCACATCAAACAAACAAGGGATGACATGAGAGAGTGACAAAAGCTTTCACAGGCATTTGGATTTCAGAGAAGCAGAAGGGTACTATCTAATTTTCATTTCACACACAAAAGCCTGACAGAATTCTAAACTCAAAGATGAACCTGGTTAAAAAACCACAATATAGACCTCTTAATTACAGTAAATGCTAAACGGAACTAAAAATACTACCTCTTTTACACAAATATTTGATCATTTGTTTCTGTCCCGAGACAGTCACATTGCAGACAGTGTGAAGCTAGGAGTTTTCTTGCTCATTGGAAGAATGGGAAATTCAGTCATTTCTGCCTTAACTCAATTGATTCTGCCTTAAATACCAATGCACACATTTTTCTAGGCTCTTGGCATGTTAAATCTCTGTTTCTAATTTGAAAAAAATACTTTAATACAAGTTTTTGTCCATTTGATCTGTGTGTATAATAATAATAATGTGGCATTAAACACCATTTCAAATGCAAGAATTTTTGAAATCGAAATACAGTATGATGAACTTATTTCTCAGAGGCTTTTATCTGTTTCATACTCATCCTTTAAATACATCTAAAAGTTCTGAATAGATACTCAAGGTTACATCACTGATGCTGAAATAGCTTTTAAAATATTCGCCTGCTTGTCCCATCTAATGAGGACTAAGGAGATCTGCTATAATGGACATGGTTTGGAATGGAGTTTTCAAGAGTGAATTCCCTTAAGCAGTACAGTAAAGTGATTATGGATATAGACTTTATTTACATGATGTACTGCCCAAGGTGAAACACAATAGAGGAAACATGGGACATGAAAGGAGATTATGTAGAAAATGAATTACTGAGAAACTAAATGGTTTTGGTAATGGGGCAAGAAGCTAAGCTACAAAGAAAGAGGTAAAGGCAATTATTAACATTTATAGCTTGAAATTGAAAATAGGTCCTTGTGACTGCAGAAGAGGTCATGGTTTGTGGGATAGAGAGAACATGAACATTCTCTCTTCTTTGTCTACTTTTTCATCTCATCATTCCTGCTCAATGAATACACTAGATTCTGATCTTTCATCTAGCTGCCCCTGCCTGTGATTTAAAATTATCTCTACAGTCCGAAGTATAGCATTTTGCTTCTTGAGCACTGGCTCACCATGGAAAGACTCAAAGGAAGTTAATTCTTTTCCTCCTGGGGTGTTAAATATTTCCTTGCTTGCAAAACGAAAAGATAATGCAGCCTGAGATAATTAATGACTATTTCTTCCTCATCATTTTAATTTAAGTGGCTCACAAGCTTCCTGCTGTTCCATTATACCTTGCTCAGTTAAAACTTAGTATGTTCCTTCCATTATCATATAGAGGCTTACAGACACACATGGAGTGAAAAAAATATCAAAATGATGGCGAGAAATCTCAAAGAAAAAAAAGTTAGAACTTTACAGAGGGAACCACGCTGTTTTCCTCCTTGTGTCCCTGCATTAAATAAAAGATGTCTGGGCTTTATTGTGAAGTCTACCTTGTTCCGTACTCCTGGAAACAAGAATATCACAGAGCAAAAGAATGTGGTTTCAAAGCAGGGATTTGTAAACAGGGAAGCATGCCAAGAATACTGTCTCTATTCCCATCTCCTGTCATCAGATTTGGCACCGAAGCTTAGATGGCTGAGTGTCTTTGTGATTGCCAGCTGAAGCGTTTATGTTCAACTAGCAATAAATCAAGCTGGATTGCATACACTATCCAAGCGCCTGGATTATACTAGAGAGAAATAATTATTGTTGCTTTCCCTATCTGGGGAAGAAGTTAAAAAATATAACATGAAAAAAAAGCAAAACAAAGGCTCTTAAGAGAAAGAAAGAGTGAAATACAAAGACAAGCATAAACATAGCTTTTTTCAACTGTATTGGAGGAAAAAAAGCTTTATCACTGGCAGCATTAGCACTTATACAGTTATAGATGTATTTACTGTGCTTCACAAATATCACTCAGCTAGTATAACCTAGGAACTACTCCACTGATTTAAGCAGAGTTGTTTTGCTTTGCATTAGCTGGGACTTGTCACCTGTATTTGTTCATCAGATCATGCTAATCTGCTGATGTAGATATAGGCTCCTTAGATGTCCTCCATGCATGCTTATTTGTAACTCACATTGAGCTATGCAGTTTCTGGGGCAATTCAACATTACAAAGTGTCTAATTACTGTAGAGGAATAGCTGTTTGATTTAATTTAAAATTAACTAAATTCTCCAACAACAAAAGGCATGCAACGCTGAGATTCACATGCAAGGGCAGAGAGACTTGCACAACGCTAGAAAATAATCCTGACTTTCAATGCCTGAAATTTTTCAGAAAGCAGTTTAGGCTAAAGAATAAGTGCTTGCTGGTGTGTCTCTGATTTATGTGTTACAAGTTGTATTGCACTGGAAGAAAAGACATTTATTTTTTGTGCTGAAAAACTTACAGAAGATTTATGAAAGACTAGTTTTTCTGACACTGTGTCCAGCAGTAGTTTTGGTTTGGTACCCCATTTCTCCTTCTTGCTTGTACTTATTTTCTAATTCTTGCTCTTCTGCGATTTGAGCAAAACTCCAGGGCAAGAGAACAAGTGCTCAAATCTTACCAAAACCCCCTTAATGTGTTTACATTTCAGAATTACTTGAATTTACCGCAACAGGGTGGTACAACTGATTGTATTCATATATATTTTTCTTACTGTTATGTTTCATCTCTAAATCCTGAATATTAAAAAGGCCACAAAGGTTTGGAAATGGGAGGGCCTCATTTCTACTTTTGCTCAATTCTGCACTGTTATTCTGACTAAGTAACATAGAGTTTAGTGTCAGATCTTTGGGCAAAATTGCCCCAACTGTAAAATTAATGATTTCTTGCAGCAAATTCTGTTAGTGCAGAAAATTATGAACATATTTTTGTTATGGCAGATAAAGACACATCATCCCATGATTCTTGCTAATGTGTGCAAACAATTACACATATGGCAAAGAAAACGACTGACACAAAAAATCAAGTATGAATAACAAGATGAACACTATTGTGGAATAAATTGTGTAAATCTATGCAGAAACTATGACAGCGTTCTTGAATTGTATCCAAGACCAGATGCCAGACTGAGTCAGTCTGCAAGTTCACGCGATCTAGCAATCTGCTTCAGCCTATAACTAGCTGAAAGCTAGTTTGCTTCAGAGAGGATGAAAAAGTTTGTAACAACTCGTTACAAGAACATCTGGGAGAAATTATTTATTCAGTTCTTCAGGTAGTTAAGTCCAATTCCAAACAAACGGTATGATTATTCATATTTTAGCAATAAATCAAGCTGTTACTGCTTCAATAACTCTTTGTTATCAACTCCGTGTCACTTCAAGAATTCATACAACTGCACAAACGATTTGACATTGCATATGAAACCAACTAAAAGATCAAGAAATGCATTAGGTAACGCACTTCAAGAACTGCTGTATACTCCTAGCTAAATTCAACACGGCAGCAGTATGGATCAGAAGTGCTTGTTCCTTGGTGCTGATTTGCTCCTCAGAAACCTACTGCACCTGATCCTCAATTTCTCTTTTATAAAAACTTCAATGTTTGCATTAATGAACTTAAAATGATTTGGAAAGTTGAATTTGTAAATTCACAGACATAGGTAAATAAATTAGCAACAAAAGAAGTTCAACAAATTGCAAGACAGTCTGGCCTCAAAATGAAGCAATTGCTGTTCCCTCACGGAGTGTGCAAAAACAAGGGCTACGACATTCACTAGGATGATCTTAATATCACAGCAATACAGACACTGAAAAGTTGTTTTATGAATAGATTGGTTCCTGTTCTGAATTTCCCATCCATACACAATTAAAAAAAAAAAAAAAAAAAAAAAGTAGGGAAAGAAAAGAGAAGGAATAAAAAGTTTTAAATGTCAAGTAATGTTTAATATCCCTAAATTGATATATTCACCCTGTGATATATTTTATGACTCCAAGTTTCATTCCTTTGCCAGTTTCACAGTCTGAAGAAAAATTTGCTGTTCAATTTATTTATTGCTAGTAGATCAATTTAAATGCTATATTGCAGTGCATATCTGGATTGAAAACATCGCTAGATGTTCCAAGATATTAACCCTTCCCTGCATGCACAGCAGTACTAGTTACCCATCCCATATCTGTAACTTTATAACATTTTTCATTATGCACTGTATTTTAGGACCTTATTGCATTATTTCCTCCGCCTGTACCTACTTCCAAGTATCACCATTTGCTCTGTAGCACCAGCTCCTCTCTGTGCCCTCTCCTGGGTAAGATACACAATGAAAATTGTTTGAGAAGTCAAAATAGACAGTTAACTCCAGTGTCACCTAAGACTGTAGACACAGAACGATGTCCTAAACTGAGGAAATGCAAAAAGTCACTGTTGTATGGAAATCAGATGCTGGAGAGCTATTTTGGTGTTGGAACAGGGATGCCCACTACAGGAAAGGAGGGTGTAAATAAGCCTAGAGAAACCTTTGATACTAACCATCTAAGATGGCTTTCTAGTTGGAACATTGCCCTTTTAAAAGATACTTATTCTACACATATTTTCTACTGGCAAGAACTCTGTGGTCTACACAGATTGCAGAGTTCCTTTGAAAATTGATAATTAGATTTTAATATACTGCTTTTACACAAATACACTTTTTTCCCCTCTAAAAATGCATAAAAGTTGAGTATTTTCCTGAGATAAAAGCGGGTGGTGGTACCACGTACTTTAATTCAGGAAACCAACAGTGCAATTAGTGTTAACCAAATTTAATCAAATTTGTTTCTTTCCTCACCTCTCCATCACAGAGAGAGAGAGACAAACACTCCCCTCCAGAGGAAGTCTAGGGACAAGGTAAAATCTGCTCACAATACACTCAGTGCAAACGTTTCTTGAACTACTAG
>JAOTQQ010000012.1:74629602-74674305 GCA_026546715.1 Gallinago undulata | reverse complement strand
AAAGATACTTATTCTACACATATTTTCTACTGGCAAGAACTCTGTGGTCTACACAGATTGCAGAGTTCCTTTGAAAACTGATAATTAGATTTTAATATACTGCTTTTACACAAATACACTTTTTCCCCTCTAAAAATGCATAAAAGTTGAATATTTTCCTGAGATAAAAGCGGGTGGTGGTATCACGTACTTTAATTCAGGAAACCAACAGTGCAATTAGTGTTAACCAAATCCAATCAAATTTGTTTTTTTCTTCACCTCTCCATCACAGAGAGAGAGAGACAAACACTCCCCCCTCCAGAGGAAGTCTAGGGACAAGGTAAAATCTGCTCACAATACACTCAGTGCAAACGTTTCTTGAACTACTAGAAAATGGGTCAGATGAACAACAATCTGCAAAATAGGTGTATGGAAAGAAGTAGCAACTGAAACAGAATCATCTAAGTTCGAAAAGACCTTTAAGATCATTGAGTCCAAGCACAAAATGATGACGTAAAAGAAAGATGAACAAAAAAAGAGGAGTGTGCTGTTTTCTAAAAGTCATTTGGAAAAGATGGTTTTGCTTCCTATTAAAACTGAATATTTGCAATAGGAATGGGTGTCTTTGTACTAGCTTCGTAAAGGGCTTTTATAAGAGACCCACATCCATGACTAGGGTTTCTTAGTGCTGTGAGAATTTAAACAATAATAAACAATTTTAATAAAAGAATTTAAATATGTAAAAATATATAAATATACATACAACAATGTACCAAGGATAAATAATTATTTGAACTAGCAAGCTGTGTATATCATATTCCCATGACTAATTTTCTTAGGGATGTATTGCTATGGCTTCTTTTCCTATGTTTATAAAATATCTACTTCCAAGAATTGGCATTCCTCTGCATAATTTTTATAAAAAATGGTAATATACAACACGGTTCTGCATTTTGAAGTATCTTTTGTACACTGTCCAAATTAGATTAGAATATCTTACTCAAAAGGAATTAAATAAAAAGGTTTTCTGCTCTTTTTCTGACTATTCCTGTTTGGCAAATAAAGCTGAGCTTTATTTAAATTAAAAAAACGATTATCCAATTAAATAAAACATTATCTCCTTATGTCATGGGGAGACGCAGTTTAAGCATACTAAGACAGACCAGTCTTTTCCAATAATGAGCATGGTTGCCAGTTAGTAATATGATGGCAAAAAAGTCATTAGCAAGGAATAAAAACAGTACCTGACCTGGTCAGTTTAAATGAATCCTCATCCCTATCAACATCACTAACTTGAGAGGTCAGGAATTGCTACTTTTCTAATTCTGCTGTACAAGAATAACATTTGTTTCATTATGTGTAATTCAGTAATAACACTTGCAAAAGCACATTCCAAAATAAATATTCTTTTTCTTTCATGACATGCAATTGCCCATAGACAGAAAAAAATATTGCCAAATGAAAAAAAAACACCAACCACCAGTAAAATATTGAAAAAATAAAATCTATCAATAATATCTCATTATAAATTGCTTATACAAGTAATTATATATATCAGTAACAAGTTGCATATATTTCTAACAATGACTTTTACATCACCATTTCATCTGGAGTTGACGCATACAGAAAGACTGTGTCCTCTCTTAAACATTAATGTAAGAATCAACATCAGAAGTAATTTTTTTAGTAAATTATTCGTACTGAACTCTTATAACTCCATGTTACAATGTGCTCCCTGTATGCGTGTTGATAGGCTAAGTCCACAGCTATGTCGAATTCCATTTAAGAGAAGTGTTCTGCAGAATGGTAACAGCTGATGGGACCATGAATCTGCTGAAGCCTGTGGGCATTACCATTGTAAAGTAACAACATAAGCACAGGTTCCAACAACAAATTCCAATATTGGCCATTAGACAACAACAGAAGACAAAATTTTATAAATCCTGCTGAAGTAATATCAGCTACAATGATGACAAGCGTGGAAAACGATTTCACCATCTCATTAAACATTTACAATTCCAGAATTTTTTCAAAGTATTTAACAGGAACAGAGCAGGGGATTGAATCTAAAACCCTTGCAGCCCAAACGCCTTAATGCATCAGATGGGAAAGGTGAGGTTGTGCCACGTATCCCCATGCATAGATGTGGCCTTTTCCTGTCTTTTTACTACCGTTGACTTGCAATCTAGGATATTTGTCTTCTGGTTCAAAGCAGTCCATGCAAGACATCACCCGTGACAAATGAATGCACTTCAGCTGGCATCAGTGGAGCTGGTTTGATTTCCACCTGTGAAAGCACTGCTGGTCCCTCTGCACCAGTGCCTGGCTGGAATCCCAGTGGCTAAGTGGGAGCATAATGGAACTGAAACTGAGAAATGAGGGAAGGGAACTTGCCACAAACAGGGGTCTGGGGAAAAAAAAAATAAATCACCTCTTTCAGCAGCAGATACTTGTATTCCTTTTCAAAGCAATACTTATTTTTTTTTATTTCTGAAAACTAAATTAAGAAAACACAACACTACAATGAAATTCTACGTTGTTGCTACTTAATTGCACAAGATCTGCAAAACACCCAATGGCATTGCTGTAATTAATGAAACCGCTAAGTGTAAAGGGGTGGTGCTCTTCTTAGATAGTATATAGAATTGTAGTATTTCCTTTTTGAAATAGGAAATACTGTAAGAATATCAAAAAGACCTGCATCTCTCTGGATGCCACATATGGACAGTAACATATTATTTTGCATTTTGTTCCCTGCTCTATCCCTTCTACAACATATGTGAAAGATCAATGCATGAAAATATAAATTATGATGTATGAATAAACATAATAAACATAGATACTGGAAACATAGGAACAGTTTACATGAAACTCATTATAACAAAATTTGTAAGACACCTAACAGAATTAATAACTTCTAATTAAGTTATTAGATTTATGATGATAGTATCTCTGAAGATCACCAGATAACCACTGTTCAAAAAGCTGAGAAGAATCAGGACTTCATACTGCATAATGTCACTGAAATTAAACTGTTGGAAAGGTTAGATATTTTGAGTGTAAAATGAGGAGTTTATGCTTGTGAAGTGACAAAATTATTTGCTTTCAAGGGTGTGTGAATGTGATCTGTTTTCTGCAGAATTATACTCTACAGATGTCTTAAACTACAAGGTACAAAATCATGGTTTATTTCCCTTATTCCTTATACCCTAACTATTTTGGCTTTACAGGGAAAATACCATTAGTGTCAGAGGATACATGTTTGACTACCAAATCCAACATGATCAATATATGAGCTTCCTCATCTCATATAATAATGGACTGTGAGATTATGGACTTTTTTTTTTTTTCTTTTCTTGAGATTCGGTTTCATATGGAAGCTGTAACTACAGCTGCTCTGTTGCACAACCCTTTTTTTTCTCTTGCAGGAGTTGCCCTGCTGATGCCAGTGGGAGTACCTCTGCGCAGGCTGTAGGATTAGCTATAAAGATGTCCTAGGGAAGACAGCGTGCTATCTGCCATTCTGCTTCTGAAGTGACAGACAAAAAGACAGTTGCCTGCTGGCGACTGCCACAGCAAATAGGGGCTACAGAATGACATCAACTGCTGGAAGAGGTCATAGCTCTGAGCAGCCTCCCACTCCTTCTCCTGGTGGCATTCACTTCTCCACCCCAAATTTCTGGAGCTATTTGAATTCCCTCGAACTTCTTTATGAAATTTATATTCCATCTAGTTAAAGCAGTTGAATAGCTGACCTTTGTAGGCCTGACTCTTCTGGAATTAATTATGGAAAACTCAAACGTGCTGCTTGTGTTGTTCTCAGGAGGAGGCAGCAACCTGTGTGAGGGACAGTAGCTGTGGGGCAGCATGCATTTACACACCACAGCTACAACTAGGAGAAGAAAGATCTCCAACTATATAGTCATAAATGTAGTCATGAACCCAGTTCTCTCCTACTGTTAATCAGTCCCTAACACAGAAAACTGTGGTTAGGGGTTAGCCAACTTCCATAGTCTTAGTTATGGTGCAGCTGAACACACCAAAGCGTGAACACCAGCCTGACTCTGGCTCCCTGACTCAGCTCTGTAAAATATCCAGAGAGAGCTTCTCTGGAAAGTCAAGGGCTCAGTACAGTACGTAGAAGCATGCCCTCCAGAATATTCCTTAAACTCGATTTACCCTGCCTTAGGAACCCACACTTCTCTGACACACAGAGACATGAAAGGACACAGGCCACCACACAGACTCCTGTGGTGTTACCCAGTTGTATACCCATGCTGATATCTTTTATGTTTGCATATCCCAAAGATGATAATTTTTAAAAGTCACTGACAAATACATAACTTTTAAGTACTTCTAGCAGGATCTCTGTCATAAACTAAAAAAGAAGAGGTTCTGTAGTTAGAACATGAACAGAAAGTCTGGGACCATAGGGTCTCCTCATTTTTGAGTGAAAGCATTGTTGGAAACATATTGTGAAAACGTATCAGTTTAAGTCCATTGCATTTGGAGAGGTCAAAGATTCTAAACCGATTAGAAAAGCTTATGCTTAATTTGACACTGATTGGAACTTTAAGTAGCAAATAAATCTTCCACTGTTTCATTTTTTATTTATACCAATATGCTCTGCAATTCAAGTCTTATCTTGGGGGATTTTAGAGAAAAGGCCTATTAAATTCTGTTGGTGCTTATTAAACTTTCTTCTTTTTGATCTTTCCCTTAATATATTTTTTTCATTATTTCAAATACTTTTCTTCACTGACTGTATTGCAAATGAATATAAAACTCTCTTCCTCATGTATTTAAATTTAATGTTATGTTAAATACAAAAAAACTTGCTCTGTAAATCACACTTGCTGTAAAGCACTGTCAGTTAAAGTGTCTCTTTTTGTTTGATAATGACACACTAAAACAGGTAGGGAATGACAGAATAGAAAGATTCTGCCTCAACCTGTCTATCACTGTGACAAGGCATACTATTATAAACTATTTGACCACTTCTATTTTCTAAATAGAAAAATAAATTTTTAAAAGTCTTAGTTTTCATCACAGAGGTGAAAAATATTAATTTTAACACATACAGTAGAGGGGTAACTTTAAGGCATTCAGATGCACAGAATTTTATGAGCGAAACAGAGTATCTTCTGAATTTTTAATCTCTTTAAGTTGGCCCCCAAAACCTAGGCAAACGAGCACACCACAACACAATAAATAGAAAATAATCAAGCAGTCATGAATCAATAATACTTAATGTGTCTGAGATACAGCAATGGAAGGTACAGCAGAGAAGGTGAAAGACTTCTTCTGTGCCCAGATGCCTTAATCTCAAGAAAGTGCAATCACATGAATCACGTCCCAGTTGCAAGATTTCCTCAGAACCATATTTTTAAAGGCTGTATTAATGCAATTGCCTTTTCACACACCAATTGTTTATTTTCCTCAGGTTTCCGAAGAAGCATAGGAAATGGTTTTGTTGTACGTATTTATTTCATTTTGCTGAAACACTGAAAATGGTTCCAGGCTAAATATTCTTTGGGCATGAAACCGTAGCTTGCTGTGCGTTTGGTACAGCGTTGAGACAAACTTCCTGCAACACTGATTGAGGTCTAGGTATAATTCAAGCAATAATGAAAAAAAACCTCAGCAGCCCCTCCACTTTTTGAAACGACTTGCTGAAGCTGGTTTCTGGTCTGATCAACTCTCATTCTTTGTCTCAAGGACAAACAAGAAATTGGTAAAATACGAGCAGTGATTACTTAACAGCACAGCAGCAACTTAGGAAATTTTGTAGCCTCAATGTAAGTAGGTTCATCAAATTAAAAAGAGAATGAAATTATTGAAGAGCTACTACAGGAAGAGGAGCAGAAACATGTTTTTGAGGTTGAGTTAATGGGGTCGCTCTGGAGGAAGAGGAATGAAAGTGCTTAAGGAGGGTGCACCTCGCAGATCTCCTGCATCATGATGTCTGTACTGCAACATGAACTGTAACTTAGATAATGTAGTAAATAAAACAAATAAATTGGTACAATAGATAAGTGACACGCTGCATAGTTTGCATTTTCTTCTACCTTGACTTAGATAAAAAATTTTGGCAGTTTTGCAAAAATAAGAAAATTTCTCTTTCAGTGGGGTCTTTAAATTAATTGACCTGTGGACGGGATAGAAGTAGGTTCTTAGGACACAAGTAAAGTGTCAGAATTTGTTCTTCAGGCTCAGATTATTTAAAACAAAAATCATTTGTATGGCTCTATGATGAATGGAATCAAATCATAGAAATCTTATATATATTGTGAGTTAAGGATACACTCGTATTTCACTTCTCATTAGGTTGCACTGTGTAAGAATATTGGTATGCCTCTATTTTAATAAAAATGTCACACCTATGTACTAACAAGCAAAAAAAATAGTATCTTCCACAGCTGAAGCCTAAATAATTTCTGCTCAAATGGAGCAGTTTAATTATAAATCTGAATGCCAATTGTCTCTGCTGGATTGTCCCGACACAATTTTTTAAAAAATGTGTTGAGTTTACATGAAGTTATATTCTAGCTATAATATTCACTTGCAAGATTTACTTTTTTTTTTTTTTTTTAGTGGACTGAAAAACACTCTTAAGAATCAGCAGAGAATACAGTATAATAGATAAGGAAATTAAAGAGCTTTATAATTTGGAACATAAATTATTGTATGGCTGTGGTAAGATTCTGTTTTCTGTAGCTGTGGCTGTACTTAGGTTCTATTTTGATGAGATGAAAGAACAGCCACCTCTGCTGCTGCTATTGGGAATAGAGAAAGAAGTGAAGGGCATAGAGCCATTTTACCCCAGAGACAGAGGGTGGCAAAGTTATTGCTACAGAGACCTTGGAAGAGGGAATAAGCAAGAAGAGAGGTAGAAGAGCTGTGTCTGGGTGAGTTTATATTCTACCCTTTTTCGGATAGAGCTGCTCAATGAAATAATAGAGGTGTTAATTTCTTCCTAATCCTTATGCATATGGTTCTTCTGGAAGTCCTGGGAAAAATAATTTACAAGAGTAACATCTCTTCAAGCTTCAGGGAAGCCTAATTGTGTCCATAAAGCTTAAATCCTGGCCTCAGCAGCGTCAATGGCAAAACTCCCGTTGTCTCCAATTTTATTCACTAATAATTAGGGCCTTATGCAGAATACTAGCAGTGTACTCTCCTTCAGAGTCAGAGTAAACATTTTATTTTGGTTCAATTCACACACTAAGGTAAATCTTCTATCCACTTTTAAGTTTTAACAAACTGAGGATCTCAAAATGGAAACAACAAGAGTCCTCTCTTATGTGGAAATCATTCACCATCTCTCTCTTTCTCCGATTTTCCAGAGCCTCATAATACTGTTTGATTGCTTCGAGATTCAAGAGATGGGATAAACTTGATCAAATAATGCTTTTTCCAATTTTAACAATAAACCTTCAGTTAGACAGAAATTACTGTGAAATCATTCCCCTGGTGCAGGACTTATTATGTGGCAAGGGTTTTATTCATTTATTAGTGTTCACAGAAGTAAGACTTCTTTCACTGACAAACGTTGCAGCTACTGATAGCTAAAGTCACCTGGATTTGCAGTAGCTGCTAATTATGATCACATTCAAAAAGCAAAGCATTTCTTAGCAATTTTCCTAAAAAATATTTCTTTGGTATGATAGATGATTTGTATATGTCCTATTTGAATGGAAGAACAGAAATAGCTATTAAATAATATAAATTCATTGGCTTCATCCTTCTAAGAATCAAACAGCATCTATTTCCTTTGCTGTCTGCCTTTAGGTTTTCATGGATTTGCAACACAGTTCTCAAGTTCATTATCTTGTGATATTTGCCCTAAATACAGAAACCAGGATTGAGAAACACATTTGTGTCTCTCTACATAGACAAGGTAAACACAATTTATGATAAAGAAAAAATTTCTACTTTGTTCTGACAAATCATTTTACTTACTGAATCATAGAGAATCTCTACTCTGAATAAGGCAATTTAAGAAAACATACAATCTAAATAGAGATTAATTTTAACTATACTGGAAAGACACATGTATAGAAACTACATATTTGTTAATGCAATCACAGAACATTGGTAGCTATTTACAATTTGATGAGATAATCCTAAAACCTAATTAGCATCTGTTTGTTAATGAAACTAACAATATTTGCACCATAAATTGAACTGAATTTTACGATAAAGGATAAGGTAGTCTAATTTACGTAGGACAGTAAGTCAATTACTGCAAGAGTCCAACTTGTGCAGGACGGTAATATATAAACTGAGTGCTTTTTGCTTAAACCAAATAAAAGAATAAACAAGTAATTACACTTATTGACTAATGAATTTGCCAAAAATGAGTAACCCAGAAAACAAAAAGTTATTTCCCATTTTTTGAGAGGAAAACACTGAATCTGTGGAAAGCGAGTGCTTCTAATTCCATCAACAAATTGATTATTAAAATATTTCTTTTCAGTGCAAAGTTATTTCTTAGAAAATCTCTAGCACTGAGGCAAGCTACATTTTCCTATCTATCTCGTTCAGGAGGCAAGTTCTACCTTCCTGGACACTGATCACAGTGTGTGACTACATGAACATAGCAGATGCAGCTTCTGAAAACACAGTGTGCAAGCCACTCGTGGAAAGACATGCAAGGCTGTACTCTGTAGTATTTCACTTTATTTACTCACAGGGGATAACATGTAACTGCCAAAACCCATATACCACAGCAGGGCACAAGTCTATTTGTACCAGCCATGTGCCACATAGAGCTTGTTCTATTAAAGGAACAATGGGGAGTTTGACTCAATAAGAACAGAAAAAGAAAAAGGCTTTATGCACAGAGCTCCCCACTCCTACCCTCACCTTCCACACCTGCACGGGGAAATAGCCATTCTTCTTGAGTTGCTATGAGATCCAATTTAGAGCTACATCCTTTAATCTAAAACTAAGTCTTTTGAGAGGCTGGCTTAAGGGTATAAAAAGAATACAGCATTCACTTGTAGTGGGCCTTTTTAAGCTTTCAGAATAGATTCATCCCTCACCGCCAGCCAGCTGGCCTTGTTTTAAGTGCTGCAAAATATGCTTTGAAAAATCATTTAGCACAGGCAAAAGAAAATATTTAAGCAAAAAAGAAGCTTTTGATTTACTATATGTGTGCCTTAAAAGGGTGTGTTTTTCATTTTAATGATGCATTTACAGGAAGCAAGAACTGGTGTTGTGGGATGCCAAACACCTGTCACAATAAAATTTCATGCTATGAAATTATGAATAAAGTATGTCCCAGCATACTTACAGCCTTAACAGAATGATGTTCATCTCTAAAAATTCAACTGCACAGTAAATTTTGTATAAATATTCTTTTAAAATTGATAAAATTTGTGAGATACCCCTGCTAAAGATTTTGACATTCATAAATATATTAAGATGTCTTTGGTAATTTGTTCATTACCTTAATGGCCTAGTTCGACTGGCCTTAGCCAACCTGATTAACAAGCCATTAGACAAAAATAATCTTAAAATTGGTTGGTTTTAAACAGTACTTCAGAGGATTGGAGTTTTCATTACTGGAACAGCTGTTACCTGCAGCAATACAAATTATCTTTCTTCCTACTTTGATATACAAGCTGCAGCTAGTAGAAGTGTGGGATTTCTGACTTCCTGAAGCATTTATTTTTCAGTCAACTGTGTTAGTGCTGTGGACCCCTGGTGACAATTTTGGGGCTTGCGTTACTCCTTTATTATCAGCACCATCAAACTGACCATAGAACATAGGATTCCTTAGATTTTTCATTAAAACTCTAATGTTTATACTTTTAAAGATAAACCTCCATGAATTCTTTCTTAAGCATGAGATGAACATGAAACGGAATCTGTGTTTTAGGAGAAGAAACAATAGGAGAAGAGAATGGGGGAAGAGAAGGAAGACATCTCTTCATTCCACAAACAAAAAAGTTGTTTTGTTCATACACGGGAAAGAACCTCAGAAATGCTGATTAACCTCCCCCTCAAAAAAAGTTCTGATACATGCCCCCTCTACCGAAGCAAGTTTGCCCTCAAAAGGCACTGTTTTCATTTTTTAGAAAGAGCAGCAATAAACATTTTTGGAAGACAGAAAAAAAAAAAAATGACACAGAGTGGCTCTCCAGCTCGCCCATGATCTGTGAATGTCATGACTTTGATCGGCAGATGAATAGGTGTTTCAGCCAGGCTGAAGAGATACGTGCCTATCTATAAAGAGGTTATAAAGGAGCAGTTACGTGTCTCAGCTGGAGGACATTGCTCCCCGTGGCTGCAGTGCAGCGTTCTAACACACATCCCTCCTCAGCACCAGAACCACTGAGGGACAGTTGTAAGGTGCTTCCAGATGACTTCCCAAAAGTGCAAATAAACCTTTGTTCCCCCAGTGTTACTGACTACGTTTTGGAGGCTGATCCTACTGCTACACCTACCACTCTCCCATGGGAGAAATATCTGTGTCATGCTACACCAGGTCAGCAGATACCAGCTCTTTGTCTACTTTGTCCATAAGAACTCCTACGTTTCCTTGCTGAGCAGTAGAGCCTGCTGTGAAAAGGATGGAAAAGCACTTTTCCCTGTGGGCAGGCAAAGTAATAAACTAGTCATGACAACAGCAAATTAGCAGCACATATCAGCACTGTGGGGTGTATATAGGATTTGAGTAGCAACACACTCTCAAAAGTCCTGGAGGTATTATGGACTTTGACACAGGAAAGTTAATGATCTTCAGGTTCTACAAACCCACATCCATATAAGAGCTATGGATGATAACTGTGCATCAATTTACAGAGGCCATTATCAACTCTACTTAGAGGAAGGGAAACAGACAAAGAAATAAAATGCTACAAAGTAACCCAATGGTACAATTTGTAAACAGAATTCAGTGAAAATGTAGTGACTCTAATGGGAGAACTCTATCTTCTAGCTGCCTTCCAGCACAATAGCTGCTGTAGAAGAGCATTAAGTTTGCTTTTCATTCAAGCCACAGAACCCCAAATAAAGATCAGAGAAGCGAAACAGAATAATCTAACTTCATACAACTTCAGCTGGGACCACCTCAGAAATGATCAATCCTAGTAACTCCAGCTGATTCTGAGGAAGAGCAGAGATTATGACCTTGACAGAGAACACCAACTAAAGGAAACTTGTCCTCCTTCCTTACGAAACTGAGTTAGTTCAATGAAGGTGTAAGGATGAAAACGCTAAAGGTCAACTCCATGAAATTGGAAGGCCTATAAAAAGAAAATTTGGATCATTTATCAGCACAAAAGTAAATAAGCAAATGAAGTTTCCCCAGCTGCTGTTTTTACACACACGAACATATACCCACATGTTCTCCATATGCTTATCTTAGTGCACTTCTTTCCTGGTGAGACATGGAAGAGACAAAAGAAAAAAGAGAAAAGAAGAAAAAAAAAAAAATCTAACATGTGTAAATCATATGCATTACTAATGGATGTTGCAAAACAGCTAGCAAATGTTTCCAAAAGAAAGGGCAAATGAATTTTACATAGCCAAGTATTTTAAAAATATGCATGTTATGAGAATCTTAAAGGAAAAAACAGATGGCATTTTAGACTTAGTTCTACATACAAGATTTCTCTATCACAGATTGTGAATAATGTATGCATCCTTTCTCATCTCTTTCATATATAAAAAGTTTTGAAATATTAATTTTTGTAGTTTAGAAAAAATTACAGTGAATATTTTCATGAGCATATATTCAGGAGAAAGTACTGGCCTTCACAGCAATAAATATACTGTTCAATATACTAAAAAATATTTAGAAAGTTACTTCTGTTCTTCATAACTCCTTTTACCCTTTTTTACCACAAAAATCTTTTTCTTTAAAAACTTTTTTGAGTTGGACAATTCTAACTTTCTTTCCATTAAAAAAATTAACTAGACTTCATGTTGTCTATTGTTATTATAGTGAAATTATCTAAAGAGAACATATTTCCTAAATAAAATACATCAACAAATAATTTTCCATTTCTCTGTCACGATTCTTATAACTTTGCATTGCGTGTTTCCCAGTTTGTCTTTTACCCATCAATTAGGATCAAGACAATAAAAATGGAAATTTCTTGGTGAAGTCAACATATATTTGATCTGTCTCATCATTTGTAGTGTTCCTTGTATGGTTTTTTTTCACATTCTAAAAAGTAATAGCTGAACATCTTATAACACAAATAAGACAGAATTAACCAAAAAAAAGGTGCATGGGTAAATGCAAATTTTACTGAGGCTTTACTTTCTACTTGCAGTTCACCTGTAGTCCTTACAGGCAGGTCACAGACATTTTTGTGAACATATATGTGTATACACACACATTTATATATGTATATATAGCAGAAGCCATGAATATAATTTGGGGGGGTATTTGTTTAAAAAGTGATTCAACAGCACAGCAGGATATACATGTGGGTAAGCAATGGAAGTTTTTGCTCAGACACCTCTCTTGCCTCTGTACCTTGGAAGCTCACTTCTTCTAGCTCAATAGGTTGTCTCTCCTCTGATTTCATGCAAACCATGTAAAGACTTATTTTCTAGTACCTAGACTTTTCAGGAATTGTAGATGATGAGACATGGATGTTACAAGCATGAAAATATGGTATATTTGTGCATGTAAATTGTATAGATATAGACCTTAATATAAGTATCAGAAAGAGCTACTCCAAAACCGAGATCATACTCTCCTACTTCATCCTACTATTCTGCATAATGTCTTCCTCACCAGCAGACACTCGACCATATAGGTCACCACTTCTCAGTGAGAAGGATTAGAAAATTTAACCAGAATTTAGGGAAAGAGGGCTGATTAAACATGCCAGCACTCAACTACCCTTGGGTAGTTTCTCCATATCTATTTTTTATTCCTATGCTAGCAAGGAACACGAACCAGTAAGAGTGGATCTGTAGAACAGAGCAGCTGAGGAGCGATGCCCACAACAAATGCACCTCAGGTGTTTTTTTTTTTTTGCTGCGGACAAGATCTCATCTGGTTCGATGGACTAAGTGCCAATTCATGTAATGGGTCCTCTTGGCTTATTTTTATCCAGAAGTGATCTAGTTTGTACCCTTCAAGACCTCTTGATGCAAAGAAAAGTACAGTAAGCCTGAATGATCAAAAGATTTGCCTCAAAAGTGCTCTTTAGATCAAAATGAAAACGCTCATGGAGCCAGCTATCAGGTAACGCACAAATGTCACAATTCTGAAACATGGTCAAGATTTCGTTATCTAAAAAGGATAATATCCACTTCTTTCTTTTGAAAAAAATCAAGAAGAATTCATTAGGAAAGGCCCAATTTATCTTTTGGACATAGATCAAAAGGCAAGTGGGATTTAGTTCATGTTTGTTTTGCAAAGAAAGGGAATTTTTCTTGAAGCAAAGATACACAACTCTCATCAGCTGCTTAAAAATTAGTGGTGGCATAATGTGAACTGGTATTTAACAGGAAAAAAAATATGATAATTTACTCTGAATCTGAAGATCAATTTTCTGAAAAGGGTTTGTGTTAACAAAGTCTATCAAAATGTGTGTGGTATTGGCAGCATTTAGATAAATGTCACAATTATCTTTTTTTGTAGGTATTGTTTTAGGCCCTTGTTCTTGTCCGTTGGTTTATAACAGCCATGAATATTAAGATTAAGAGTAAGATTAAGATTAATAAGATTAATAATATAAGATTAAGATTAAGATTATATATGACTTTCAGCTATTTAAATACATGATCATGATAGAATGTCAGTGCAAGGCTTTGCAAAATCCTTGCATAATTTTACCTATATTTAGCTTTGTAACTTACTTTTTTCCTGCAGTTTGAGCTACATCACTGGAGATAAACTATGGAAGCAAATAACCTCTGCATATTTATCTAACTCACAGCATACCAACTGCCCATCATTAAAAAACAGTGCAACAGAGCCCACACAAACACAGAATGAAAGAATCTTTGGTTCCTATTTTGTGAATATTGGGCGGAGTGGCTACAGGCTTCCCCCCCCCCCCCCGAGTAATAAGATTTGATATCTTCCTTAATAATGCAAAATTATTTGTATATTGCATAAAATTTGATCAAATTGAGTACACATTTCTTATGATCTTGTATAGTCTATTGGAAACGTAATGCCAATGGGCTAATTACTTATACCATTATTTTTTACAAGTTTTTAACTACTGATACTAGGAGATAATTAAAGAAAATGAGCAGCCTGTCAGAATTATTTAATACACGGAGGAAGCCATTACTTCAGAATCAGCCTCTGGGGCCGGGCTCCCCAAAGAAACAAGTTAACAATCTACTCCAAGGAACACAAGTGAAGAAGCATAAAGTGTAATGCAAGAAAGATTTTATGAGTTTAACGGCACAATACTTTTGATTGCCTGTTTTCTCTGTTATTTTAATAATTTCATCATCTAGTCTGACGGTCCATGAATACAGCAGGCTAGTGAAGTATTGACAGCATCGCCCTTTTCTCCCCTTCCCTCTTTTCCTTGCGGTTACAAATTTGACATTATTAATGTCAAGACTAGGAATGGATTTAGAAGCCAACTATTTAATCCAAAGAGCATTTCAGTGGGTGGATGTAGAGGAATTTAATCAGTAACCCTTTGTTTCATTTCCAGGTAGGTAGATCTGCCTAGCTCTCAGTTACTGTGTTGTTCAGTGTAGACAGAATTCCCTACTTAGCAGTTCAGACAACACCAATCTGTAGACCACTATTTATGCAAAAAACTCCACATGTGAAAATAATAAAAAAATCAGAAGGTTGGACTTCCTAGTGTCTAGTCTTTCAATATAATTTTGATAATTACTCTGAGAAGTAATTCAGTCTTTTCTGCGCTGCAACTCCCTACTTATGGAAGACAGCTAATGGTTACTTGCCTTGCAAGGATAATCACTGCAATGCTCAGATGCCTTAGTGATGAAGGCCATAAGAGCACCTCTCTGAATCACAGTACTTTATAGAGATGGTAATAAGTGTAGAGGACATGTTTTGTGTAGGATCAATTAAGATATCTTAACAAGAACAAAAAGTTCCTCCGAAACAAAATAATATGTTACACATTAATTTATTTTTTTAATTGACAATATATCAAATTTTACTACCCTGGGTAATAAAATTATGCTATTGTTGCTACCAGGCTCATCTGGCAGAATTTTACACTCAGCTTGATGAAGAAGGAATGATGTAGTAAGAGCAATTCAGAACCAGACCTTACAATAACTTTCAGACTTAGCAAATGAAGCTTTGCAATAAATACGTCACCATGGTAAATAAAGTAAGCCAATCTTGTTTATACACCACATGACAGAATAACTTCATTTTGGTTCTGTGTTTTTCTATACAGAAAGGCAGAATTATTGTTCCTAACATAGATAACAGGTATATGTTGCCATTTAACTTTTCGATAATACCAACTTAGTCTATCAGCAAAGAAATTACTCAAAAGGAGTAAATACTGTACTTTTTAAAAACACCACAGTAAAACATACCTTTACTGAAAAGAAATTCTTAGTAAAACCGGTCATTGTTTTCAGCACTTTTTATTATAGTTCTTAAACTGCACAAATGGTGTCTGTCTGAATTAATTGGATTTACGCAGGAATATCATGATACCAAAAACATTCATCTTTTTTTTTTCTTGGACTCTACTACTGGCATCCACTAGGGTTAACCTAGAAGCAGTTACCTGCTGTTGGGCTCATACAGCTGGATTTGACAAGAGGGAGCTATTAACTGGCTTAGATGATAGTGCTGAAAAAGTGCTCAGAAATTCTAGAAGACATAAATTGTACGAATAACTTCAATGAGATTTTTTTTATTGCCTTGCTCTTTGACAGTTTATGCTTAGCTTCTCTCAATAAGAAAAACATACTGTTAGAACAACTAGACTACTCTTCACCACTTTTTAAATTGTAATCCTTAACTCACATAAGACACGATACATAAATATCTATAGGCTAATGTTCTTTGAAACAATGACTTCTGTTAACTAACTAAATCTATATTTTCACACACCAAAGAAAATGTTTTTGGTTTCTCTGTTATGAAATACTAAAGAACCATACTCTCTTCAATAGAGTAATTCTACACCAACACCAAGATACAAGAAAGCAATACTCATAATCATCTGTGATCAACAGCTTCCTCAGCATTACTGCTGAAAAGCAGCAACAACAGAAAAAAACTGACTAGAACAATCTCTGCTAAATGACACAGTGCCATCGCCAGGGACTATGGTTTACTCACTGCCATAGTCACAGGAAGAAAAGTTTTTATCAATTAAAACACTTTTATTGACCTTATCTTCTAAGATATTGGAACAGAAAATTCTCTCTCATCTTGCTTCACCTTAAGCTTCTTTAAGGGGCAAGTGGAATTGAAAACCAGAAAAACATTTTCAAAGACCCTGAGAAGTAAAGAAAAATCAAAAGGCTTGTGTATACACTCCTGACAGGCCTAAATTCTTATTCAACCTGCACATAAAACATCTACTCTCCTTCAATTTATGTGGTATTAATTTTGTATATAAAGACCGTATGCAAACATATAAAGAACTCTGAAGGTTTTTTGAATTTGCAAGATAAACAAGGACTTCCTCCATAGAAATAAAGCAGAAAGTGTAATAAAAGCTTCGTTTCATTAACCTTTTGCTTTTCAGTTTACCAGGCAGCCAGACTAGCATGACACGCTTTCAAATCTTACCCACTTTAATAGGTCATTTTAGTTACATGAAGCAGATCGCAAAGTATGATTTGAATGACCTATTGCATTTTCTAAGAATGGTGTAAGATTTGTATAAAAAGATAAAAACACAGCAAGAAGACACATGGGAAGATTTGTGCTTCGTATATCTGTGTTTTGCAGACAGATTTGATTTTGGGCTTCAGTGCAGATACCACTGCAGATCATGCGTTTTCACATTTGCCTTACGTGCAGATGGCGAGTTTGCTTGGGACACTTCATCGCACCTGGTCGGAAAACCCTCCCTTGCTCAAGTTGGTCTGAGGACCGATTGAGCTGGTTCCTTCTTGCCTGAAGGCAGAGAGAGAAACCCACAAGCAGAATGGATGGCTGGGTGTCCAGGCTGAAACACAAGCTCAGTCCCTCAGCTAACAGGAGAGTAGGTACAGCCACAGCTGTGCATGGAGAAGGTGTTCAGCACCTAGTCCAACTTTGAAGGGAAGGGATCTTCTGAGGTGCCTGCAGGAGGCCTGAGCAGGCTCAACTATTTCTAGGGAGCTTTTAAAGGAAGATCCTTTGCCAGCTACACAGACTAGAAAACTAATGAAAGTGTGAAATGCTAAACAGAGAGAGAGTTTGCAGCGCATGAATATTTGCAACAGTATCACAAAACTCTTGCTAACTGGACATTTTTCTCAACATCATATTAGGATGCTGATCTGTCTTAAAGCTTTCTAAATTCATATTGTTACTAATATAGCCACATTCACTAAATTAGTACATTGTCACATGGAGTACTACAGATATTTGCATTTTCCATATAAGGAGTAATGTTTACATTTTCACTGTGAAAAATAGTATTTAAGTAAATATATTTTTCCATTTAGACGTGAAGTGTTCTTTGGTCATATTCCTGCCCATCAAACTGTCAAAATTACTTTCAACAGGTAAATGAGTCACTTTTGGGGACAAGACCCCCAAAATACTTCACCTTTAAGATCTCTCATTTATACTTTGTCCTAGCCGAAGGACAATGTTATTACGGGTGAACCCCACAGAAGAATGGTGAGCTGCACTGCGTGCGAGTGGCCTCCAACCCACAACTCTGTCTCTGGCAAAGGCCAAACATAGATACCAGGAGAAAAGCACAAGCTTAGAGAAAGCACAGTTCAGCACGTAATTTCCAAGCCTCCAGTAATTTGTAGAGACATTAGTGGTGACTCTGTAGTTATAAGCCTTCAACACATTGATTTTTCATTAACTTCTTTGAGCTCTTCTCACACACACAAAAAATTCACAGCACCCTGTGGCAGGGAACTACCTATTTTGCATTTATACGTTTTGGGAAGAACTACTTTTTTTTTTTTTTTCTCTGAATGTGCTACCCGTTAGCTTCATTTCATGCTCCCCAGTTTGCATTGGTAAAGGAGGGATTCGTCCCCCAGTAGCCTCACTACTCTGTTCTAGGTGTTATGGAGACTATCATATCTCCTTTTATTCTCTTTTCTAAGCTAAGGAATCCCATCTTATTCAGACATTCCTTACTGAGGAGTCAGTCCAAAGGTACTGATTCCCTTTGTACCCTTCTCTGTACTTTTCCCAGTTCTGTGGGACACATGTCCTCATTTGAGACCAGAGATGAATAATTCATACAGTCTTGAAGATATAAAATCACCAGAAATTTAGATACAAAGCTGTATTAATGACATTTATTTTCTTCTGCTGCTACTGAGAATTTTTAACATCCCACTTGGTTTTTTGGCACTCACTGCATACTAAGCAAATGTGCATACAACCACTAGAGAAAACAAGATCTGATTTCAGAGAGATTACAGATGCCTCAGAACACAGCATTTTATGAATGAAGCTAGAATGATCTTCCCCTCCACCCAGTATCTACCACTTTTATATAAAATATCAGCTAGTATTTTAATCCCGTTTCGCAAGATCCTCTTCCCATTCTTCCCATTCAGCCTTTGCTTTTACTAAAGCAAATAGCTCCATATGAGCAGCAAACGCTGCCATGTGGATACTCACACCCTCTCCCAGACCATTTATGATCATGTTAAACAACACAGGCTCCAGCCTAAATCCTTACCTACACTGAAGATAGCTCAAGAGTGTCCAGGATGCAACACAGGAATAGTTTTTTCAGTGATCAATTAAGTATTTTCATGACAGTAGGAGTGAATAATCCATCTTTTAGTGAAAATCTATTTTTCAGTAAAGCAAGGTCGTAAAGGCACTAGGTCAACAGTATCGATAATAACTATAGCTTACATGTTCAAGGACTGACAGTTAAAATAAATACAATGGACACAAGAAAATAATCTCTGTAATTGAAGCTCGTGTGAGAAGACAGGAGTTTTTTTCCAAGCCTGACTTTGTCCTCCACACCCCCCTTTTTCTCTTATAAATACAAGAACTACTGCACACAGCTGTTTAGACAAAACCCATTGTACTTATGAAGAATTTTTTACTATTTAAGCTAAGAATGCCTTGGCTCGATCCGTAACATTTTGGCTACCGTCAACCAACCCTTTCAGAATACAATGAAGTACAGGTATGTGAACCTAGAGGAAGAAGAATGTCATTGTTTAACTAGCTGATAGAAAATGTTAGTGCAGTGAGAGAACAGTTTGCACACTGAGGTGCCACGTATGGGGCATCCAAGAGTGTTGGTTTGTTGTTTTTTTTCTTACGTGTATTTATGACACAAAACCTTCAAGAGAAGAAAATAAAATTTAAGCAAGTAATTAGTAAATAAAACTATATCAGGTTTACTTTAAGCTCGTGTCAATGCTGGTGGAGATTTTCTCCATCCATTATTATGTCTTCCAGGTTTTCTCCTCCCTTTTTCACCTTCTGTGAGATTCAGCCCCAGGCTGGGTGGGGGAGGGAAATGCCATGCAGCAGTGTTAATTTAAGGAGTGTTAATTTAAGCACCTTTCTCCTCAGTGATCCTCTCTTCCCTATGTAGCACTATTACATATATATCCCTGCAGTGCAGTGGTTGAAGCACACGTGCTTCTGGTACCACACAGTGAATGACACCAAGGAATTTATCAGAGTTGTAAAATAATCCTGGAAAAACGAGGGCAATTTTCAACCAGATTGTTCTTATGGTTCAGTTAATCTTCTGCCCTTAGAAACAGCATAATCTCTGGTTTGTAAATGACTCTGCAACGTTATTTGATTACTTGGAATTTTATAATCTATATTTAGATTGAGTAAATGTTCAGGAACAATTAGCAATAGATACAAAACTATGCAAGAGTGTTCCTAATAACAAAAATATTTTCTACTACTGGGACCCCAAGATATTTTTATTTATTTTTTCCTGAGTATTAGTCTTGTCACCTTCCACTTTCCTTCTTTGTTAAGATATTTATGATCTTTCATTCATGTTGGGATTTTTGCAGGGTTTTTTCCAGGTAGATAAAATGTAACCTAATCTCTTTCACATATAAAATAATTTTAGTGAATACAAGGATAATTTATGATCCTTTCATTAGACTTCCACCAACATAAGTGGAAAATGTAATCAAGCTTTTGGGTAGACAAGGCGTACTTCAAATCAACAGAAACTGGGAGTCCGAACAATTGTAAGTTGGATTCATTGTTCAGAATTTAATTGGATATATGAGACCCTCTGTAAGGAGTGAAGCAATTGTAGCTTTTGCAGCAGAGTGAATGTCAGGTACAGGGAGACAGAAGGATTAGAGGATGCTTATCTCTAGAGGGAGAAGAGAGACAGGTCATATTTACAGCCTGTGGGACACGGAGGTGGGTGAGGGAGAGGGAAAAGGTATGTGCCGTGAAAGCAATACCCGCTCTGAGTTCATAGCTTTGTAGAGTTGTGGTTTGACAGACGTACTTCAGAAGTACAGGGATTTTCACACCCCAGGACATCTACTGCAAAAAGACTCTCAGAGCCGTGACTCACAAACTCTGCTAGATGTAACCGCAGCACCTGACAAGTCTGCCAACCCTAATTATCTTCATTTCTGTTCATAACTTATATACAAAGATATTAGCTGTAGTGGCTGAAAAACCCCATGAATTAAAATGATATAAATATTCACATTTTGACATTTTTTTTTAAATTTAAGTGGAATTACAAATAAACTTCATAAATTTAAATTTCTGAAGATTTCTGTCCTAATTTTTTTTTTTTTGCAAATGGGGTTTTATACCAAATTAGTATCGCCTTAAAATGAGAAAAAGAAACAAAAAACTCCACATTTTGAAAAAAAGGTGTCTCATAGATATGAAGTCCTAAGCTTTAAACCACTCCCCTATTACCTAGCAATTATTTCACTAATATTTCTAGAATTTGACTTTTCTTATTGAGAATTTGTATTTTTGTAGTATGAGTGCAATATTATGCTAACCCCTTCGTTTTTCAACCCCTCTCACATTGCAGCAATCATAAATTTTATTACATTTCTGAACATCCTCATTACTTTGGTTTATGCATTATTATCCAGATACAGGAATGTCTATTGGCATTTAATAATTTTCCGTGTCTTGCTGTTCGGCTAATTCTATTTAATTTCCTACCTGGAGTTCTAATGCTTTTCCAGAAAGGAGATCGTGCAATGTCAGCTCGTTTCTCCTTCATAGAATAATAGAATAGAAGCATCCACTCAGCTGTGTTCAGAGGACTTGTGAGAGCTGGTGACTTCATACCAACACAACCATCTCAGCTTTCAGTCTCCTACACTGATCTCTGAATTCTCGGCCAATGCAGCCTGCTGAGTTTTAGAATTTTAACTATTTCTGTTTGTGACCTCCTCAGAAGTTCAGAACAATGACCACAACCTCTTACATCCTCTAAAATGTGGGTTACAGCTCAAGAAGTTGATCTCCTCTTTATATTTTGATCTCTAAACTCGCTCTTTCTCCTCTCTCATGGAATTAATGAAATCACAGTTCTCATCTTCATTTCATCTCCAAATAGCTCATATAATTTTCATGAATGCAAGGACCGTAGGCTAAAGGTGTTGCTACTATCTGTTTTTTGCTTCTAATTTTCCTACTGTATGCTACCTAAGAAAATCAATAAATAAGTGCAGCCACTAGGTCGATGAGCAATTTCTGTTTTAAGTTGCTCATCCCTACTACAAATGACAATAAAACTATTTCTTTATGCATCTTGTGAAAAGATAAGCTTGCAAAAGTAAGCAAATCCAACTTGCTCATGGGAGTTTTGAATTTCCACAGTTCTACTTTCCTTCTCACACTTTCACGTGCGGCTGTCAAAATTGCTTTGTGTTTCAACGTACTTTATGCAATATACAGGATGCAAAGCTTTTAAAGTGAAGACAGACATAAGTGAGAGAGACAAAGGTCTCAGCTCAACACAGGAGGATGAGAAGTCGAGTTCTGCCCCCTGTTCCGATTCCTCTTATGCTGTTTCATTTCTTTTCATCAATTTACTTATCTGTAATAAATTGTGACAATGCTTTTACTTCAAAATGTGCATGGTATAAACTCAGTCAGTCACTTTAGTAAGCCAGGATAACACGATTGTGCCTGATCATGCTTTAAATGATTATTTAAGGACCACTAAGGCCCAACAAGAACTTCACTGGGATGTCTGCAGAGAGAGGTGGGTATATGAATTCCTGTGGGTTAAAGATCATTCTTATAAATACTATTTGGAAGATGTTTCATTTTAAAATTATCTAGAAATTCGTAACTGTGATGTTCTCCATCATGGGAGTCAATTAACGCATTGCCAACAGCAGTCCCTGGAACAACTTTCATCTCCCTGAAGATGACTCTCTGCAAATGTCTAATGGAAGTGCTATACAGGTCTCTCTAGTGTTATTACTTCAGTTGCGGGCATAGAATCTGATAAGTTAGGAAAAACCATTATGACAGCTTTTAATGAAATATTATTGTGATTCTCTTAGCAGAGATCTAGTAGAGATACGATTAAAAAAATGAGATAGATCAGGGTACAGTTATGAACAGAGATTTAAGCTTTTTTCTTTCTTTTCTTCAAAGGACGGAAGCTTTCAAATTCACTGCATGTATTTATTTTCCTTTAATTTTATTTCTTCTTTCAAGCTCAGAGCTTGTGAATAACACCAAAACGACAGCTACTGCACTGTAAATTTGTTTTTCTGAGAACAGATTCTGCACAAGCATTGCAAAATTCCCTTTACAGACTGCCTTGTCATCCAGACACTCACCCAAGAGGGAAAATAATTGTAAAATCTGAGTGGGCATTCAGAAAGAGGTGTTGATTTAAGCTTGATGGAAGATGGTCAACATTAATTTCATTATGTTAAAATCTATCCACAATAAAATGCATAAATAAGTTCTATGCTCGTATTTCAGATGAAGAGGATAAATTATTAGGTTTCAGAAAAGGACTCTCTTCTGGTCACAGATATAGAGCTCTGCTTCCTCCAAATCAGCACAGTTTCAACCTTAATATATGGTGATATGTCTGAAGATGACGAGGCCTTCTCGGGTCTGAGTCAGTTGAAAAACACCATATTGTTATGGGCACCATGTAGTGCCATAGGCCAGAGGGGTCTAATGCATTTTTCAGCTAGTGGGGATCATAACAACAGCAAAAAAAATCTGTAACAGTTTGTACGTGAGCACGTATAACATAATGGAGGTTTAAAGAACAAAATGTCGCAAAACATATAGGCTATTCATTAGCAAGAGAAGATCTGTCAAGCTGAGAATATTAAGTAGTTGCACACTGGAAAACAGAACAATGGCCATAACATCCAAGAGGACTTCGCAGTCTTTTCCTGTGCACCCAGTCTGTGTTCAATACAAGCTGCCATACGCCTGTCTCTGCAAGCTTTAGGACAGCCAGCAAAAAAACCTTGCTAAGAGCAACTGTGCAGGTGTACAACATAAGATGTAATGCTTTTACACACTAGGAATGCAAAGACACACATATATAAACAGAAGCGTGTTACACATATAAACAAATAAAAATTTTTGTTATTAACTTGATAATGATGAATCTATTTTGTTGTCTTGAACCTTCATTTTATTATGCTGCCTCTGTATGTCACTACTGTAACGGAAAAAGTTTTATAATATTCTGGTGGGGTTTCACCCCCTTGAGCTAGGGGATAAGCTAGGATAAGGGCAATTAAAACTGCTACCTCGTTAGTGGTTATAAACTTGTTGGGACATGGACTCGCTTGAGGACCTGATACTCTGATGACTTCTATCACCATTCAGTGAGGAATGAGCTTTGGCACAAAAAAAAAAGAATCAAGAACTTTTGCATCTTAATCCACACGTGCTCTTTTGCATGGCCTTCTGCAGCTTCACAGGCCCAGGAGAACACACAAAGCACAGCAAAGTAAGCTCATGAGCAAGCCCTGTTTTACAGCAAGTCTTCCAGCATCCCTTCAGTTTTCACGGGTCACACGGTATTCCAATTTTGCTTTTTAGCCTGGGTCTGCTGACATGGATCTCTACTAACGGGAGCTATCTTTTCTTTGGTAATCTGATATATTTTTTACAGCTCTTCCATATCACACAAGCAGAGGTTTTCCAAACTTTTCTTTCATATTCAGCTTAAATAGCTTTTAATGTGTCAACATAAAGCACTATTTCAAGATCTCTAACTATGAACTAGAATAATCCCCATCAGTTTCTACACTACATTTTGATTTGTAACCTGACAGTTCTTGAGATAGTCTTCTAAAAACAGACATAAAAGGAATTAAGTGCGTTGGCCGACAGCAGCTAACATTATTGCTGTAAATCTGTGTTCTCTTACAGGTGGCTTCCAAATTACCTAGTCACCCCTAACTGTTTAGTGAAATTGTCAGCTGATTTAATAGACACATTAAACTGTAATTTATAAATTACTTTGACATTATTAGTGCAGCAGTTCTACAATAGGTAATATAAACGCCAATGCACATGTCACTATATTGTGTCTGATGGCTGGAGGAAAAAGATAAAAACCCTGTGACTCCAGGTCACATGAAATATCCTGCATTTTATCATACACCTGATATCACTTTAAAATAATTGCACAGTGGTATTGTTAAAATAATTATATTGAAGATATATATTTTCGTAATAAAGCTGAATTATGGTAAATATAAACCAAATATATTTCTGCGATCAATCAAGAACTTGATTGCATTTCATACCTTAAAAATTTCTGTGATTTAAAAAAAATTAAATAAGATCTAAAGGTATCGATTAGCCACTGTTGAGTGCATTTCAATATCTTGTCAATGGTTTGAATTTATATTAAGCATGGCTTTCACTATGTTGATTTAAAAGCACAATTTCTCTAAAGAACTTCTCCCATTCAGGGCACTACATTCTTTGAGAGCCTTGTGGAAAATAAGGGGAAAACGGTAACTTCTCCATCTTGTTTTTTGGTTGTTGGCTTTTTTGGGGGTTTTGTTTGTTTGCTTGTGGTTGTTTTTTAAAAAAAGAGACTAGGCAAATAAGACATGCAAAAACTGGCAAGTTCGTTTTTCAGCTATATTGAAGAAAATAATTCATATAGAGAAAATAAGTTATAATAAACATCAAAAGGATGCTTAACAGGTAATAAACATTGCTGAAAACAGTTATAATCTGAAATGAATTGCATTATTCTGGAAGGATTTTTTTTTTTAATTAATGTTACTGATGTACTTACTAAGCATCCTAATTCATTTTATGTTTCACCAGCAAGATCCTTCCATATTTTATTTTATTTATTGGGTAACAGTGGTATGTGTTATCCTGCCATGAAATATCAACATTGCATGTGCCACTCTGCAATTAGATCTTCCCTCATATTTGAAAAGCGTCTTTTCAGCAACTTGTAACAGTTCAAAAATGTCTTAAGAGTTAAAATCATGCCAGGTAAAACTGGGATGTGATACATGTTACTCTTAATGAAAATATTCCATTAGTTCTTAAGTTGCTTAGAAGCTCAAATTCAAATCTATTGACAATAGTCAATTTTGTGCAAAATTAATGTTATTTTGGCAGTTTAGAACTGACCCTAAATGACTACTCAGACTATCTTTCATAAAGGAGTAAAGACTAATGAACTACAGTGGTGCAGCGATAACATCTCTGCCTTCTGAGGTAAAAAGCAAAGCACAACAATCTCATTGCCCGTGCTACAGCATCGAATGTGATTAGAGTCCTCATTTGCATCTTTAGTGAGTGGCCAGAACAAAAATATGTGTTAGAGAAAGTGTAATTTGGATCATCCAGAAGTCACAAAGATGTCAGTTTTCATTATGTTTTCCTCCTCTCTTCAGACTGGAAACCAAACTTATTATACTAGTTTGTAATATAAACATACTGCTTGGTAAATTGTTTTGACTAATATGTTTTACTGCTTAACACTAATGCCTACACGTGTAATATCCAAGTACATTTTTGGCTGGTTTGTCAAATCATCTAGTGAACCCCATGTAGACTTTTTGTCTTTTATTTATACATCCTCAGAATAGTTTTCTGGAAGGGTAGGAGGGAAAATTAATTTTCTCTGAAATGTACTTATATTTAGAAACAAAACCCCCACATGTCCAGGTTTTACACTGAAAAAAATGATGCCTCATTTCTATGGCAGGTGAATTTGAACCTCACTATCAAGGGAAGTAGCATTTGGGAAGCCAGGAAAGGAATTCTTGTCCTCTTCTTTTCACTGAGTAAGGGCTTTTAGTTAAACAGAACATTATACATAGCATGCAATTACATACTGTGCTACTACTTTTTTCAGGTCTTGTTTTCAGCTTTCATTTCTGAAAAGTCTATTATCTGAACTCATTCCCCACACCCCTCGAACGGTTGGCTATCAAATCACTTACGCCTTATTACAGAAACAGTGCTCGTATAATGGGAGAGAGAATTGCATAAATTCTCTGCATGTATGAATGTGCATGTCTGCACACAGAATATAAAAACTATAATGCAAGAGTCTGAATTATGAAGCAATAAAACCTATTAGGAATACTCGAAAACAATCTGAACAACCAGAAATAAAAGCAAATGGTACTGAGGCATAAGACAACAGAGCAAAAAGCAGGTATTTTCATTACCTGAAAACTGACTTGGAATATCCACACTGATCACAGAAATAACTGTGCACCCTGGGCTGAAGATTTCTGTTTTAAATCTTCTCTGCTATCAGTCTGACATTCGTTGCTAAAAATCAAGTATGCTGTTACAGTAGATCAACTAAAGTTAGTTGTGCACCACGACCATATTTCAGAACACCCATTCTTTTGTTTAATTCCAGAACCAAGGACAAGGAAATAAGACAAATGTACAAAGATATAAAGTAAATGCAATAAACCTGTGCACTAAAAATAATAACGTCTGTGGAGGCTGAATGGTGAAGGGGATGAACAGAGGGATCTGCTGTCAGTTGAAGAAGATTTGCTACAGCAGAAACAGGTACACATTTATAGCACATTTTACTATTTGTCTGTGTCGCTTCAATTTTTAAAGAAAGAGTAAAAAATTACCTTTCCCACATACTGAGGTTCGGAGCCCATGTACTCCTCCAGCACAAAAAACTGATTCCACACCCAGCCTCGTTTGACTCGCTGGGCAGATGACCTCCTCCCTGGCACGGGGGCAACATTTTCTCTTGGCTCTGCTTCTACAGTTTCTTGTGGTTGTGGATGCAGTGGCGTTAGGAGACCTCCATCAAACAGGACCCAGAGAAGCAGGGATAAGCAGTTCCTTGTAAGCATTGGCAATGGCTTCCCCACAGCAAGTAATAAAAACTCCAGCACTTAATGCAGAGCAGAGGAATCCAGGTTTGAGGTGTCTGTGGCCTCCACCACTTAGCTTCTGATTTTATTGCGGAAATGCTAATGCAGGCATTAATCCTTCTGATGACAAGGCTTTTGCCGCATTAAATTCCATCTAAAGGGACCTATAAAAGAGATTTACATGGCAACATCAAATTACATAAAATTACATTGAAGCGTTCATCAAAATTCTCACACCTAGTTAGTTTCTAGAGACAGAGAAAAAGATTAGGAATCGCAGTTTTAAAAGTGATTGCTATTTTGATTGTAGAACTGAGCTGCTCTAGAACATTTTACAGTTTATTACAGAAATAGCTCATTCTTGCTCTGTTTAGCATTACCATCGCGTCCGTCTGAGGACAGGCCCCTAGCCTTTGTTTATGACCCAGTTGTCAGACAAAACTGGTATTCATCCGTGATGTCAAAAATATTTATTCTGGATTTAATAGAAAACACCAGGGAAGAGGGAATCCATTCTTCCATCGACCTGTCCAGAGCAGGAATGCTTTGCTTGTTGTCTTTGCCAGAAAAGCATCTTGGAAGCACACCCTTCCATCTGTGGGTGGACTTGGACAATTTATACAAAACTCTGGACTCTGGAAGATTGATTTGTATGAATTCCATGGGAAATTAAAAAAAATGGGAAATAGTGCCCATACAGCTAAATACCACAAAGCTGTCAACATACAATATGAAGTCGATGACTGACATTCTCTTCTCACGACAACCCTTCTATCAAAATGACAGCTGTGTTGTTCTTCAGGACTACTGTAAAGTATATTAAAAAAATGCAGTCCTGATAAATGGAGAAAATGATAGAACTGCAGTCAGCATAGAAAATGAAACACAGAAGCCAGCAAGATAAGACAGTGATATTCATTTATACTGACAAATGCCAGGTACACAGATTAAAAATAAATCAGTGCTAACTAACTACAGGGCTGAGACAGAACTATCACATCAAGGTGACAATTAAAACTGTGGTGATCCTTGTAGCAGCCAAATGCTATCAGCAAAGAAGCGAAAAAAAAAACCACACAAAAAAACCCCAACAACCCAAAATCTAAAGGAATTTTTATGCTCTCACATTGCTCTGTTTATATGAGCAAAGACCATTTTAACAGAAAGACAGATAGGAAAATATACTGTGTATTCTAGCCACAGTATAATTAACAGAGGTGCTTTCTTTTTGTATTTATGAAATGTCCTGATTCATTGCCTGCAATTAATAAAATGACAGTGCCAAAGGATGTAAATATTTAAATATTAGGGATGTAAATATTTAAATATCATGGAATATGAAACAAGTTCAATAAAATATAGCTCCAACTGTCATTTGCACCTTTACGCCAAATTCAGCAGCAATAAAAACCGGTGAAAATGAGCACTCACACCATCTAAAAATACTGTGACCCAGGCCCCAGTAAAGACACCCTACAGACTGCTAAATCTATGGAATCCATGCTAAAAGAAAGGGATCTAGTCTAGAATTTAGAATTAGACAATAAACAGTAGCACAACATCTATGTTCATTTTCAGGTGGGCAGCACTAAGTACTGAGGCAAGATTTTAGTGGTTTTTTTCCCCCACTCTTTCAAGCTATTGTTCTTCCTTTCAGTAGAAAGAATGGCTGAATGGCTTTCTTGAAGCTGTCCTTGCCTATGCAAGGTGTTAAAACTCAACCTTCACACTTTCATAAGACCCAGGACACCTGTTTAATGAATATACTTTTCCTTCCGTGGCTCTTCTTCATTAGGGGTGGATGACTGGCAGGCTGCGTGTTGCACTAACTTGAATAGAAGGGGGTCGAAGTGGTTTTCTGACAACTAACATTTCCATAAGCCACAGTTCTATGCTAGCAGATTTTAAATCCCACCGTGGCTTGAAGACTTAAGAATAAATTCATAATGTTGTCTCATTAAGATTTTCAACTTATGAATGAAGTGCCAGCCTACTTTACGGTCTGCTGGTTGTCAGGTACAAGAAATACCGCTTATTTAAGATGGATTTAAGATGGATGCATTTTACATTTTAAAAACAAAAATACAATTTATATCTCTATGGAATTCACCACTTTGTTAGGGCCATATTCTGCCATTGATTTTTGAGCAGAAGTTTCTACCAAATCAATAAAGAGTTCTGCTTAAAAATCAATGACACAATACAGACCTCAGAAGAGAAGAAACAGTGAAATACCTAACCATATATATTTTTCATTTTCAAACACTGCCAAAGGTGATATTTTCCTTATGAATAATATTACTATCCATAAAAATAAATAACATAGAAATTCTTATTTGTTAGGTACGTGCTGAAGTACCGAAATACAAAGGATTTATAATTGGGAACCTGGAAAATCTAACAAGTTTTGAAGAAGGAAAAAACCCACCCTACCACAATAATGGTACTTCCTATTCTAAATTTAGGGAAAGATTCTCTGTTCTGATTAGAAAGGCTACATTTTAGGTCTTAATAAAAAAAGAAAGCAAAAAATATGGTGAAAAGGTGTCTAGTGCAAGTGAGTGTTTTAATTCCACCTTCAGAAAGGATTAAAAATGAAGGAAGAAACTCTATCTACTCACAATCCTTTTTATAAAAAGTTTTTCTAAGTTGTGCTCAAGACATTTCAATTTTTTTTCACCTAGAGCAAAATTTTCTTGGGTATATTGGGTGCAAACTTCCCACTTGCATTATCATTTGTATTCTGTGGACTTTATTCCAGCAAAGAAACTTTAAGACAGGACCCTACTCAGTAGAGAACTGTACTCAATATTTACATATTTGGTGCGTATTTCTGTTAGCAGCTTTTTTATTTAAAAGTTCACATGACTTTTTGTTCTTCTCTCTTCAGTGCACTGTATATAACATCAGGTTCAGAATGTGTTCAACCATAATTCAGTTCCAAGACTACCAAACTCCTTTGCCTCTCTTCATCCATGGTTGCAGGCTGCATGCCTAGTTTTTACGGCAAAATCATAGTAACTATGAAATACAGTAAAAAAAAACAACCCACAATCAAAACCCAAAGAACTGAAAGTATCCTCTTGAATTGCCCAGCCATAGATGGAAGCTGGAAATAAAAGAAAATAAATAAATAAAACAGAAAAAAAAAAAGTGGTGGGATAGTCTGCACTGCTTCACAAACCCCGAAATCAGGCTGTATTCAATTTAACTGCTCTCCCCCTGCTCTTTGCTGAGGAAGCTCTGCACATTACAGTTCTCCCAGCAGAGTTCTGCCTCCGGCCACGTCTGTCAGTCAGGGAGCTTTTAAAATGTTATACAGCACCAAAAGTAATGCAAAGAGATTGAAGGACTTCAATGAAAGGAGAACAATTCCCCCTTGGCTGGAAGGTTAGTAACCAAGTGCAAAACGCTTTAACCCCTTCTCTGTCAGTCTCCTGGATTGCCTTCCAGAAGGCGTGCTGCAGGGTCAGGAAAGAGTAATGCCAGCACCTACAGCTTCAAAAAGCTGATGAATGGGAGGATCAGAGAAAAAGGGGTGGCTAATAGGTCTTGCAGTACAGGGTTACAGCACAGATGTTCCTATTGGCTGCAAAAGAGTTCACCGTGGAGAATTTGGGTTTTTAATTTAAAACTCAGCAGTTCGAAGGCCAGTAATTGAGAATCCAGTGCTTCAGCACTCAAGAGAACCACTCTAGCTTGCTGCTATGTAAACCTCAAGCAGTAGGAAACTGAGGTAGAGTGTCTCTCCCTGCCACCTCTTCTTTCCTTCTTCATCACTATCTCTGCAGGAAGTCTGGTGCAAGTGGCCTGATAAAATATATTTAATAACACAGCTAGAACTTGTACAGCAATTCAAAGGCTAAGACCAATATTTCTTTTAGTCTGTGTTTATGGATTTGCGTTTGCTACCTGTATTTCTCCAAGGCTTTCCACATCATCCCCCACAGCTTCCTGCTAGAGAAACTGCTGAATTTCAGCCTAGACAAGTTGTCTGTGCATTGGGTGGGGAACTGGCTGATGGCTGCACCAAGAAGGTGGTCGTAAACAGTTCTTTTTCAAACTGGCAACCTGTCACAAGTGGGGTCCCCCAGGGATTGACACTAGGCCCCCTCTGTTTAGTATCTTTTTAAGTGATCTGGATGATGAGATCAGGTGCACCCCGATGAAGTTTGCTGATGACACCAAACTGAATGGGGAAATAGACTGTATGGAAGCGAGAGCCACCCTGCAGGAAGAACTGGACAGGCTGGAAGAACAGACTAATAAGAATGTTGTGAAGTTCAAGAAAGACAAGTGTCAGATCTTGCATCAACAATGGCATCACCAGCATAAAGAAGTCATTATCCCACTCTACTCAAGCAGGCCACACCTGAAATACTTTGCTCAGTTTTGGTTCCCTCTATACAAGAAAGAAGTGGAGAGGCTGGAGAGGGTCCAGAGAAAGGCCACAAAGATAATCGAAGGACTGGGAAACCTGCAGTATGAGGAAAAGCTGAAAGAACTGGGTTTGTTCAGCCTTAAGCAAAGAAGGCTTGAAGAAGACCTTATCACCGTGTTCCACTATTTAAAGGGTGGCTATAAAGAAGACGGAGACTGCCTTTTTACAAGGAGTCACATGGAAAAGACGAGGGGTAATGGGTACAACTTAATCCTGGAGAGATTCTGACTAGACACAGGAGGAAAATTTTTCACAGTGAGAACAAATGGCCATTGGAATAATCTCCCCAGGGAAATGGTGGATTCCCCAACACTGGACACTTTTAAGATTCATCTGACAGGATGCTGGGACATCTTGTCTGAACCATGTTTTCGCTAAGAAAGTTTGGACCAGATGATCCTCAAGGTCCCTTCCAACCTGGTGTTCTAAGACTATATGATTCTACAACTCTGTGATTCATTTTCTTTTAAAGCTATATGTTATTCTTCCAGCCAGGATGCCTTAAACTGTCTTGGTGTTTTTATGTGTCATATGCTCATTAGAAGTTTAAATCTAGCACCCTCATTTGCCTTTGCCCAGCAAACTGCTATGAGGACTAGGGGATAAGGGTTTAGAAATCAAATCAGAACATTTAGCTGTAAGGAAGGTTATGTATTTCCTAAATTATTTAAGGAATTATTTCACCTGATGATCATAAAGAGATACTTATCTAGTAAAAGAGTTGTGCACAGACATGCACTCTCAATGCATCTCTTCCCCATACAATATGAAAGTACAGAAGGGCAGACTTTTCTTAGATCTTGGGTTTTTTCCAAGATTGTTGTTAGTCATTTCTTCAAACTATCTTATATGGATTTAAGTTATTATGCATGACTTAATTAACCATTAAAGAGAGCTACAGAGGGAGAGCCTGTATGAACTTACCCCCACATATGCTTTGATACACTGAAATTACATTTATTCATTTCCCCAGTTTGAAAAATGAAGTGACCCAGCAGCAAGCATGGAAAATCTGTTAAAACATGATAATTAAGAAATCTTGATCCTATTTACTGTGTCCCCAAAACTGCAGGCTTAGAAACTCATGAAATGCAAATGATGAATTAAATATCACTAAGATTATTTATTGAGATAACAAAATACAGTATAAATGGCGCTCCTGCAGGAATTTTGATACTGACCTGGATTATGCTGCCATTAATCTAAACAGCCTGAGCAAAGGAATGTTTTCAGAAGAGCAAAACTGATGCATGCCGTTACTGCTGCAATAACCCTTAATCAAAGACAGCCAGACACAAATCACCTCACCAAACCTGGTTAAGGTTATCCCTTCTAGAGAGGACAGCCATACCTCTTCTGCAGTCACTAGTGTGCACATAAGGCCTGATTGAGAGAAGCTGTGGAAAGGAAACTCTAAATGATCTTTGTCAAGGTTTAATCCCACCAGGCAGCTCAGCCCCACCAGCCGCTCGCTCAGTCCCTCTGCGGTGGAATGGGGAAGAGGGTCAGAAGGGTAAAAGCGAGAAAACTCATCGGTTGAGGTAAAGGCAGTTTAACAGTGAAAGCAAAAGCTGCATGTGCAAAGCAAAGCAAAACAAGCAGTTCATTCCCTAATTTCCATGGGCAGGCAGGTGTTCGGCCATCCCCAGGAAAGCAGGGCTCCATCACGCGTAACAGTTACTTGGGAAGACAAATGCCATAACTCCAAAGGTTCCTCGTTTTCCCTCCCCCCGCTTCTATGGCTGAGCACGATGTCATATGGTATGTGATATACCTTTGGTCGGTTGGGGTCAGCTGTCCTGGCTGTGTCCCCTGCCACCTTCCTGTGCACCCCCAGCCTGCTGGTCGGCAGGGCAGTGCGAGGAGCAGAAAAGGCCTTGACTCCGTGTAAGCACTGCTCAGCACTAACTAAAATATTCTCATGTTATCAACAACGCTTCAGTCATAAATCCAAAGCACAGCACCACACAAGAAGAAAATTAACTCTATCCCAGCCAAAACCAGCGCAGATACGTATGCAGTATCTACTGGGATCTACTTGGCTGCAGATGCACTACTGACACACGCAGACAAGGAAAAAACACTAAAACCCATCTTCAGTCCAGCAAAGCTGATAATTGCATCAAGGCAAATTGCTTGCTGACAAAGTATCCATTACGCACTGATGGTGGGAACATTTCTGCAGCCACCTTAATCATAAATCTATCAGTATAGAAAATGCTTTCACCTATATGAAACAACGGCTAATGTAAAGCAGCCATCTTCCTACCCATAGAGAGGTTTGAAAAAAACTTGGCAGTACTGTAAAATTGTTGATCCATGCCAGATGGAAAGCCAGCTAAGATCTATAACGGAGGACATACTGTAATACCTGACCATCTAACCTTGCTTCTCTGCAATATCTTGAAATAAGAAAATACAGCAATAAAAAAAAAAAAAAGGAAGTGTGTGGTCTCAGTAACTTTTAAAATTAACTGCTAGAGCATTTGAGATGATCTATCTTGCGGTTAAAGGAATGGTAAAATGATATGGAAAACCTCATTTCATCTCTCACCTTGATATATTTTCTGTCCCTGACCTTAGGTAAGTAGGTTAGGTTGATATTATCAGAGGTATTTAGTTAAAGAATTTCCGCTTAATTAGACTCTAGGTGTCCACATATCTTCGTCAGTTTATCTTTCTTGAGCTTCTAGACATCTTGGTAACAACAGTAATTCTTCTTTTCTTCTGCCTGTTTTCCACATTGCCTTTTTTTAGTTAGGGCAGGAACTACTTGGTAACATCAAAATATTAGGGAGTTAGGAGGGAAACAACAAGCGAACCTCAGACTCCCAAGAAGACTAATTCTCAAACTCTCCATTTTACAAGTATGAAGAGATTCAACAGAATGATTAAGCAAGTCCCATCTCTGCACACACAAAATCCATTTGGCAAGTGTAACATCTGGAATCCATGCCAGGTAACTCTCATGGAGTGGAAAAAAAAAAAAAAAGTGTTTCTACCTGCTAAGAAAACATCCAACTTAATATGATCCAAAGAGTTACTCCTTTATCTTCCTTTGTGTTGGACACAACAAGCTGCAGAAATCTAGAATAGCCCTCTAGCTATATAGATTGACCCCTCATGAAGCCGAACACCTTAATCTCAGTCAGTGATTGTTTATATGAAGCTGATGATGAACAGAAGGAACAGAAACCCAATAACTTATGCCATCCCCAAATATTCTGTAGCTTAGTGATGAGAGCACTCTGACAAAATGTGAGACATATGGACAGAAAATGCACAAATATAAGATGAAACTCAGTATTTATGGAAGATACAGGACATCATCTGGAGGAGAACTGTACTGACTGAACTACTGGACAGCAAGCAGATCCCAGCTTTTCTTCTGCAATAAGGTGTTGAATTTAGCTCTCTTTTTGTTAAATTATATTACAAAATCACCCCACATCCTATTATTTCATAGCAAATTTTTTGCTTGATGTAAAGTCATTAATGCTATGATTTTTGGATTTGACTGCCAAAGCCACTCCCTCTCTCTATTCAATGGTTATTTGCAGAGTTGTACTTTCTACTCAAAGTTAAGAGTTCAGTTCTAATGTTGGTTATGTCTACAGGTATCAGAAGTGATACTAATATGAATCTGGAATACTCTATTGAGTTTTACTGGCATAAAACCAAAGTGAGATGAGAATGATGTACCTGATATTCTTGTATGAGTGTCCTTGCAGCACGTTCATAGAAAGGTTACCACAAAGATATATTACAGCATGAAAAACCTGTGATGTGATATGCTATACCAGCATCCAGTAAACATATTTATGAAGCGCCTGACATTGGAGAGGGGTCTAATTATGTTTGGCATTTCTAAGCACTATGATAATAAAAGTATTATAGTTTCACAGACAGGGTTTAATAATTGGCTTTCTAACATATAAGAAAAGTGATTACTTAACACAATTTGGTAACATAACAAAATCAGATGATACATACTTCCCAAAAAAGTGTAGCTGTACAATGAAGGTTATAGAAAATGTTATGAAAAAAAGCAATATAAAAATATTCTGTGTGAGTGCAAAACAATAAACCGGTTCTATATAAAACTATTTATACATATTGTATCAGCTTTGTCATAATTAGCAAACTAGAAGACCATTTATGATTTAAATATAAGCCACAGAGCCATCATCCTCTACATGGGAAATTATCACACCTGACTCGCAAACATGAGTAAGAAGAGCAGGGAGATAAGTGTTTAAAAAAAAAAAGACTTAAACTTTCATTATAAAAATGCAAATACATCAGTCAATGCACAAGGCTCCACAATTCATTGAACTCTTGCGAGTTTATTCAGGTAAAATTAAATTTTCAGTACAGGTTAAAAAGGAATGTTTATTTCAGTGAGTTTCAAATCCAGGACAGTACTACTCTGTAAATATGTAACCCAGCTCTACAGTTTAATCGTCAGTTAAAATTAAGAAACAAAATGCCTCAAAATAGCATAAAGTTTCCTTTATTTTAGGAAGATAGTCAGTTGATGAAGTAACATCATCAATTTTATTTTTATTCTGCCTTCTATCATGTTATGTTGGTCTTGTCTCAGAAAAGTACTATGTGAATCTATGCCTACTTTGTCAACATTCTAGAATCTTTATTTTTGATAAGTTGCAAACATTTTCATTTCTGGTAGGAACTTGTCAATGTCAAAGAATGGGCAATCAGGAAACTATCCTTCATACTACTACCCTATGTTTTTTTGAATGAATACGTAAGATGAGGGAAAGGAAAAAAAGGCAAACAAGTCAAAACCTTTCAACACATATGCAATACACATAAGAGGAGAACTGACAAATCTCAAGCTGCAAATCAAACTTATTTATAATTTTTCAGGTAACACAGGATACTGAAATGAATGTGAACACATTTTCATGTGCTCTGTAACATACCATTTTGTTATTCCTTAGGGTATTTCTTTTTTCCCCAACTTGTCAAGAATTCTATCAATTTCTTTGGATCGCAAACCTACTTTAGTTAACAACTCATTATTAAAACAGTTTCTGCTATTGGTCACACTCTGATTATAATAAATTTGATGCAATGCATTGTGTTAGAAGGACTACATAAATATACTAAATTACATAACTAACTCAAGGATAGATATTCCAAAAAGAGTCCATGCAGGCGTTTGTTTGTACACTGTGTATATAATCGCAAAATTATTGCTTAATACAAACTTGGTGTATAAGCTTAGACACTTAAAATTGAAAAAAATATGGATTTCCTGTTGCCAATTATTGTGATTTGGATAAAATATATTTAAATGTCTCTGTTGCCTTCGCTATAGTATTAAGAAGTATTTAATCTTTACTATTTCTTTACATAACAGATTACAGAAATCCATTGCTTGACTTGTACTTTCAGCCCAACTCTTACGTTTTCAGTCTTCTGAAAGGTTAATAAATTTGTACTAACAGTAGTGAATTATGTAATTTCAGACGATGGTACCCTCCTCAGGAAAAAATGACAGACAGCAATTTTGCCCAACAAGTTTCAAGCCATTAATCCTGTGAATATTAATGGGTAGTGCCAGAGACAACAGGACTGAGAGTTAACCTATCAAATTTTTTTAACTGTGAGAACATTCAGCTCTAGTCTCTCAGTATTCTGGAATCACCTAGTTTACAGTGGGCTTACTCCAAAGCTCAATAATAAATAACTCTTATGCTTAGTAATTTATCTTTTTTCACAACTTGTTTTGACTTGTTCTCACCCTACCTATATATGCTCTGTTAGGACCAGCAGCTGTAATGAGCCTATGACTCTTTTCTGATCACTGATGAAATAAAAATAAAGTAAACCTTCATGGGTTTTAAAACGAGAACTAGTAACTCTAGGGTTTCTACTTCTGTTCCTCAAAACAGTTTTTTTTTGTTTTGCCCACCATTACAGCATGGCAATATAAGGTCATCTCAGCAATTGAGACCTGCTCTAGTGAGACTGACAGCACCTATTCTAGCTAGACTACAGCTATGTAGAAATAACTTCGGCCAAAGTAAACTTAATTTGTTTCTGTTGCTCAGAATCAGATGTGTTTCATGAAAACTGACCAAACATCTGAGCTGTCTATGAATAGCTAGCCTCTCCTTAAGAAACCTTTCATTCCAGTAAAACCTTCCCCTCTCAAGTAATTAAACCCAGAGATGTTAAAAGCAACCACAAGGCATTTTGTGTACAGTCTCTAGAAAAGACAAAACAATATTCTTGCCTGATTTTCATCTTTATAAACCCTTATGTCTCTTGCATGCAACTGTTCATTTCCCAAATTCAAGTCTAATGAATTGGATAATTTTATAACAGATGCTTGCTGTGAATTTTGGCAATTAAGGACCAACGCAGACAACAGATGAGGTGGTGCAGCAGCAAGTTGAGGGCTCAATTTGGTGCCACTTACTACTGCAGCATTATCTGTCTTGTCCAGAGAAATAAATGCAAATCCTACTTGTGAAAATAATTTTCCTTTCAGATTCTTTCCGACCCTTCAAAATTTAAGTTAAAAGGACAAGAAAATAATATATTAAGAGGGGCAGGTCTTGTCATCTGCATAACACTCACATCCAGCAACATAAATTATTGGAGGCTTCGTCTCAATGACCCCTCTTTTCTCCATATGGCACACAAGTGGGCCCCCACTAACCACTGTATGTTTTCATAATTTCTGTCATACAAGTGTCGGTTTTAATTTAACAAACTAAAGGCATATATTCTTTCATCTCCATTTTGTTTTTCATATATACATGCCCCACCTCCCAGCATTCTGAAAATACAGGAAACAGACAACTTTAAATGGGAAATGAAAAATCTCATCATTCTTTGAAAGCTTATTTACAACTTCAAAAAAAATTTGGAAATGAGAATGTCCGTTAACACTCATAAGCTATTTTCATTTAGCACTGATTTAACTTAGAATAGAAACCATATCATCTTATTATGCTTTTCCTCTAACATCCTGATTTGAATTATTCTAATAGTCAGATAAATCTGTATTAATTAAAATAAAGCACAGATTTTCAAAAACAAATACATCCAATATTCTCAGTCTTCATAAAAGGCAGTGGTTTCTTTTTCTTTCGTGTTTGCAATCTAAAGCAAAGTTTTTCCCTTACTTTTGTCTGAGCTCCCTCCATGCTACAGTCAAAATACTACTGTATAGGGGATAGGTGGTTTATGATTTATATAAATAGTTCAAGACGTGTCATGAGCAGCTTGTTTATTGCATATATTTCTTTTATTTTTTATAATAAGCATAAATTTGTCTAGTTACTGCAGTTTGCAAAACTGTGGTTTAGAGAGGAAATCAATAATGCCTTTTTAAAGTTAGGCTCGGTGAAACAAAGTGCTGAAACAGTCCCTGATGAAACTGCATCTCAGCTTGAACTCACGAAGAACAGCATTATGGAGAGAGGATAATGTCATACCTGCAGCATTATAGATTGCAGCCAATCAATCAGATATATTGTAATCGCTAAAGGCACAGTCCTATCGTACTAAAAATATACCTTCAGCCCTCAAGGTGGAAAGATTGACACATTTAGTCTGGGACAACCTAAACCAAATACTTTCCTAAAATGAGTGAATTAACTTTCCTAGAGGACACAGCCCAAAGAGTCACACACATTTTGCCCAGGTAGAAATGGAGCCAAAGCCTAGGCTAGAAGGAAGGCTAACACTCTGCACTGGAAAACCGCAGAGGGAGCTATTGCTTTGGTGGAAATAAGAATTTTCCCTGACAGAATTTTTGATGTGTGGTCAAGTGTGACTTGCTCTGTGGTTCTACTCGTCACAGAAACACAGAATGGTTGACTTCTCGAGGAGCAGAAAGGACTTCTCAAGTCCATCTAGTACAACCTCCCAGCTTAATCAGAGTCAGCTAATGCAGGTTGCCCAGAACCAGTCAGGATTTTAATTTCTCCACAGATGGAGACTCCACAACCGCTCTGGGCAATTTATTCCAGTGGCCTGGCCATTCTGCAAGTTTTTGATCCACCTCAGTGTATGCTTATGCGTCAGTACTTCATCAGCTTCTCTGTGAGGACGTTTGCCAGACAGTGTGAAAAGCCAATTTAAAGTCAAGATAAACAATATCTTCTACTCTCCCCTTATCCACCAAGCTACTCATCTCATTATAGAAGGCTACCAGGTTGGTTAAGCATGTTGTAAATCCATACTGACTACTCTCAACCACTTTCTTATGTTTGGAAATGGTTTCTAGGTTTTCAGGGATCCATCACTTTCCCAGGGACTTAGGTGAGGCTGAATGGCCTGTAGTTCCCCAAATCTTCCTTCCTGCCCTTCTTGAAAATACAGGTGACATTTGCTGTCTTCCAGCCCTTGAGAAACTCTCCTCATGTTATGACCTTTCATAGATGACTGAGAGTGGCCTTGCAATGACATCAGCCAGCTCCCACAGCATTCATAGATACAACCCATCAGGCCCCATGGACCTGTATGTCCAGTTTGTTAAAGTGCTCCCAACCTGGTCCTTCTCCATTGAGGAGGAAAACATTCTTTTCTCCGTTCATTAGCAGCTTCCTTATTTTCTGGAGTTTCAAAGCCTCACTGACAAGCCCTATGCTCTTCATGAAGGTGGCTTTTATTGTTCATGCCAAGCCAAACTCTCTTTTCTTCCTCCTAGGAAAGGAGTCCTTGAAAGTGCCAAGGAATTTTAGATAGGGGTACAGTGCACTTTTCAATTAATTTCCCAATTTCTTCTTTATAAATGCATTAGCCTTTGTTTATTATTACTAGCAATTGCATTAGTTAACATGAGAGCCTAAAATATAGGTGTATGTTCTCTGCTTCTAATTAAAAGCAGTTTGATTTTTCAGAGCCACTACAGACTTCAAGTGCCTGGTGAAATTCTGAGAATGCTTTCAAGGAACAAGATATGCTCTGTACTCTAAAGACTTACAAATTCACAGGACTAAACATGCAGATACTTAACAGATACTAAATGCACCAAATAAATGCTATTTAGAAGATAGTGAACAAAAAGATTAGCTCACCTATGACACCTAAAATATTTATATGAAAAGATTTTTTTTTTCATATAGCTCTAAATGTTAATGCTTTTGGGAGATACTTTATGATAAACATAATAATCAAATTTTCTTTGGTGACACAAATGGTATCTGGATAATCTTCACATGTAAGTAAAGAAAGCTCAGTTTGCACAATGAACTTTATAAAATATATCTGTAAATTAATTAATTCCTATCATTTTATGACAGATTATTCACAAATACAAAGCAGACACTAAATTCAATATAAAATCAAGTATTTGCTTTGCTGTGCATTAGGAGGGTGTTAAAAGCAATTGATATGAAAGAAAGTAAAAGCTTATTGCTTAGAGAAATTCCATCTGAACTACTTTTATGACTTTGCTTCACTTTAGCTAAAATTTTCTCTGATGTTAGAGTTTTTGAAATTCCTGGGAGGGTTTTATCCCCAGGAAGAGTCTTATTTTCCATTTCAAAAAGAACTAAAACAATTCTTTGTTTTTACCTCTTTTGATACGTATTCACATTTTTATATGGATTGTGGCATTAAAGAGCATTAACACCTAAACCTTACAATTTAGAAATTGAATAAAGTTTTACCTTTGAGACAACGTTGACCATTATTGGCTTTACTACTCCTTTGGTTTTGCAGACAAAACATAATGCAACAAAGTCCTGTGATCAACGAGAACTTTTCATTGCTTCTCCACCTGCAACCCTGTACCCCTCAGCATCTGCTAAACTCTCAGATGTGTTTCCACCTCTTTACCTGGTAGCTTCATCCAGCCACAGAGACAGAAAGGAATTTCTGTTGAGGACCAAAGCAAGAAAAAAACAAGAGACAGGAGCCCAGCAGACACACCTCTCACCAAACACATAGGAAACAGAATCCCTGTAAGCGGTTCCAAACCTGGACTGGCACGAAGGTCACCCATTTGAGAGTCCTAACTTAAGAGCCTTAAGTTTTGATAAGACTGGAAAAGGGAACAATCCCGTATTTTTACCCTCTGTTCTGCCAAATGTTTGGAAAGTCACATTTTCCACCTCAGAATGACTGAAATCTCGTATATTCACGTATGAGAGTATTTATCATGATGTTTCTGCAATACTTGTTTGTGTAATGCCGGAAAGCTCAGAAATAAATCTATTGTCACTAAAGGAACAAAAAAGGAAAAACAAGGTTCCAAGATTCAGGTTTGTCATTAGCATGGAATAAGCAATTCATCTTCCAGGTTGCTGTCCCTCCAAATACAGAAAGTATGATGCCTTCTGAAGGACCTTCCCAGCAAGGTAAAAAAGGTTCTACTTCTCTGCTACCTGTGTTAGCCATAATTATGGTATTCAAGCATCGCTAATGATAATTAAATATTTAACTAGTTAGCATCTGGGGCAATAGTTGGTAGCCTGAATAGGCAGTAGCTCCTGAGAGAAGCAGACAATCAGAGCAGAAATAATTACTGCGATTTTTTTCTTAATGAGATGGCTAAAATTACTCTCACCTAACCAATGAAAAAGACGTACCTAGTCATCCCTTGTTCAGAAACAACCTGAATAATAGTTACGCAAATAATACCTTCAGCCAGAGTACAGAGTCTTTCATGTTTTACTACTGCTGAGAAATAGCCACATCACAATTATGTAAGTGAACCTGCAGACAAGGTGCGGGGAATTGCTAATTGCCCCATAAACACTCAGATGAGTGCCAGTAACTGTGCAGCATCGCAGTTGTCCAAGTTACATAAATTAAGTACAAAATACACCAGCAGAGTGCCGGCTTGTCAGCACATTGATCAACTCACCCCGTTACCGCTCGCTTATTAATCGCCTTCCCTATCTCCCTCTCTTATCTGCCACAGCAAAGTTTAGAACTCGTACTTAGAGGAGGAGAAAGGGAAGAGAGAGGAAAAGGGACCGTCTTGTTTATTAAAATGCAACAGCTAACACAAGGCATTAAGTTTATAGTTAGACACCTGCATTAAAGAGGTCTGTTTCTTAAAGATGCTCTCACCCAGAGGTTGCTTGTGCAGAGTACTTTGGACAGGACAAGTTTTTAGATATATATTACTAGAGGGTATAATATATCTTTTCATTATTTCACTGAATTTTCACTGAATTTTTTTTTTAGAGTTGGAAGGGACCATAGAGATCATCTAGTCCAACTCCCCTGCTGAAGCAGGATTGCCTAGAGCTAGAGCATGTTACTCAGGACTATTATATATTTTATAATATATTTCATGATTGATCATGATGAGTATGGATAGGAGGCTGATTCTATGCCATGTTAAAATTTAGCGTTTGTTTACTTGTGAAAGAAATGGAAAAAATTGCATCATCTTCAATAATGCTTTAGTTGACATACTTGCTGTCTGAATGGTCTTTGAAACAGAGACAAAACCATGACCAATCTGATTCTGAAGAATGCTAGAGTTTTTTCAAGTATTTGCAGCAAAACTAAGACTTCTTTTTTTAATTGACTTTCAGAGTTTATGTCCCTTTCAGCCTAAAGGTTTCAGCTAGGAAAGTTTCACCTCTTAAAGGTCCCTTTAGTTCTGCAAAGGTTAAGTATTCCATCTCCCAAAGAAAAAAGAAAAAAATAAAATGTTTATTTTCCAAATAAATCCAAAGCCAAGTATTACAAATTCTTCTACCAGCTCTTACTGAGATAAATATATATATTTTATATATTCTCGTAGGAAATCAAGGCAAAACCCTCAGGCCTCTAATTTTCTTCATCTTATTTCAAAAATCAAATAATTCTCAATCTTTCATACATACAATCTCCTCATTAAGTGGGACAAAGGTTTCATGACAACTACATGCTTTGGTCTTTAGGCCATAAATATGCAGACAACAAATTTTCCTTAATTTTGTGTTGTTTCTGTGTGTATATTTATACATAAATACTAACACAATGCATATATATACACACAATATACACACACAAATACCTGTGTATATGCCTCTCAAGTAAAATAAAAAGTGCATCCCCTACAGGCATGTGCTAAATTGTCACAAAACCTACCAAATATCTTGACTGCAGACTAACATAAATTAACTTACCCAATGGAGTGTAAAAATCCTTTCCACTTCCAAATTTATATAAAGAGCAAGCATTTCTGAAAGACACCACCAATGATATGACTTCCTCAGACTTTTTTTATATAACACTGAAAATAACGCTTTATCTCAAAGAATATAATCATTGTACAAAACCTACATCCACTTTCTATTCTTTTGACTGTGTGCCAGTAACATTTTTTTAAAATTTAAAGCACTTACTGTAGCACTTTCCCATTCCATTCTTCATTTTTTATTTTTTTTCTTACCAAAACTGGAACTATAGATTTAATTTTGACACAGGAAAGAAATAAAATTAATCCTAATGTGGCCCAGAAGATTCTTGAGGTTATAGAGGGCAGTGCAGGAAGAATAATGTGATGATAATACACATTTTGCATTATTTGAAAGTAAGTTATTAATGGAAGAAATAGTCCTTGACTATCAAATTCTTACTGCGGTACTCAAAAAGTACAGCAAAAATAAGAAGGCCAGAAAAATTTAAATCTGTGAAGAGTAGAATCGGATGCTTACTGAGACTTAAAGATGAGAAATTTCAAAAGAAAACATGACAGAAGTAGAAAAGAGGAGTAACACTTTTAAATGGCCAATCTTCTCATACACTCTTACGTGATTTTTTTTTTCACTGAATTTCACTGAATTATTAGAGTTGGAAGGGACCGTAGAGATCATCTAGTCCAACTCCCCTGCTGAAGC
>JAOTQQ010000012.1:74617866-74629502 GCA_026546715.1 Gallinago undulata | reverse complement strand
TCCCCTCAGCCTTCTCTTCTCCAGACTAAAGAGTCCCAGCTCTCTCAGCCTTTCTTCATAAGGGAGATGCTCCAATCTTCTTCTGATACCGCTTTACTAAGGCTATTATAATACCTCAGTGAGAAATAAAATAAAAAGTCTACCTTTTAAAGGCAAGCTTGGCATATTTCCTTCATTGCACAAGAACAAGACGAAACTTGCCTTTAAACACCCAAGTGGCGATGTAACATTCAGTGGTGCGGCAGGAGAAAATATTACTTTTGTTAGCCACGTGGATGTGTTTGGTACCTGCTGCTGCTGCACGCCAGGAGATGCACATCTGCTGTTTCTGCAAACAGGAGCTGGCCAGAAAGCTGAAAAGCTGATGCACCTCCTGGAGTCAGAAACTTTTTACCCATAAAAAAATCTCAACCTTGAATAAGTATTCATCAGGAGCTATGGTCACGTCAGCATGGATTACAGACAATGGTTATTCCCAGGGAAATTTTAGCAGTAATCTGCTTTGATTTCTGTCACAGCAGATCAGTTTAAGCCTAACAACAGTGGTGGACGCTCAATTAACCCAATGGAAGTCCTCTTGCACGTAAAATTTAATCACTAGCATCAGGGTTTTGGGGGCGGTCAGGGGGAAATGTGCCTCCCATGCAACACTGCATCGTATTGATGGTGTGGAGCGGAGAGGCTATGTCCGTACTGTGGGATTCTGGGACTCACTGGAAGTGTTAATCTGACAAGTCTTCACAGCAAAATCCCCAAATGTAACTTAAAGTTCTTCCTTTTTAGTTTGTAGAAAATAGAGGCAAAGAAAGAAAAAAAGGCATTAATACCTAGCAAAAATAGTGAAATTACATTTAACGTAAAATATACTGTACTAGGATTAGAAACTTCTTAACATGGAAGGCTCTCTCTTTTTGGCCTTCAAGATCTGAACTGTCCTTCAACTCTTTGTTGAAAACCAAATAAGACTGACAATTTACATGAAAAGCTTCTTATCAGAAATAGTATTGTTGGTTAAACTAACTTAAACCATATAAAAATAAAGAAAAAATATTTTAGAAACAAAATGAAGAAGTATTTTTTTTAATGCTGTTCCCTTACAGAATTTTTCAAAATAGATTTTTTCAGACATAAAATAACCTTTTAAACAAAAAAAAATATTGAAATTAAAATAGTCAACAATGAAAAAATGTCTGTTGACCTCAAAACCTAAAAAAAAATCTACATTCTCATTTCATCTAGTAGTTTGAAATTTCATCTTTTCTTTGTAAATCATGCTTTAGTCCTGAAAAAAAAACAAACATGAAAATCCAAACAATTTTTTTTCTCTATTCTCTTTTAATAGCAGAAAATCTGCAAACCTTTATGAACAACAAAAAAAAAAAAGCAAAAAAATGGAAATAAAACCAAGTATATGAGTAGCCCTATATCCTAGAGTCACTGCTATCATAAATTAAACGGAGTACAGTTCAATTGGAGTTACCAGTTGTGGGAGGTAAAAGCAAAAGAGCAAGAGAGATTACAAGATGCCATCCAACAAAGCAAACGCAGAAAACTATAAAAGCAATTTTCAACATAGAACACAATTGGGAAGCCTGTCCAGATGGTTTAACACGTCACATTAGCAAAGAGGTAAAAATCTATGTCCCCATGATGGGCAGTGGCCTTACGAGCTGGAGACTCCAGAAATTCCGCAGCCTCATGCCCAGAAGGCCTCAGCTGCAGGGAGCTCTGCAAAGGAGGCCACAGCATTCCTGGAGCCCAGCAGGAAGAGCAAGGACTTAGAGGAAAAGATTTTGAAGTCAGCCTGTACTTACGTTCACATGATTGAATACTACAACACAACAGCTCTAAATATTTCTCTCCATAAGATGACAGCTTAATTTTATAAAATCAGCATAATTTTCATGTACCGAATGCTGAATTGGGCAATGAAACGCTTATTTGCATGAATTTGCATCATGCTGTCAACACAAAATTCCTTGGGAGACCTGTCTCTGCACCTGCTCTAGCTATCGAGGTGAGCAAACTGATCTTCATGGGGCCCATAAGCTTGGCTTTGCTTTCTTCTTCCACTTTTGTCACTTTAAGTTTTCCAATTACATACAGTTAGGTACAGTAACAGAAAGCCCTTGCTTTGAGTCAAAGGCCACTAAGCCACTTAAGATTTCTGTCTTACAGAATCACTGCCACCCAAAACCTGGTTATTCTGATTTAAGAAAGAGAAACGATAAAGATAATTGAATTAAACAGATTACACTTCATTCCATACCAAAAAATAGTGAAAAATGCTTAAAAAAGAATTTAATCCTTATTGCATTTGACCTTGGCTGTTTGAATATATGATTTATTTTTTTCCATTGTCTGAATATCATGCTATATTTCATTCTTTATCCACTAAGTTAAGAAGTGATTACATTAATTAAAGATTTTAAAGAGCTGAAAAGTGTCAGTTTCCAATGTCAGCTTTGTGATGCAAGGAAAGTCAGTCATGTTATTTAATATAGCCTTAGTGGAGATCCTAATCTAGCTCTACATTCTTATTTTGTATTGTAGACATTCACAAAACTTTAGGCGCTTAAATAATGCCACCACAGTCCCACAGCTACTAACCAACAACTTTGAAGAATAATGAAAAAATTGTGAATTTCATATAACAAAACTATTTAGTTCATGTACTTGTAGAGTTGTACAAAATTACTTTGGCTACTTAAAATGTTAAATAAATTCTTAATTTGCCCCCAAATATCTATGCACCAGCTATCAACTTTATAATGAACTATATTCTTGTGAATAAAACTATTAATAATTTTGAAAGAAAAAGGGAAGAAAAGAGATTTTGTAATTAAATGATCAACTCAAATGGCTGTAAAGATTTTGAAGTCCATTATGCCTGTTTACGTACTTTCGTAATTTATCTTTGCAATATGGTGATGAAGTCAAGTTTTAGACATTAACTGAGATAGCAATTGCTTTCCACTTCCATCAAGAGACAATCCACAAGTTCACAGATCCCATATCCTTTCATAGTTTGTTGTTGTTTTTTTAAACAAAAAAATGCGTAAATCACAAACGTAGTAACACCCCTACATGTAAATTCAGCATTTCAGGGCTGCATAAATTACAGATTCCTTAGCAAGGTCTGCTCGTGGCTGCATTCAGATTCCACAAACTGAAGCTTGGCAGGATACCTGCCCATCATCTCTATTCAGTAGAAAAAGACAGGCTTCTTGAGCACTGCCTAGGATAAAAAGCATGATCAGTTACCCTGCGGTTGTTTACACTCCATTCATTCTGATTGTAACAATAGAGCAGATTTACCTGGTTGGATAGAAACTGCTTAAATTATTCCCCCTACTTCAGTCTCTCATTCAATATTGTTTAAAGTTAAACTGTGATTTGACATTACTGTATTGAGACTTAATAATTTTTTGCTGTCTACATAAACATGCATGAGCATTATAGTACCTATTCATGCTTTCAAGTACTCATACATAAAATTTTTTTCCAATTTAATAGAAAATAAGTATTGCTCTGTAATACTGCTGGTACTCTGAATCAGTCAGAAAAGTATTAAAAAGTAATTTTTTCACAATGTGTTGTTCATGCTTTACTTCATTCTGAGAGCATCCGTCGGCATCTGCATGCCTACTGGGATTCAGAAATCTTCTGCAAGATCATTTTACTACAAAAAAGACTCACTTGGATATAAACAGCCTGCCCTCGATCTGACAGCAGACTTTTCATCAGTCACAATTCTGTCTGCCTCTATCTCCAACTTTTTCAGAAGTGAAAATTCAACTATTTAATGGGTTGCGTGCGAACAAGCTCTACATTACTGTTTTGGGATTCCATCTGAGATAGCCAGCTCTCTCCCTTAGGAGGACAGGTACCCACAACTATCATATGTCACTCCAGAGAGCTGGTCTGAAAGGGCTGACCTTGTGCCTCTTTAGGATTCCACGAGCAGAAGCCTGACAGGACACTTACCCATCACCATCAATAATCAGAGAAAGCCGGGCTCATGGTGCACTGGCTTGGATGAAGAACAAGATTAAAGATGGTTACAGAGTTCCACATGAGTTATTAGCTGTTAGCCTGATGTAAACATGACTAACAGATAATGGAATTAGGTTGGCTGAGCAGAAATCACTCAGAGGAGCCCAACACTTCTCTTCCATCGTGAAATATTTCACCGAGGAAGGAGAAGGGTAAGGAAAGTCTTGCATGTCACTTTGAGAGCCTGGGTGGGTTATGACATTGCTCGAAGCAGAATCCTCTCAAGGAAGCAAATGTGCTTTATGTCTGTTCACAGGCACTTTGGGGCTCAGAGGAAAATTAATGTGGGGAATGGGACAAACTGATAGAAAACGTTTCTGATCTTAGATAATTTTCTTATAGTCCCACCTTTTTCAGGAAATATATTTCCGTAAACTACTAATTTGTGCATTTATTTTGTTACTAAATTTTTAGCCACTTAAAAGTCAATAATGGCTTTTTTTCTGTTTTGCTACTTTTTTCTTCTTCTCCACCCCCTTTTTTTTTTCTTTTGTAACACCATTTAACTCGGTAAACAGCAACAGATCTGACACCCATTGTTATGCAGACACTAAGCAAACTGAATTTAGGATTTAGCAAACTTGCCTGCAGGAGTCAACAACTGATTTTCTCCTGAGATTACAAATAAAAGATAAAAGACTTTCTGGACTTCAGGTACCAGATAGACATCTAGACAAGCACCAAGGACAAGCAAGATATTGTTACAGATTTTTATCAATGTAACTGACACAAAAATCTGCTTAGGTTTATCAAAGATTCTAGAAACATATGTTTGAAAAGAATAGCATTCACATGGCCTGAAACACCAACCAAAAAAAAAGGGGGGGGGGGAGAAAGAAGAAGAGGAATTACAGGCTAAACTGTAACCTTAGCTCCCACCCCCATTTATTCTTATTCATAACAAAGAAAGAGGATACACAAAAATCAGGAAAAAGAAGCACAGGGAGGACTGTGTGCTATTGAAAAATCTTAATGTCTTTTGCACCCAGTCATTTATAATTAATCTCTGTAAATTCATTGGTTCCCTTTTGTTTTGCTCAAGTTGATCCGGAAAAAGGAAAAGGAGAGAGGAAACATTTGTGAAAATGATGCTGAAAAAAGCCCAACAAATAATTTATCATTTTTCTTTCCACTTTTCTTGAATGCATTTTAGAGCAATGACATGAATGACAAAACAAGTCTTTGTAATCACAGGATTTGGAGACATTTTAAATGGCATTTCAGAAGAAGAAGAAGTAGCTTGCAGGGAAAAAAAAAATCAGTATACATCAGTTTCACCTGAAACGAACTCTTCAATTCCCTACTATCCTGAAAAACTGATACTTGAGTTTTCGCATTCTTATCCTAAAAAGAGAAACGTTACACACAGTCAGTGCTGTAAATGTCAATAATTTAATCAAGGTTTTGGGACAAATCTGCTTCAAGGATGTAGTGCAATTGCGATTCTATGAATGCTTCTTATTAACCCTAGAAATTTCCTATGGCTCCTTATTCTGCACATGGTCACTGCAGATAACACATTCTAGGACACCCAGTACTTCTATTGAGAACAGCTACAAAGCATGGTGGGATGTGAGTACGCAGTGCCCTGGGCAGACAGCGTGAGGTTCCTTTGGTCACTATGGACCATTTTTCCTGATGGTGCTTTTGGTTCTGCTCATTTCTCTGTTTAAGAGCGTGTGCTTACTCTTAAACAGGGTTTAATGGGTTTAAACAAACCCATTTCTCAGCCCAAAAGCTGAAAAACTGGAAACAGCTATTTTCAGAATCAACCAGGAGAAAGACAAGTAAAAATGGGAAGAGAAAAAAAAAAGAGAAAAAAAAATGGGAAAAGAAAAAAAATAGTCGTCTTACAGAAAAATTTGTAAGTCACAAGTAAAACTTCATTCTTTGACCTTCATACTATTGTCTTTTGCATCCACTACAAATAATAATACACTAAAGAAGAATTTTTGCACATTCTTAAAATACTGACGTGAGTGAAATTCTACTCTAAGCCTTACAGCTCTGATGTTAATAGATACCTTACTGCTGTTACCCTGAATTCTATTCCTGAACTTCTCAGGACAAAAAAATCTGACACAGCATGGTAACGCTAATGCAGGCAAACAAAGAAAATACAGATTACAGCAAAACAAAAATTGGTTTTCAATGTTTTCTGTCCTGTTCAGAAAGGAAAAACAAACAAACACACAACTCCACAAACAACAACAGTTCTATGGAACTGATAACTAATGGAAAGAAAACACAAGTGAAAGAGATTTTTAATATAGCAGTACACTTATTTACAGCAGAATTTGATGGTGGTGAACATGAAGCAATCAAAATATATTTTCTACAGAAAAAGTAGCTTTCATAATCTTTCGAAGACCGAAAAACTAAGTAAGGATACAAATAATACCAAGCAGTGTATATAGTAGGACTGTTCATATATATCCCCATATAGACTGTATTAATAAATGTTTCAGAGTGTAGCACGTGAACTTCTAAGCATTAATGAATAAAACATCTTGACAGATCCTCAAAGAATATGAATAACAACAAATATATTTCATAAAGAGAGAATTGAAGGTAGAGAGAAGTGACCTGAAAAAAATCCATCGGGGCAAGCAACAGAATATACCAGAGTGAAGAACTGAACTAAATCCAACCCTGTATCTTTAACATTTACTTGGTCCTTCTTGACTTTAAATGGTAGATTAAAAAACCAAGAGGTTCATATATAAAAGGTTATGTCATTTTTAAAAACTGCATCCTGAGAATACAAAATTGGATTAACAGTTGACAGTGTTACTTAAAAACTACATGGCACAGAACGTGCTTTCCCCAGCTTCTGAGATTTCACTTCTAAGACTGTCTTGTTGATGTCTTCATGTTGCAGGAAGTCACATGTACAAAGCATGAAACAGGCATTTGGTTTTATGATCTATTATGCATGTAACCTTAAAATACTCATACTTAAATAAAAAATAAAAAAAAAAGAAAACCCATCCTAAACATCACCAGTTTCTTTAATAGCTTAGAAGCTCCATGAGAGCACAACTAATGAGGTTTTTTGGTGAAGAAAAGACATCCATGGGAGAAGAAAAAAAAAAAAAAAAGAAAAGCGATACTTGCGATACTTCCTTTCAATTTAGAAAATTTAGGCTGATTGCAATCTATAGAAAATGCACAGTGATTTATTTGTTGAGTTATAATTTGTGGCTATTCTAAATTGTGTATTGTGTTCAAAGAGAAGTTATTCTGCATAAAAAATAATAAGAAATTTGATTATTCAGGTGCATTATGTCATGAATACTATTGAACTCTTCTCCCCCCTGCAGAGAGTGGATGACTATCCTCTATAAAACCTTTGTTGATAACAACTGCATTTTAATAGCACCATGTGTAATTTGTTGCTTTTGTTTAATATATGCTACTCTTTTGTATCCCACAGAAATGCACTGTTATTTTCACGGTGAATTGATTATATTTTTAAATATTACTTATTCACAATAGTACAGCATTGGCTTGAATTTGATTTCTACACATTGATCAAAAATTGGTTTTCTTATTCAATTCACAAACTATCTACGCATTTAAGATGCTTAAACTGATCTTAATCTCTGAATATTTTAACTACTGATAACATGATAATAATCACTAGAAAGAATATACAGCTAAAAGAACGAACAAAAGGTTGGTTGGCATCAAAGTAAATCTCTCACAAAAGTTCACACCTGAAGAAGATCTCAGAAAGATCAAAAAAACCCTTCAGATGAAACATCATCTAGTTTGTTCCATGCTTCTGTTACCTAATAAGCTCTCCTTATTGAAGGCCTTCCTTGAGCTTTTTCCCCTAATAAGTGAAAGTGGCTGTTTCCCTTCCACTTTCTGTTCCCACTCCAGTTTCCTGCTTAGGGAACTACCATCCTTCATCATATCCTCCTTTACCCCAATCCATGGAGCAAAAAGATTTCATTCTCCTTTAGTAAAATACAGAAACAAAAATGTTTTTATAGTCCCAACAATGAAATCTGCTTGTATCACACCAGCAGCAGAAAAATCAAAATGTTACCTAAAATGTGATTTATTAACCTGGTTCATTTATAGACAATATGGATTCATTTTCTCATAGAGGTGGTAACACGCATTACAAAAGCCCTTAGTAGGACTCTGAAAAATTAACATGGGATTTTTTAGCTTTTCCAAGGCTAAAATTCCTGTATTGCTAAAAGTAGCAAATATCTCATCCATTATTTTATATCTTTCTTCATCAAACATCCTTGAAGAAAAACATATGGATTCAGGGAATCTCAATTTTCTTCAAGCAGGGAAAGTAAATTGACAATAAAATCACTCCACTGGTGAGCAGGAATGTATTATGTCATTCATACTCCAAACCCTGTGATATTTCTATTTTTCTTTCTGTACTGCAAACTCAGTTTCTCTCTTTAAGCGATCAAAAATTATTCAGTCACAAACTAAATGACAAACAGAAATATTTTTCTAAATGTAGTCAATCCACATCTTTGTCTACCCTTCCAGTTTTAAATTCTGCATGTAACCAGAGCGGTGACTGTATTAATCTTCACAGAGAGTAACTGTTGTGCTCATGTCAGAGCTCAAAGGCTTAGATGGGATCAAGAACAAAGGGGCAGAATTTGATTTTTCAACTCTCCTGACCCTTAGCTCAAGACGCTTTTGCACAAACTACCTCCTGGAACTCTCAAAGAGAAAACCAGCTCTTCAGGTATTTCTCATTCTCAAAACCTGCACTGGGCTTGCAGAAGATGAGAAAACTTCCACGTATTCATAGAAAGATACGTCTAATTGTCCAAACCAACCTCCCAAATTGAGTGTTAATGATTTCACATGAGATGATAAATGTTTATTTGTCAAGGTTTCCGCTCCCAAGTATATTGGCATGATAATGTTGTTTGATTTATAACATGGAAATATGTAAAATGCTACATTATACTTCACAATTCATCTCACAACTAGTGTATTTAAAGCCTGTTTCATCCTAGAAGAATCATAAGTGGCATTCAATGAGATACTAATGTCTGCTTTTGACAGCCGATCAAGAAGAAACAAAAATGAGTTAATGAAGCTCTCTGTATGGCACATATTAGGGGACTTAAAAATTGAAACTGTCATAAAACATTGTACTCAAGCAATGTCTTATACAGCATATTTCTCTTCCCCTTAAGATAATTATTGGTATAAACATTACTGAAACATTGATTAAATCAACTCACTGCCTGGTTTTGGCAAACAAAAGAAGTGTTGTACCAACGTAAGGAACTTAAGAAACTGTTATCTTGTAATATCTACACTGTTATTAAAATAAGGATGATTATATATGCAATCTTCACAATTCAGATAAGGACCTACACTGACTATGGAACTTTATATGCCCTACCACTCACTCACTGATACCTAGTCGCATCACACTCCATGGGGAGGACTGCAGTTCATATACTTATTCTAAAACCTCACTGCTTACCAGACGACTGTCTAATACTACTAGATCATTCAGCCTCTTCTTACCCAGGTGATGCCAAGTCTCCAAAAATGACTTACGCTTAAGTACTTGTATTTTCACTATCCCTAATTTAGTTTTCTAGAACAAACAAAACAAAACCAAACACATAATATTATATGTGACTGGTGTGTAAATAATCCATGATTTAGCTCATAGGAGAATAGACACAAATTCTATTCACTTTGTAAAAAATGGCACACTCCCTGAGAATGCTCAGAATTCACACATGCATCCCAGTAGTGTGTTATCTACAGTGTGTTGCAGGCTATGGTGAGTAGTAACTGGAAACCTTCCTGGCTCTTCTGGTCTTTATGGTGCCTGATCTATGCAGATGAAATAGGGACTTGCTCTATTGTGTTCTAGATGCCCCGCACATGGTGGTGGAGAGATAAGATTTAGGTTTGTCCTACCCTTACGTTCATAATATCATATTGGTAAGCAGTTACCAACACATTTAAAAAACACTTTAACAGAATCTAATTTAAAGTAAAATGTATCCTTCCCCCCAGCTTTCAAAATAACCCTTTATATTTTCCTATCTCTTAATCTCTACTACTTATAAATGTGTTCAAAAGAGAGACTTTTGGTCTATTCGGTTGAGGTTAAACCAGAATGTTCTCTCCCCCTTCTCAAAACCAGCTATAGCTGCTATGCTCTTGCAGGAAAGATGGCAGTAAGGCATTCACAATCTTTTCCTTACTATATACCCCAGACAACAATTCTGGAGAGAACCTCTGCTTTACCACCTCCATCAAAAATCATTACTTTTTGGTGAAATGTTACATTCCTATAGCCATGCTCCCCATCAAGTCTCCCAAAGCACACAGGCAGATTCAGCTTTTCTCCTGGAAAATTACCATCTTGCTACCTGCTACCTGTACAGGAAATAATCTGACTGCGCTTTTTGAATAAAAGAAGTACTCTTCTGCTTCCTTAGATATGTGTGGTTTATATTCTGTGCTTGACTGACCAGTTAACTTTTCACTCAGAGATAAATTTCATCCTCTCTCTTCCCTTGGTGAACTACTGATATATTTCACTGTGATATACAATCAATAAACACTGCTGATTTTATATTTTTCTTATATATTAACAAAAACACCTGAAAAATATTTCATTGTTATACAGATATGCAACTATTTATTATTATTATTAAGATCAAATGTGGTAGTAATTAGTCATTCTCAGGTGACTGATTTTCAATGTCTAAGCCACTGTCCACTGCTTCCCATGACTCAGCCTGGATTTACCTCTGCAATGATAAGCAGACCTGGATCTTTCACTTTCAAACACAAGTGTCAAAATAATTTTTTCATTCCCGTATTACTAAGTGGAAAAGATCATAGCAATATATGAGTGTGAGAGTAATATTTATTTTTTTTTTCAGATGAAGAAGGTGGTGATTAAAATCCTACATTTTGAGCATGACTTTACTTGTTTGCTTTCTATCAGCCTTTCAAAGGACTCAGGTTTGTATAATGTATTCGTAGCTAACTGGGCATGCCCAGCACAATACTAAAATAAGGTCATACTATCATAAAATGTAGCTAGCTAGCTAGCCAGCCTTTATTTTTTATTTTTTTTTTTTAATTAGGAGTCAGCTAGCTACACACTCTCCATTACCAGCAGAAGACACAGCCCAACAAATGGATTACATTTTTTCTCATATTGCTTATGCTGTCCGAGAATGTGATTATTTCAGTTTTATTGGCAATCTGTCATTTTGCTAATTCAGTATATGACAGCACAGGACAGCAGCTTAAAACCATGGATGACTCTCCTCCCTTGCAGGTTGCTGGATTTCTTTTCACACCTCTCTGATTCTCTGCTTGTGAATGGGATAAAGCAAAAAAAACTGTATCTTGTCTTTTATGGGATCCCATTTCAGAGTGATTCTTTTGTATTCTGAATGGAAGCAATTTTTCACAAATTTAAGATGGTCACTATCCCTCTGAAAGTGAGGAGGGTTACAATTGCTGAGTCGGAGGTATTATTTGGTTTACTAACAATCAGTTCAGGCTCTCTGCAATCCATAGCTCACACTGTTGGCCTA
>JAOTQQ010000012.1:74580734-74609729 GCA_026546715.1 Gallinago undulata | reverse complement strand
GCATGCGAGAAGACCCGTTGATCTGAGCCAGGCTCTGACCTGGCATAGTGGGGTGCGCTGGGGGGAGCAGGGCACTGCTCTAAAAGCAGGGACCTGCCACAGCTTTGTCCCTCCGTTCCCATGATGGACAAGTCAGACCTATGTGGTAGCAGTAGCAGCAGCAGATGACCAGGGCGCAGCTGGCCTGGAGAGCAGGGGCTTCCAGGGGGTGATGACCAGGTTTCTTGATGCTTTCAAACCCATAGAGACCTTGCCCTGTGGATCTAAATGGCCACCCTCCCTCCCCACTCTTCTCTATTCAAATCTCACAGGGTTTTGTCTGTTTGGTGCTTTTTTTGTTGTTTTTCCTGTGCCCATAAAAGGCAACTTTAGAAACCGTACAGGTACTTTGATGAGTCCACCACATGCATAGCTAATGGATCTGTTGCTCAGCTCATAATTGTTCATATATTCAATTTTATAAAGACTATGAAGCAAATCAATGGCGTAGCTGGAGTTATAAAACAGAAAACAAAGAAACAAAAGCTTTATGTGGAGATATCCAGTTCTGAGGCATTGAAAGTAAGGCTCCTGTATTTTAGATATACAAATATTAGGAAAGATGCAGCAAAATAAAGGAATCAAAATTAACTCTCAGCATATGAATAAGGGAGTGGGGTACAGGGAACCCCTGTATTACAAAATATTACACAATATTACAAAAATGGAAAAAAAAGTGGGAGAAAGAGGGAGAGACAGAGGAGTAGAGTGAAAGGAAGAGAAAGAAGAGAGAAAGGGAAAGCAGGGAGGAAGGCAGGGAGGAAGGCAGGGAGGAAGGCAGGGAGGAAGGCAGGGAGGTCCCCCACCCCATCCCAAAGCAATGGAGTTTGAAGCTCCGGGAAGAACAGGAAATGCCATTTTATCAACTAATGCCTGCAGCAAGACTTTGAGATAATTATATATACTCCTAGCCCTTTAAAAAAGCCCCATGAAATCTTTGGTAAAATTACTGGACTTCCACTGTTTCCAACACAGTATTATTTTAGAATAAAGCAGCCTGCTTTAAATTTTTTTTTTTTTTTCAAATATCTGGTCTTCATCCCTGCCTGATATATGTAAGACTATAACTCACTATACCACTGGGACACTCCTGAATTCTCATACAGCAAAACAATTTAGCTTAGCCCATGACGAACCATTAGATAAAAAGTCCTTCAAGCATCACAGTACTTCAAATAAATCACAAAATACATTAAATCAAAACAACACCAACAAATTAAAAAAGCTGAAGTCCATTTGCTTTTTCATGGAATCATAGAATGGTTTGGCTTGGAAGGGACCTTACAGATCATCTAGTTCCATGTTTTTTTTTCTCAGAAACCAATGAAATTCAACAGAATAGTTGGTAGGAAGTAAAAACAGTTTTCTTACTTTCTCTGTCTTTCTAAAACTAGGGAAAAAACTCAAGAACATTTCCCTGCAAGTGGAAATTTTCAGACACTGGCAACAATTGCTCTATTTTTCCGATCACCCATCCAAGCAAGTGAAATCAGTGCAAGAATTTAGCCATTTGAACCATAGAATCAATTATAAACCTAATTTCAAGCTAAGAAATTGCCTATAATATTATTATGAAGGTTTTGTATTATCTCTTTTACGAATTCGTGTTCATTATATCCTAAGATAGCTTTGAACTTTTGGACAAAGTCTTCACATTTCCTTTCAAAATTTAAATAACACTTTGGTACACAAAAGTTGTCTTGTCCACTTTTTTGAAATGGCATACCATTTAAAGAATACCAAAGAATAAAATTATTGAGAATCTCATTTTTAACTACTTAAGTACTTAAATGTATGCAGTCCAAATTATATCACTTAAAGAGAACTGGGTATTAAAAATGGCATCCTCACAATGAATTACCTTTTAGACTGAGAAAAAGAAAGGCATATTGGCTCCTAGACTGTGTGCCAATCACAAGCTGAATTATCCTTTTCAGTGCTATTTTTGTGGGATTATTTTTATATATAAAGAGCTAAAGGAATAATGCTGAATGGAAAAAAAAAACCCACATTTTAAAAGCTCATCCTAATGCCAGCACTGAAGCAGTAGGAAATTCAGCTGCTAATGAACACCTCTAACCTTAACTACATCTATGAAAAATTTGCTTTGCCTAAGTATAACTGAGAGGAAAAAGTAGGCTTACATTATAAGTGGCATCTTCAAAAATATTATAACCAGACAATCTAATTCCACAAAAGAAGTTAATATGGACATATTTTTTTTGTACTACCTATAAGAAGACTAAAGCTTATCTGCTTCTATGTGAAGGGATTCATGGATCTAATTACAGAATGTTAATTAAAGCATTATTGTAAGATTAGGAAATGATAAAATTTTCATTTAATCTGAAACAGTATATACTATATACTCGAGAAAAAACCCTAAATTCTAAATCCTTCTCTCTCCTGTCTTTCTAAGAGCTTCCTCTTTTTTAGAAGTATAAGCAATTATTAAGCCCATCACAAGTCTTCATATTGATCTAAATATCCATCTTCATTTTAACACAATCAACCATAAATGTTGTATTCTTGAACTTTTCATAATCTTCAATGACAGCTCACATTACTAAGGATGCATAAGAATGACTACAAAACATTCCGAAACTCATCTTGCTAGCAGCTTGTTCTTCTTGTACCAGCACAAAGACTCAAATGAGCCAGCAGTGAACAGAAATGCAACCCATTCTATCTCAAAAAGAAATCAATTTACAATCTCCCACATAAAACGCTCTGATTCCTTGTGTTCTCCTCATTAAAGGAAAATTGCAAAAGCCACATTTTTGTTACTGATTTATTTCAGTCAATTAATGAAGCATGCATATTTGTTTTAAGATATACGATTAAGGGATATAGTTTTAATAAATTATATGACTAGTTGCACAGAAGTTGTATTTCTCCAGAATCTACAGCACGTTCACAGTTTTGCCTGACTTAAAGTCACAGAAGAAAACAGCTTTCCACACTATAAAGACAATTGTTTGAAAAGAAAATTAGAATATGAGAAAGAGACTATATAATCGAAAGGAAAATAAAATGCTATACTTTAAATACATGAAGAGCAGTTTTGGTTTTGGTTTGGGGCTTTTTTATTTTTCAGCAAGGCAGCAGAAAAATGACTCGTATGTGTTTTTACAGTCTACTTTAGCTTTAACTCTCCTCTGCCCTGAAATTCCCAGAAAAAAAACAGCTTGATCATAGCCTTTCTGTAATCATAAATGGAAATCTGCAGAAGCTGGCTACAGGCAGCTTTCGGGAATACAATAGCACAGAGCTGGAACTACTTAAAAGCAGTCCTAAAGAAGGAAGTGTGGGAAGATGGTGACAGCCCACCAGTCCAGCATGTCTGTTTAATCAGAAGGAATGCTCCTGAGATGTCCCTGGGGCAGAAGGTGCTGTGGGCCATGGCTGGGGGTTCAGCGGCACAGAACATGTCTCAGTCACAAAGCAAATGGAAGTACCTCATATCTCTTTTTCATCTTATGTAATTCCTCTGCTTCTTTAACATTTATGTCTTAATCACATTGGCAACATCCTTCCTCTGCCCCAAAAGCCAGAGGGTGGCTGACCTCGTATTCATACGACAAAACTGTCACTCCTCTTTCACAGTGTCATTCTGGTTCTTGGTAAGGTTGGTTTGCTTTAAAGATCTGTGCTCTAACCCACATCCAGGTCTGACACATTTGCAGGAAATACACACTACAAAACCTGCAATTTTAATCAGATTTTTTTCTAACTAAAGATAAATTCCCCCAAGATGGTATTCACATCCCATCATGTGAGCACTTTTCAAAATACTGAGTTTTTTAAGGAGATCCACTTTTCTTATGCATGGACATTCAGAGCTGTCTTCTAATACACTACTAGAAGAAATCGGCATCTTTTCTCATTTTATTATTATGACTATTATTATTTTAGTTATTATACTAATTCTTTTGTTATTATTTTTTTATTTGTGGGAGTTGGTGCCTTTTGAATAATAATGCAAGACAAACAAAATAACTCTGTCTTTACCCTTAACTCTAAAGAAAAACTCGAGATCCCAGGCCTTTCAAAAATTATCTAGATGACTCTGGTGATGCTCTGTAACAAATTATATCTTTTCAAGCTACAAGGTGAAGTTAAAGGAAGCAGGAACGTGAAGAAGGATCACTGCACCATACATCTTTCTAACCAGAAACACGTGAAAGGCCCCACCCTCTCGTTGGCAAGTTCACAGTATGTTCCCAAAGTATGGAATTTGCCAAAGGGTAAAGCCTACCTGAAAGCACCACTGATGTGCTTGAGACCTTGACTGTGTTTGCCCAGTGCCCAGCCTGAACTTTTACATCACTATAGTATGTGCTACGAAAACAAACTAAGCACAGATAATTGTTCTGTAGGGTCTTAGGCAGAAGCTCTGGCCAACATCTGAACTGGTCTAATGATGAGGTATGCACAGAAAAGAAACAGAGCAGCAGAGATGAACTCTTAACAACGTCGTGCCCAGGTACCGCATTTGGAGCAGGAGCCAGCAGGCAATGGTAACCCAGACAATAATAGCCAGATGGCTTTACCTATGGAGAAAGTAGAAGAGACTGGCCTGGGGTTAGGTTATAAGACACCAATGAAGCCATTGGTGGCTTATACCAAACAGCTCTGTTATAAAGCAATAAAGAGCAAAACGAATAGCCCTTCATGGAGAACACCCTTGCACAGAGATCCCATTCTACTCATAAGTACATTTGACATTATATGCCATGGACAGGTGTCATTCTGTTCCTGTGTCTACCTCACCCATGATAACTAATCTAAAATATTAATCTCTGGAAGCCCCCATCATATCCTGTGGTTAGTCTTCCATTAGGGCACTAGACTTAGTTGGCCAGGAGCATACCCAAAGACCTTCCACGTTATGCCTAGGAGAACAGAGATGCACATGGTCATGTTTTGCAGCCCTCCACCAATGAATGTCTAGTCCAGAACAGATCCTGAGCTTTTCAAGGTTTCCAGTGTACCTAGAGCAGTCACCTAGGAACCAGAATTGCCAAAAATCTGATTGGTGTGTTTCAGTACTCATGAATGAATCAATTACACTTCGGAATTCCTACAGTTCAAATAATCCAGACAAGCTTCTCCCAGCGGGGCTTGGTTTAAAGACCTTGTACCTGAAGAACAAACTCCCTTGAGGCATCAGCCCTTGTACTGTGCACCTCTTTCCCTACCCCGGTATATCTTAGGCTGTTAAGAATGCTCATTAAGCCTCTACTGTCTGATAGTATATGCACGACACTATTTCTACAGTATTATACAAATATTTAAAATGTTTTGACAGGCTGCGTTCGGCGAACGCTTACCTGAATATCAAATGACTAAATCACAGGAGTTCTTTAGATGACACTACAGCTGATATGCTGTATGTAGCACAGGCACATGCTCAAATACAGTAAATGGTATTTATAGTTTGTAAAATTACGAAGATGGCATTAAGATATTCAATAGAAATCAATGTTTCCCTGTTTTGGGAGGGTGAAACTTTGTAGCATTATTGCTTTTGGTGTTTTCCTTAATTCCTTTTGAAAATGCAGGCATATAAATCTGAATTTATTATTAGATACTATAAAAAGCCAGCAGCAGGTAAAAATACTAGTTGCCTCCCAGGATACAAGTGATAAGATATATTGTTTATTTATTTACCATGGTAAGACACAAGAAAAGGTACATTATTGACCTTTTCTCCCCTTTAATCTTTCTCTTAATTACTGAAACACTTAACACTGAATGTTTTGTTGCTGTTGTAGCAAATAAACCAAACTGAACACTCAGCTTCAGAGGTCTGTTCTCCCATCCATGTATGCACATACCTTCTATTAGCATTAATGAGAATTATCCATGCATATGGATGAGAGATCAGACCCCTTAATTTGTTTAGATGAGACCAATTTTAATCAGTATGAGCTAACGCATAATTTTGTAGCATGGTGGTGTGGTTGGTGCATCAACATGTTTGAGGTTTTCACTTTACATTCCAGGAACGCCTGTGTAGGCTGAGAATTTTGAACAGAAAAATGTCAGGATATTAGTCAAGAATATTATTCATAGGGTACTTGTCTGCTGGTGAGGAGAGGAAGAGCCATATCGACATTGAGTGACCTCACAAAAGCAAACCAGGACAGAGAGCGACTACTGAATGCCAGAAGCATGATTTTGCATTGAATCCCTATCATTAAAAAAAGTCCTACAGCCGTCACTGAGGTCTGTTGTAATAAATCATTGCTCTTGTTTATTAAACACAGGTCAGTAAACTTATACTCCTAGTGAAGCTTTAAAATTTGCATTACCTCCTAACCTCACAGCAACCTCACACTAAAATCAGTAAACATGTTTACTCAAACAAAACAAGCATCAAGAAAAATTATTTAAATGCGTTACACAAATAACACAGAAACACACCATACAAGGTGGGACCAAAGACCTCTTGAATGAAAAACTTATGCTACTCTGACCTCTATTTGAAAAGGAGTTTCAGTCTCAAAAACAAAACCCCACTTTTATGTCACTTACACTATCTTCCACTGCTTCATTTTTTCCTGGTAATCGTTTCCTCACTCATTTCCATCAGTACCTCTCCAGAGAGATCAGAGTTCTTTTGAGATGCCTAACCTGAAGACATAGAATCACAAAATTGTAGAATCATTTAGGTTGGAAAAGACCTTTAAGATTATGAAGTCCAACCATATACCTGACACTCCAAATTCTACCACTAAACCGTGTCCCTAAGCACCACATCTACACATCTTTTAAACACCTTCAGGGATGGAGACTCAACTACTGGCCCAGGTAGCCTGTTCCAAAGCTTGACAAACCTTTCATTAAATACGTTTTTCTGAATATCTAATCTAAACTTGCCCTGTCCTCTTGTCCTATCACTTGTTACTTGTGAGAAGAGACCAACCCCCACCTCACTACAATCTCCTTTCAGGGAGTTGTAGATAAGACCTCCCCTCAGCTTCCTTTTCCCCACACTGAACAACCCCAGTTCCTTCAGCTGCTGCTCATAAGGCTTGTTCTGTAGATCCGTCACCAGCCTTGGTGCTCTTCTTTGGACCTAACTCCAGCACCTCAGCGTCTTTCTTGCAGTGAAGGGTGAAAAATTGAACACTGTACTAAAGGTGTGGTCTCACCAGTGTCAAGTACTGGGGGATGATCACTTCCTGCTGGCCAAACTATTTCTGATACAAATCAGGATGCTCTTGGCCTTCTTGGCCACACTGCTGGCTCATATTCAGCCAGCTATTGACCAGTACATGAGATACATTGACTATTTCCACAAATAAAAAGAACATACACACAGATAGATGTAGAAACTTTTTTTTCTACTGGAAATACTCAAGACATCTGCCAAAATTGAAGACACGTATCTCTGGGTAAAGGACAAGAATTTGCACCTGCAAAAATATACCAAATAAAGAGACCAGTGGTGCAGGCCCATTTGGAAGATGACGATCCATAGCTGTGATCATGCCTCTTTCTTAATCCTTCCTTCAAGGTTTCACAATATTGGATACTCAAGCCATCTATTTGACAAATGTAACTTTTAGTTTTAAAAACAGCTTTCAGCTATTCTCTTGTGCTTCCCAAGGTTCTATGTGAAGCCATGAGTAACTTGAACAGATTATCTTAAATAAAGATCTATATAACCTTCTACTACACCCCACCATTATCCAGTCTGAAACTTACAAAGGCAACTAAAAATGTATAAAAAGTTAAAAAAGAGTTCTAAAAATATCCTTGTGTTACAATTTTTCTGCCTTGTTCCTACAAAGTACAAAAAGCTTTTCCTACTGAATTCTACGGGAGGCCAGCAGGATCTAAGCAGTAGCTGACACAGACACACAACGTTCCAGTTTCAAGACACAATATTTTTAGCCCATCAAGTGATGGAAAAGTGAGCCGTCCACCCAGAAATCTGGATTCTTCCATTGCAGTACACTGCATCACTCTTAATACATACGCGGGAAAGGGGAGAGAAATAAATGGTATAAACACACACGTAGGTACACGGTCTATGCTGTACATATTAAATACCACACACCTGAAGATTTGCAATTTAAGATGCATTCTTAGGAGAATTTATGAAAGAAATCATGAACGTGTGAGAAAAGGCACATTACAAAGGTAATTTATCACATGGATTTCACAGGAGGGTGTATTTTCTTCTTATATATATATGCAGTTTTATTTATGTATCTATGTATTTATCTATTTATTCATTCCAAATATACTGTTCTACCAAAATCATAATAAGTGGGATGAGAAAGAGAAGTACAGTACTGAGATGTCTTTTTTATCCTTGCAAAATCTGAACTTCTAAGGCAGACAACCCACTGCACCACTGATTTCTTCATATGAAAATATTTTATGTAAAGCCAATATTGGATTCACATTAAAGCTTAAATACAAGTAATAAGAGAAATTCCTCTGAGATATCTGTTTGGACTAACTTGTTTAAAAGTGTACAGAGTGTGGATAAAGAAAAGAACAATTGGATAGTAGAGTTAAGTACTTACATCAGAGATTACACTTAGTGAATTATTAGCACATCATTATTATTACAGATGTTTTCCACAACTTATAAGAGCATTAAAAGAATGTTAAAGGAGTTTTCTAAGGGAATAATATTTTACCGTTACCTAAATTCATGTAATTGTATTTGACTGCTACCTAAATTCATGTAATATTTATAAGATAAGAATATATTTGCATAAGTCTGGACAAACAAGCTATAGTGTGTAGATACTAAAATAACTCCATAGCTTATCTGAACTGGGGATAAAGAACTCAAATCGTCAAATCTTAACAAACTGATCCCTGTTGGATATCATGTTATATATTTGGGAATTTAAATAAACTGTCTCTGATAATCTCCAAATAAAATCTATGCATAAATAAATTAATCTCATGATCTCAAAGTAATTTCTAATAAGATCTTAGTCCCTTTTCAAGGCCAACCCACATCTAAATCAGCATATTTGCGAAACATTCCAGCAACCTTCCCAAGCTAGAAGTGCAGTAAACAAGATAAACACTGTTGTATCCAAGCTATATCTTAAAATTGTATTTATTTACAAAGTACCTCCAGACTCAATGAGAGGAATCTGATCATGTTTAGTTCTCCGGACAATTAAAACAGAGCTGTAATAAAACATATCAAGATTAACCTTTTTGGGGGTGAAAAGCTCGCTGCCAGGAACAACTCCTAAATTAAATAACCTAATCTTTCTAGTACCTTGGTAATTCACAGGGATGGACTTTATCATCTTGTGGTTGAGTTATTGGGCCATTTCGTACTATTGAAAGGTAAAAAACAAGTTTCTCTTCTGTTCTGCAGAAATAGAGGCAGAGAAAAGCAATGAAAAGAGCTTTCAATGTTTACTGACCAGATGTGTAATCACAGACCTATTAACCAGAAAATTTTACACACAGAACCATGTGTTTTCTTTCCAGTGTGCTCCTGTGTTAGGTAGAACTGTTAAGAGCTAAAAATCCCTTCCCCAGCATTTTAGATTTGGTAAAGAATAAATCTAAAAGATGGTGCTGTATTGTAGAGGGGGCAATTTGAATGGAATTCAATCAATTGCTACGAAAAAAAAAAAAAAAAGAAAAATTGTTTTTCCTTTCTGAACAAGCTGGTTTGGATTGCGCTCTGTTGCATCAAACAGAGTACAAAGTATTTTTCCTTTTTACACCTTTAGAAAGTTACTGTCAAGAAGGTCTTCATCTGGTCAGAAAATAGTTTTTTCTAAATCTTTATGAACTTTTCCAGGGTGCAATCATTTTTTCTGAATTTGCATTGTAGCGAAGACTTTAAAAATATTTTTACAAAAATACATGTGGGTAATAATCCATGGAATTTTACTTATAGTTTTGTTTCCATCTGTTTTACTTACACTACTCTGTAAATGATTTATGTTTGTGACCATCCCTCTGAACTTTAATCTAGCCATACATGCATAAAAATTATTAAGACAATGAAAGTAGAACAGTTAGCTGGTGAAAATAAAAATAATACTTAGAAAATTCAATCAAAAAAGTAGTTTGGTTACAATCCATACGTACAGATACATCTTAACAAACAAACCAACGGCAGATGCTTTGAGAGAAAAAAGTATTTGCTGAGAGGAAAACACAACAACAAAAATGTTCATAAACATTGCAACCTCTCCACAGAGAATTCACATCAGGGCAAAACTAATGATTATATTTTTGTAAATTCTGTGAAGAGACTTACTCCTTTCCCACCAATTTCTATAAATGCCTTAATCACCATGTCTTAAGTAGATCAATTAAATATTCTCACGCACAGAAAGAATCCACTGAGCAGCTCTCATACTTGATGCAAAGGAAACATGTCCCACACAACTAACAACTATCTATCTATCTACCTACCTACCTACCTTTCTATCTGCCTGCCTGCTTGCCTGCCTATCTATCTATCTAATCTATCTATCTATCTAATCTACCTCCATTTGAAAAACTTTATATGCACTTGTAAACTAAGTTAAAATTAAGGACTGCCTTCAGGAAGCTGGAAGCACCTCTACAACATCAATGTCTAGTTCAGTTTGAAGCAGGGCATGAGGGCCTGGGAAAGACTTCGGGGTCACAGAGATGATGTCACGGGGCCCAGAGCCACAATAGCATCTGCCAATGCTAATGGAGAAAAAAAAAAAAAAAAAAAAAGAAAAAGAAAAAAAGAGGTGAAAACCTTCTGTTCTGGATCCTTTTCCACTCTCTCCAGAAACCTATTACTGAGGAAGCAGTAGGCCCCTCAAAAAATACAGACACATGAATTCATGCCCCCAGAATATAGGGAAAATCACAATTGTTCACACAGCTTCGAAATGAAATTGGGTACATAAATTTACATTGGTCTTAAGAAAACTGAGTTAAATTCAGTCAGACTGGTGAACAATGACTGTCTGAATTGTTAACCAAAAATTTTGCCTTGATATTCTGTATATTCATTGTCTTTTCCAGCTGCTCCTTTGGATAGAAAATAATGTAAAATATCAACTTTTGTCACTTTTGTCTTGAATTTTACAGCTACAGAAGAGAAAACCAGCAAATAAAAAACCACTGTTGCAAAGAGGTACTTAGTTCCCAGAGTTACAAAACAGACTTTAGAGAAAGGTGCCGCTGCTCACCACCTACTGTAGTCACGCCATGATGGCACAAGACAAAAAAAGAAATCTGTTTAGACCTTTTCTTTCTCCTGAGCAGAGGACATGCTTTTTTGAGAGCTGCTTCAATTCAAAACAGGGAACTGGAAAACCACCTAGTTCCATACTCTCCAGTGACTACCAAATTACTTCTGTGTAGCTTTAAATCAAGCATTTCAGTAGTCTTAGCGTATGCATCAACATTAGTCACCTGCTTAAATATGTTTGGAAATTTTTGGGGGGCTAAAGATCTTAACTATCTCACATCAACAACAGTAAAAAGGAGGATGAGGGGAGACCTTATTGCTCTCTTACAACTACCTGAAAGGAGGTTGTAGGGAGGCAGGTGTCAGTCTCTACTTTCAAGTAACAGTCCTGCCTTTTCCATTTTGAGATACCTCTAACAGTAACCCTCTGTGAACTCTCCAAGTTCCTGAATTATCAATCTTAAAGGCACTTGGAAGAAATGATATGACATTTCTCATGCAGGACAAACTTTTTCTTTCTTTTCTAGTCTCTGTTTCAGATAGTGTTCCAAAACTGTATGGGCAATCGGTACAACCTTTTTCAGAAATGGAGTCTTAATTTTTTTCTCTAAACTTTTTGCTTATGAAACCTATAATTCTCCAAAAAAATGTTGGTCTATGGGCTTGATCCTTCTTCTGCTCCATTGAGATCGTGGGAAACTGATTAAGCCATCAAGCTTATCATAACACTTAACTGGTGAATAAAAAAAAATACAAGGATTTTTCTTATCCTTTGTATATTCCTTGAAGATGGAAGATATCAGAGTACAGCAGATGTGATAAATAAAGTCACAGAAATATCACAGGTTCTATTCATAGAACTTTTTTGTTTGCCTTTTTAAATCTGAACTGAATTATCATTGCTTTCATAGGGTAAGCTTCTTTTTTCAGTATTCTCAATTTTGGTGATGGCTTTGCAGATATAAGCGCAATGCAAGCAGTGAATTGTATTATCAGAGATTCAGGCCTCCCCCCAAAATACTGCCATACTACACTTCAAATATACCTCTTCAATGTATACAAAGATCACACAAACTCCATTGCTATTGTCTGAAACAGGCAGCTACTGAACTAGTTGCTTCATACAGTTTTTTTATTTTATATTCATTAAGGATGAGTGATCCAAGGTTGTGACTTATTTAAAATGTACTACGGAAATTCATGGTTGCTTACTGGATGCGTGTGCATGGGGTGACCACATGAGTGGACAAGGGAAGAGCTACAGATGTTGTCTCTCTGGACTTCTGTAAGGCCTTTGACATGGTCTTCCACAACTTCCTCCTCTCTAAATTGGAGAGGTACAGATTTGTTGGGCAGACTGTCTGGTGGATGAGGAATGATACATTTTCAATGGTACATTTGCAGTTACTCCCACTCCATGTTGTTAAAGTGGTTAATGGCCGAGATATACTTTAGTTCTTCCTAGCTGCTGAATCAGCAGTTAGAGAACCAAAGTTAGAAGTTCTGACTGTCTAATCCACAATCCACATCACAGGCAATTCACAAAGAAAACTCACATCACTGGGACTTGCATTAGTCCTAAAAACACAGAAGAATATCTAGCTGTTGTATAGTTCTTATTAGTTTACAATTCAAACAATGCTTATAAGCTGCAGCAAGTCAGAACTAGCAATAGAAATTCTCTGTTATTTATTATGAAGTTAAAGTTCCTCTAAGCATGTAGGAGGAGAAGCTAGGAACTGAAGAGATATGATGAATAATGAGGACTTTTATTAATAATAACCCAGAGAAAGTTATGGCCAGCTATTACCACAAGCATTACATACACCATTTAATTTGCAATATCAGTAAATTATTTCTTTAGATTGAGTTACAAAAATGAGTGTTTATAGGAACTGTGGGATAAATGGATTTATCCAGCATGTTATTTTAATAAGACTTCTTGAAAGAAGGTCTCTAATAATGAAATCAAATCAAGCTATTAAACTTAGCGCAGGTAGGATGGAAAGTCCTGAGTTCATGTATAGAAAGTTATAGGCTTATAAAAAGAATCACCCTATATACTATGTTCAGAACAATGATTTCCTTGACTTTTGCATCAGCAAGAATAATACCTGCTTCCTCACATCTTCTGGAATATAACGTGCCTCAGAGAGAATAAGGATCATAATTTTCTTCTTCTGTGAAACTGAACTGATACTATCTCATGCCTGACTTGTTCCTATCCTGAAGGAAACCGAAGAAAAAATTCAACTCACCAAAGCAGAACTCAAAAGAGAATCTTTTCCCGGGAATGGCATACAGGGCAACTGGTCCTACCCTACTGGATAAATCACTACCTGACCTCTACTCTAAGTTTTCTGTTCACCTTCTATATTTTAATACAAGTTACATGAAAAGTACACAGCGACTGAACTTTAGAGCAGGACACTATAGACTCAGTTTCTCTCCATGATCACACACTGTAGAAGTTAATTGACATAAAAGAGTCTACAGTGATAAACACAGCAGCATATTCTCTGCCATGGTTAACATATTTTATTTTTTTTTTTGCCTGGAAAATGATATTTTACATTAAAAGCTTCATGCTTTCTGCTTTCTATGCTTTCTGCATCAGTGTGCTGATGACTCAAGGTAGAAAAATTCAGCTACAGAGCAATGCAAGGAGACAACTGTCATTAACATAGAGCACACACAGTCTCCTGATACCTTTACATTTTCAAGAATCCATAGCTGTTTTGGTATGATTGCTTTTGCTTCAAAGGAGTGATTGCGACATTGATGAACACAATATTGAGTGAGATGCTGTCAAGATACAGTGCAAAGAGAGCTCTTCATGTGTTCTTAAGACTTAGTTCTGTTTTCTTTCCCTTTTGAAAAACAGAGTATCGGGTCTTGATCCAATACCACTGAAATCAATATGACAGATGTTTCACTGGATCAGGAACTAATATACTTTTTTTTTTTTTTGGTATACCATAAAATTGAATAGATACTTTAAAGTCAGTAGAGTTGATTAAACTTATTTAAAGAATTTTCCCAGCAAATGTGTCATTGACCTCAGTGTGAATAGCTGTTAGCGATGCGGTATAAACAACATGTCTAGGTGCCTAGTATGTGACCTTTTATAATTTCTTTCATGTAAAAGACAATAGCAATTCAACCTGAAGCAGCAGAAAATGCCAGATTCTATCAGATAGATACCGCCAGTACCTGTTCTTATGGAAACTAATAACATTCTGGAATAACCTCACTGAAGTCAATTGATTTGGTGGGTATGTTTAAGGCCTGATATAATGTATTTATTTGAGAGAAGAGTTTCAGGCTGCATTCAGTTTCAAGTTGCATTTTCAAACTGTGACTGCTAATGTGACCTAGGTGGTCTTCATACAGAAAGTCTTGGAAGAAATTACAACTTAAACATAAGAGAGTAAAATGATGAGAGAGCAATCATTTGGTTTTTTTGAAACAAATTATTTAAAATAAATTAATCTTTCTTAAATGAGGCAGTCAATGTTCTGGCTACTCTGTTTTACTTCATTACTTTTAGGCGAACATCAGGCTTTTATTGCAAAGAAAAATGTCAAATAGTTGATACTTATTGATCATAAGGTGTTTGATTTTGAGACAAGCTCTGTCTTGGCACAATTTTTACCCACAAATGTGGTAGTGTTATATGTGCATGCATATATGTCACAGGAAGTTGTACAAGATAGGGGGTTAGATAAAGAATTAGTCTAGCCTGGTTTACATGTGATTGAGTATTTTAAAAAATTGTTCTTACCATAGGCAAATGTCAAGTTATCTTAAAAAAAAATATAATTATTGCTACTCACCTTAATCATGTTTCCTGCATTACCAAAGGACAGGATGGGAAACAAACAAAAAATGGTATTATTTCTAGTGCTAATTGCCTGGATACTTCTGCTATTTTAAAGGTATCTGCAGACCCATTATATAAGAATCAGTTCTCAGACAAAAGTTGTAATTATGATTCTAACATCACGACAACAGCTTCCACTCTCCCTTAATTCCAAGCAGCTAAGAGAGTTAAACAGAAGAAAGAGAAAGTATTTCCTTTACTTACTGATAGATTGAAATATTTACTTTCAAAACCATTCATAATGAGCCCCTAGTGAAGATCTGTAGTCTGATCCTCTGACGTTGAAGTCCCTGTTTGCCTTTACGGGGTGATAGCCAACACTATTTCCCAGGTGCTGTTTCCCTGCATTCGGGAGTCCATTTTGACCCCAAAAGCATTAACCCAGCCAGCTTGCATTTCTTCCTGTGCTGTCATGTAAGATGTATTCTATATAAAATAAGGAACATCGACCTTGGAAGGAAGGGGGAAGGGAGGAGAATAATAAATCCCGCAACCAAACCCATTCACCAGCCCAGACCGAGATCTAAGCTCTGTCAAAATGATTTCTTATTCCATTTTACTGAAGCAGTGCCATGCTTTATCACTTCTGAGTTCATGTCTTACAGCTGAGGCAGCCCACTTGAAAGGGTAAGTTGTTTAGTTAAAGTGTACACAGACTATTCACGTTGTCAGTACGATTTAAAAAGAAAGAACATTTTTTTCAGGTGAAGTACAGCTGCGACTGTGACAGGGAGCTGAAATCCAAAACACTAAAGCACATATAACTAATTGCTGTGTGTTTCACTATGCTCTTTCTCTTCCCCGTTTACAGACATACTATAGGCAGACTCATGACACCAGCAGGGGTGACAGCTTTAGATCTTCAGGAGCTTCTGCTGAATTCTCACAAACATAAGTAAAACAGGTCAGGTAATCTTAGCTAAACTTTATGTACTACGACTGTCTGTGTCATTACATCACTTCACACACATTTATAGACAAACTGCAACGTAACGTGGAGAAACACTGAATGTGCCTCGCAAGTATGCAATGTGCAGATGTTTGGAACACTTAAATAAACGTTGATTCTAAAAAATTGCTTTCAAAGTCACCAAAGTCCTCAGTTTACAGCCATTAAAGTTTACACTTCGTTATACCTGCTCAGAAGTAGTTGTGTTTATTTATAGGTATTTTTACAGAGGCAGGTTGAGTTGCTTGGCTTCTTCTGCCCAGTCAGTGTGCTGCTTTAATAGGATAGATCAAGTACTGTCATACAGGCACAGACATATTTTTTAAAGTAAAAAGCTCTATATTAAAGTGCAAACCATACTTAAAAAGGGCCATTTGCTCAAACAGCAAGGAAATCAAAGGTTTTCCTCTTGTAATTTACAAATAAGGAAACCCGGATCCAGAAAGCTTGAAATGCCTCCTAACTATGCTTAATTTTATTTTAATGTAATTGAAAAATCTTGTGAAGGCAATCTTGAAAATTGAGCTCCTTCCCTATTACACTGTGGTACAGTACAAAACTCTATGTATTTCATGTAAATTAACAACACTATCAGACTACAATGAATCTAAGCACTCCTCCATCAGTACTTTGTGAAATGTGAATAAATAAAAACTTGAAAGTAATGCAAATGAAGTCACTGACAAAAGATCCATAAAATTCAGAAATAGGTCAAAAGTGAATGCATTAGTGTTCAATATAATTCCATCTTAGGCTTTAATGTTCACCTTCTTCTTTTGTTCTTTTTGCCAATTGATTATCTTTCACTAAAGTTTACACGTTACCATTAAATGTTAATAATGCATAAATATTAAACACACCATAGTAAAGTTAGCAACACCATTAATACCCTCAATCTCTGTAGGCGATACTAGAAATTACTAAGATCAGGATCAGTAGTCAGAATCATAAAAATCCTGTCTTTCTAGAGTTGATAGCAATAAACAATGGGCAAGGTACCACTGATATTTAATGCAACCATCTCTCCTTACAGAACTGTAGAGAATAGGGAAACTGATTTTAGAAAAGATAAGCCAACACTTTTTATATAAGACATTTCTCTTAAGATTTTGCTATTTTCTATCCTTTTTTGTCTGTATATATATATATACACTGTTTGTATATACTTATAAAGTGCTGTAACCACCTTAAGACATTGCATACCCTGAACAGCTTAGTAATATTTTGTCCTCTTGTTTGCTCAAGAAAAAAACCACCTAAATCAACCCTCTGCAGCAATGACAGGCAGAAATGCCACTGACAGATTCCCTACTGCAGATCCCTGTCAGGCAGGGCATCGTTAAAAAAAGCAGGCAAAGACTTAAATGTGCACAGTTGCTCCAGATTTCAGTCCCACTAGGTGACAACAGCTAGCTAAAGTATACATGTGCAATAAGCTTTACACTCCCCCAAGTGTGCTAAATCATTGTGTTGGCTCAAATCTGTTTTTTAAGAGCTTTGTTGACTTCACAGCTGGTGCGTTGACACTTTCCATCACTCCACCACTTGGCAACAGATGCCTCTTACTTATGCACAGATGCCGAGTATCCGACCAACCCTAACATTAGCCTTGTGTTTTGAACTAATTGGGCCAACACAGTTGTAATTAAGATTTGAATAATTAGAAAACTAACATGATTACTTTCACCATTAATCCTTATATTGTACCATTACATTCTCTTTTGGACTATTCTGCGTAGCTCTAATTTCTTTGGGTCCTGTAAATATGTCAGCCTTCTAAACAGTGGAATAAAAAAATATATTTTGCAGATAATATTAATGACATTTTAAAGGGCTCGTTTCACTCTGATTTTAAAGAGTTGCAATGTATGATTGGATTGATATTTCCTTTCATTCCATTTGCCCATTATGTGGATCCATTTACAATAACCACAGAGGAAGAAAAAAGGTACACAAGAATGAAAACAGATTTTTAAAAACAGTATGTGAATACACATGGATCCAATGTAATATAAAAGATCTTTAAGACGAGCTGTTTTATTCCTTTTACTTGGCATCAGTTTTAATGTGGTAGGTGCTGGGGAGTAACTTTAACTGTAGTACTTGCAAAGAACAGCAGACAGTCTGATTTTAGAGAGGACGTAATTAAGAAATAGTAGGAAATAACAATTAAAAATTGAATGTGATTAGAAAATGTCCATTTAAGGCATGAGCAATGTATTGCTTTCATTATCCAAAGTACGTAGGGATTGGATGAATACGTAAACAGCTCATGCTTTGGCTATTAAACTAATTTTAAACAATAATCAAGATTTACTTGCCACTAACATGCACAATTAAGGGGTTCATGTATGTGTATGCTCACAGAAATGCCACTTTTTTTTTTTTCTCATATACACACAACAGGAACTCTTATCTGCCAGTAAAAATTACCACTAGTTAAATTTTCATTATTTGGCATTAGAGAGACTGAGAACAACAGAGAACAAATATTACAGCTGTACAGGAATATTAATAAGAAGCATAATTTAGAAAATGTACATTCTGTTTATAGAAAGTAAAAGCTAAATGTTTTTTTCTTTGGCATTGTAGATAATCTACCCAGTTCTTGGCACAGTGAAGGAAGTCTGGTATTTTTGAGTTAAAAAGATCACTCTTAGAAGTAAGAATATTGTTTCAGATGATATATTTAACAATTATACAGTTGTAATCTCAATTGCATGTTCGGAAAAAAAGGAAAATAAGTACATATTATCTGCATTTGTAATAAAGTGCATCCAACTATAAAGAGGTGGGGGAAGTCGTCGCAGATGGATTCTCGAATTAAAGATTTATGTTTGTTAGGCCCCTAGGTGCTTAAACCATATTACTTGCACAGATATCAAAACTTGCTTTAAAGGGCATTTCAGGAACGTACTTATCAGAGAAAGCAAAGAAATAGGGACAGGGAAGGTGAAGTTGTTCACAAACAGGTTCAAAGGAGAAGAGTAAGTGTTAAATGGCAGCAGGCAGTAGCAGCTCAGCCTCCCCTGAGACAGCAGCAGTTCAGTTCCCCCGAGGCAAGAGAATGAGAAAAGGCTGTAATTACTGGCTGCCATTGTTAGTAAAAATAAATATACCGCTTCTATACTCAAGAAGAAATTCAGCCTCAATCCCTCTTCCCCCACCAATGCCTTAATCCAAACTACAAATGCCTCTGTTTGTGGCTGGGATAGTCCCCGGGGGTTAATATCTGACATTAGGGCAATTTGTGATCGCAAGCCAATCTCTTGTAAAAGTTTGAATTAGGTGTTGTCGAGGCAGTGACTCGTTATTTCCTTGGGCACAGCAAAGGGAACGTGATGCTAGGAAGCTGTGGGGGGAAATGTGACTCCTGGAAAGCAGTTATACTGGCCCAATGCCTTTGGTCTCTGCTCAACGGGGACAAAATGAAAGAAGGAAACAACTTCTTGACCTTTATGTTAGGCAGATGGAGCACCTTCCAAATATTGGGAATGAGAAGCCTCTCTGTGGGCAACATGAAGACAAGGGGGGGGAAGGCCAGGGAGGGGTGGAGAGAGGGTGGGGAACAAACCAAGTTAAATATTGCAAACCAAGTTAAATACGGCAAAAGAATATCAGCAGAGAACAAAAATCATTCCAGTACTGATAAACTTCAATTTGTCTGAGACGGCATCACACAAGTAATCCCATCCTCACCCAGTCTCAAATGGTCAGAGCTGCTGTACTGTTCAGCAGGTGGCTTAATGACCGCTCAAAGGAGGTTGTCTATTACTCAACATCCTGACCACCGAATGACACTTCAACACCAGGCAAAACAGAACAGTGGAAATCAAGACGTAATAGCTCTGAGACTTTGTTTAGACAATCCATAAAACCTAAAAGATCTTATAAAACCTACTTGCTCAGTTAGATTTTCTAATTCTATCAATTGTATCCAGTGCATCTCGTATCTCACAGCCATATCCTTATCCAGCTCCTGTTGAAGTCAGAGAAGGCAAAATTGATTCTTCACCTAGGTTTGACTGATCTCAATCCTTTTTCACCCTTTCTGTAAAACAATTTTGTCAGTAACTTCTGTTGCCGTAGGTTTTTTAACTGTGAGGCAATATACAGAGGAGACTCCACAACTTCTATTGTGTAGCGGGTAAATCTATTTTAATGAAATTAAAGGTAGGTTATAGCTTTACCACAGTAGGGCTGCTTTCAGTATACCTTCCATAAAACATAGTGTATTATCTCAAAGAGGGATGAATAAGATTACCTGATTATAAATCTCTTGTCAATGGTTATAAATAACATCTAGTTTCACAGAAAGCTTGAGAATTTTAATAATTTTAGAATACCAAATTCCAACGTACATGTTATTACATTATCGCATAAAATTATGAAGCCGTACTTCAGATGATTACTCTAGAATTAGTTTCCTTTTCTGTGGCTGTGTTTTGCTTCAGTATCTCAGCTACACATTTTTTCATAATAAGTAAGTATTGACATTTTCCTTTGTATTCCTAATTATTTTCAGAAAAAAAAAAAAAGAAGACTTAATTATGTTTTAGATGTAATTTCTGGGAAAAACCTTAATATTGGAAAAGCCAAACACCTCATTAGATGTTTGCAAAGAAACTTAAAATTATAACAATAATTTTGATTACTGATACTTTCTCTTTTGATGGAAGATATTTCTCTATTTCCTTGTATTGTGTTTTGCCTTATATCCTACTCACAACATTTATCTTGGCATTATGGCACTCTGCCTTTTGAAATGTTTGCCTTCAGGGTACTGATGCTACTAAAAACATTATATTTGGTAGATCTGCATTAAAAATCACTTCTTTTCCCTGACAAGCTATTTAAAACATCACATTTATGCCTTATGAATTGCACTTTAAAAAAATATATCTATAGATCCCAGGAAAACTAGACCCATCTGACCCAAGTTTGTTTCTTTGCAAGTGCAATTTCTATTTGTGGACATTATTGCTGAAGAGGCATGGAGGAAACATTGTCCAATACAAATACAAACGGTTACTTTTACTGGGGAGGGGGAAAATATCAGAAAATTCAGAAGAATTACTTCTAAAAGGGCTAGTTTAACTATGGACATCAGTAATATCAGACCATTACCATACAACACCAACAGACATAAGCTCCTTCAGCACTTGTATGTTTTATAATTTTAGATGGCACAAAACCTCTAGTTCTGTTTCCTTAATTAATAATTTTGGCACGAGACATACAGACACAAATTCAGAGGCAGAGAGTCAAAGAATTATATACATTGAAGTATGCTTGGAAAGGAAAATAAACTATTTCTTTACTATGGTATCTGCCCAAAGAAAACCTAAAGAACAACTGGTAAAAAGAGAAACACCTGATGCACCTAAATGTTGAATTCAAAATGTTTGGGGTGGATCAGTTTGTGTTTTGTCTGGTACAGCCTGTACTGATAGAAACACCAGCTCCACTTGTTCTCTAAGTACGATTATATCAAGTCAGATTTATGAAATCTCAATTCTTAGTTAAAATCATCATCTATCACCAGGTATCTGAACACCATAAACCCAGTTCTTACCTAGACTAGGCAGACGACATGCATATATTAAGAAACAGTTGTGAGAACTTCCATTCAAGACAAAATTAAAACATAGCATCCTGCCATTTATACCTGAACTAGCATCTCTAGGCATGTAATCACAGAAAGGGCTGTATAGCCACCAGGCAATGAGAAACTGAGTAATTCTGGATGTTCAGCATCCCCCTTTCAATCTCTCCGCAGAACTGTAACAGCAACATTTAGAAAGACAGTTAAGTATGTGAGTCTTCTATTTAAAATATTCATACTCATTGATCACAAATAGGGCAAAAAAATGTCACACAGTTATTACAGGAAACGTGAGTTGATTAAAAAAGAGTGACCTTTAAAAAACATTCCAAAAAAATGCCCATTGTTTGTTGGAAGATAATGCCCCACGGAGTTCCACGAAAAATTCAAAAAAAATCTAACCAAATGAATAAACAAATCTAACCAGTTCAAATAACAAGCTTAGAAAAAAATACTTCTACAAGTTTCTATTTTATTAACTTTACCTATTAAAAATGTCCAGATGCTTGCCCTGATGGTTCTGCTCTATCCTGCTATACATAGTATATCTTCTACACATCTAGGATTATAGATGTTCTTGGCTGCTGGAATTCAAATACGGCCTTAACTGATACCTTTTGGCTCTCAGGGTAAGAAAGAGTACCGGGAATTGCTATGTGCAACATCTGATGGGTAATTCAGAGAGGGACTGAAGTCCACTGATGGACCTCAATGTTCTGTGCACCAGACAAAGGGCATTCCCTGTGCTCCTTCAAGGGAGAAGGGCCAAATTACCAAAAGATCTGATTCACAGAAAGCTCGAGTCCCACTGTATAGGCGGTCAGATTAAAAAAAATATCAAAGAAGATAATATGAAACACAGCAGTATTATGAGAGGATTGCTCATCACATAGTGATACAGGAAAAGAGCATCTTTACTGAAAGGCACAGAGTATTTTTGTTTCTTCTTTTACCAGTGTAAATCAGGACTTCTGTAACATCTGTTTAGAGTTACAGTGAGGTAGATATAATATTTTACCCAGAAAAGGGATAAGAAGGGTTACTTGTGACAGGGAATGCAATGAATTTTTATTCAACTTACCATTTTCAAGAGATATAGTTGAATATTTAAAATTAGGGTAAACAAGTACCAAGATTATTATTAATACTTTAAGGATAAATGAAAGACTGTTAACAAGCAAAGATGCAAGTTCCCTAAATGAAAATGAAATGGCTTTTCATTTTGTTGTATAGTGCATACTCCACTTTAATGACTGAAATATTACTTGAAGAGTTTTTACAAAAAGCTTGTTGCAACTAAATTTTACTGAATTCAGACTCGGCAGAATGGCTTCATCATCAAATCTCTAGCAAAGCATTGAGTTAAAACCTGCTCAGACTGCTCAAGACAATGGAAATCTATTCAAGAAATAACAGGTTTTAGCTTTTCTTTATGCTACAAGTATTCTTAGAAAGCTGTCATTAAATCGGACTATCTGGTATATTTGTTCCTTTTAACAATATTGTTTTTATTTTCAGTCTGTTCTTCAATAGGAAAAACGAACCATGGGATGGAGCCATTTTTTTCCTTTTCTGTTGAGCTAAATATAAAACACATATAGGAAGGTGTGTAACGTACACACAGAGTCAGTATGCCTGAAGACAGAATGCCGAGAAAGTTACTCTTAATAAATATACTTTGTGATCTTCATATAGGCTTTTAAGAGAGTTGCTTAAACTGCCTTCTTAAATCTATATACAGAAACATCGTACTATATATACATATATATATATATACAGGGTCCAAGAGGACTGAAGAACATTAAGAGAGCATAGGGGAACTCAGAACTGAAGCCACTAGTTCAAACCAAGCCCTGAGGATAGTGGCTGAACTGAATAAACAAACCAAAAGCTTTGTGAAATTAATAAATGGACACAGACAACTCTTTAGCAAACGTGTCTGCATTTACAATTACATTTAGCACTTGCTGGCAGCCTTCAGAAAGCAGCAGCTAAGAATCTACCTAATGCTTATAGACTCTAAATGACCTAGATCAAAAAGCTGGATTTTGGGATTAGTGCTGGAGTACATTGTTGATCAAGAAAGGTTAAAAGTCTTGGCTCATTTCTGGAAAAGGACCGGGTTTGCATCTTATTTAACTTCACCGGAATAAGAAAAATAATTTCAAATGTTTTTCTACTCAAGTCAGCCACAACTGTACTTCATAAGTACATCTGGTGTGCTGGACATAGTATTACTGCGGTCAGTAAGTAAATGCATGCATGAAACCAATAATAAATCCAATCTAAATTTGGAAACAAACCTTCTCATCCCAGTCATTTAACTGAGAATTTATTATCTGCTTTGGAGACTGTTCTGAAAATACCGTACTCTGGAAGTTGAAGGACAACATAATTCTGGTACCTAAACCCACAACTTTTAAACTTAAGAGAAATACAGCACTTTATTGTGAGTTAGATGCTTAGACACTTTCTTATTTTGAGTCTCAGACCTATATGTTTCTTCTGAATGTCTCGATAAAGGTCTCCAGTCTGAGCTGCGATTACAGGTTTGGGCCATTCAGCACAACACCACAGAGATGGACTTCAGCACCCACAGACCCCAAATCACACTCTGTTGGGACACAGGACTGTAAACATAGCTTACGTTATACATATGTCAACCAATGCAGTCATTGCCTTAAAAAATACTGACAGCTGAGACATCTGCAGGAAAAAGATGCCCCTCCATCCCCAGAACTGTCTGGTGTACAACGAGTCTGATCTTTACAGGAAGACTCTCTCAAGTGATATATTTGACAGAAACCGAACCACAGCTGCTCCTACAGTAATCTAACCAAGTCTCATGATGCAATACCTTAGCTCCCATCTGGCTGGAAGAAAAGGAAGCCCTCTTAAAATGATCCATTGCAAAATTAGCATTGTAAAATTCATCTTTGACTTCTGCTAAATACCAAGTCCAGTAATAACTATGGCAATGTAGGTTTGTATTTTACTTTGATAGAGAAATTATCTGCATGAAAGATTTTTCCTCACCCCTCAAACTACCAGGTTCCACTGAAGGAAGGAGACTGAAGCTTCTTCCCTCTCAAATCACCACAGAAGCTTCAAAGCTTTGCTACACAATTATTGCCTCGACAAATATTCATCCAGCGACACACGCCTGGTAACTCAATGCCTGCAGTGAGTTAAAACTCTGCCAAAAACATGCAAAACGAGAAACCTAGTGAAAGCTTCTATTAATAAAAAGGAAGATAAAGTTTGAAACTCATTCTTTAATATGGTACGTTTATGACTAAAAGCAATGAAAAGAGAAACCAGGAAACAGTAGTAGCAAATTACATTTGGCTCTAGATCAACTAATTATGAGTCTGAGAAGTCATTCAGAAAGGGAAACTTTCATAATGACTTGAAAATAATAACAGCTGAAAATATGCTAAAAACTTACATATTTGCAAACATACATATAAATGTACACACTGCAAAATACATTTCTTTCTAACTGTAAGGTATGCTTTTGCAAGAACAATGACAACCTACGGTATGAGTTAAGCCTTGAAAAGCTGTTTCCACAAACCAGTTAAGAGCATGCCAATTCTGTGTAGACCCAGACAGAGAACCCAAAGCTGGAAACAGAACCCTCTTACTGTGCCAGCTACTTACTGCACACTGAGATAGAGCCCCTGACACAATGAATGCACAAGCTAAAACTATTAAAAATACAGAAAAAGGGGATAAAGTAGAGTGTTGGAGCACATACATCCCACATTCATGCGAATTCTGGACTGTTTTCAGAGGTGTTTTCCATTTCAATTAAAAAGAAAAAAAATTACACAGGTGGATCAAGCGAGAAAAGCAATGTCCTGACAGTATCAAAGGAAGGAAGAAAACGGGTGGGAAAGTGATGAAGCATTAAATTGTGGCAGGTGAAGAAAATGAAAGGAAAGAAAGAAGGAGAGTGCTAGGAGGAAAAGAATAAAAAGAAACACTAAGCATTGGGGGAAAACAAAGCTATATGAAGAGGAAGGTGTTACAAAGAGGTGCAAGAATAAGCAGCCAGGAAACAGGCTATGAAAATAACAGAAGGAGCAGGGATAACAAGAACCTAGTGGGACACAATGGTCTTGCTAGGAAAGCTGATTTTAGTTCTCCAGTGCATGTGAATACATAGGGCTTGAAAAGCCTCCCTTTCTGGTAAAGCAAATTCCCATATAACTTTTAGAAGGGAAACTGGGGAAACTCATTAACCACCAAAGCTTATTCTATCTCACTCTCAGCCTATCCTCTTGAAATGAATATATCTCTTTACATGACATTATCTGGATTATTAACTATAGTCATTAACAGTTGTTTTCTTTTTCATGTATCGCTACCACTATCTTAGCAGGACTGTTCCTTGCTGCTCTGTTTTATGTCAGCTTTTAAAGAGTTCCCTTTGCTTTATCCCTTTCCAGAGCTCACTTTCATAAATTTTCTTAAAAAGCTCCTAAAACATTAAATAATTAGCATCAAATGCTAATTTTCAATGGAGTAGACAGTAGACAGCAATCGTATTCCTCGGTCAGTAATAAGGAGACGTAGCTCGAGGCAAAAAAAATTTAACACTGGCCTCATTCAAAGAACTTGAAATATCTGAAATAAAGCTGAACTCTGCATACAGCTACATATTTAATAATATTTGATGTGGCCTTGGAGTTAAAAAAGCTTAAAAGATCCAAGAGAGGGAACTAGGCTATACTGACATTTCTTCCCCTGCCTTCCTGTGTAACCTGTGTTCCTATCTCTACCAAATCTGAAAAGCATCAGTGAATCAGATGCCCCAAATTATTTGCTTAATGAGGAATGATATTTTCCATATTGCTGAGGTCACTTTTGGACTGCTACTATATATGACAAAGCCCACAACCCACCAATAGAAGAGATCAGGAAATAATTATAGCGTTATTGTCTATTTTTACCAAAACATGAGGAAAACCAGCATTTCCTCATGTTTGGTGAGCTGTCATCTCACGCAATCTCTGAAGCTAGCATACCAAAAGTAAGTGCTCTTCACTTACAAGCAGGTAGAACATCTGATCCTGTAAAATAATAATAGAGATGCAAGTGCATTTGTAAGACTTGTTAAGAAATCCACAGACACACTGCCATGAAAGCGTGTTTTATTTATTTTTTACTTGCAGCAACAGCTTTGTGAGACAAAAAGGGAACAGAGCCATCATGTCAAACAATGTTTGCAGTCAATCCTTGTGAAAGACTGGAACAGAAGTTTCTGCTATTTGTGTGTAACCTGGACGTCTCTCACTGCATAGGAATTGTTTACACTAGAAATTTTTCCATGCAGCACATTAGGTTATTGTCTTTTGATTTTTTTTAATGAATACTCTGGTGTGTATTAATGAATACTAATTATGCTGATAAAATATTGATTATTCATGAAAGAAAAAAGTGAAAACAGGTATAATGGAATTCAAATATTTCTGCCCTGGTTAAGACTTGCATCTTTGGTGGAAGAAGCACAAAACTTAGAAAAAAGCCATATTAATGTAACATGAAAAAAAGAAGTGAGCCATATGCTACACCAAAAATGAGGGTCAGTGCCTGTAACTACTTCCAAAACCTAAGAAAACTGCTTTCTTTCCAATAAAATATTGGACATATTGAGTTACCATTACAAAAAAAAAAAACAAACTTTCAGAAAGCGTTTTCAAGAACTGGTAGATGGTTACAACTGTCAGTATTCTTAGTACATTCCTGCCAAACCTCAGGTCATTTTTCCATATGCTTATGTTTTTATGAGAAAGAGAACTTGGCATTTGTCACTGAAAAAGCTGATGGAATAAGTAACAAACCTGCAGGTAACCAACATTCCCCTGAACTGTTCTTTTTTTTGGGGGGGGGGGGAGGAATGGAGTGGGGCAGGGGCTTGGGAATTATTTTAGGATGAAAAAAAAGTATCTGCATATCGAGTAGCTGAGCTTTTAACGTAAGATATAGGTGCTACGAATTGTATTACCAACATTGGATAATAGCAAACGGGATTGGCTGAAAAAAGCAACGCAATTAATTCACACTTTTATAAACCGCCTAGGAGTTATACATCTGTTTAAGAGAGCAAGGCTTGAAATCACTTAACCTTCCATTGATCTTTTCCCCCTATTATGACAGATTTTTAAACACAATGCGTTCATTGTTGTGGGCAACAGAAAGGAGACATGTTTAATACAACATATCTTTTTTTGGTCCCTCACAGCATTAAAAAGTTTGGGCTGTTTACTAGCTCCTTAATTGTCCCCTGACACGTGTGGATTTCACGGAGACCATCAAATTTGGCTCACTGTAGACATTTTAGAATGGATACACCATAGATACACCAGGTCATCTAACTAACTCCAGGCTGCATAAGCATCCCTGACTATTTCTTATTCATCATTTAATCTTTCGAGACAGCCTCCCTTATATACTCTTTTTTTTTCTTTTTTTTTTAATTCTTTCCAGATAAAGATCTACCACCTCATGAAAAAGATCTCCTTTTCCCTTTCAATCAACCACTACTTCACCACCCCTCCAGCAACTCCCAATTTGATTTTCTGGTAACTTGTACCGAACCAGCACCCCCAATCGTCCCTCTTCCTCCACAGCAGGAGGAAGGAACCCGCGACAGGAACTCCCCAAAGCCCACCGGGCTGACCATCACCCATGCCGGTCACAGCCCTCAGTCCCAGGCCAGCCTGGAAAACCGCATGCAGATTCCTCACTCCCATTTCCAAAAAAAAAAAAAAAATAAAAAATAAAAAAATTCCCTTTCTGCCTCGTTTAAACGCCCCGGGACTGCGAAGCCTCGCCTCTACGAGTTCCCGCTTGCGAAGGAACGACGCTCCTTATCGGGAATAAAGTTTTACCGTAAGGTACTTCTGCTCCCCGGGCTGCGGGGCTCCCGCACAGCCCCGCACCGAGCAGAGAGCGGGGGGCAGCGCGCCTGCCCGTCCTCCTCGCACCCCCGCACGTTTCGAACTCCCCGCTTGGTTCTTTTCGAGCCTCAGAGAACCACCGGAGCGGCATCAGCTGCAGCCATTCAGAAGAATCAGCCCCCCCCAGCCCCCGGAGAGGAGCTCCAGGCTGGGACAGCCGTCTCTGCCCCCTGCTGCCCCCCCCCCGGTGCGGTTCCCGCGCTGCAGTGCGGGCTCCAGCCCGCACCCGCACAACTTCCAGCGCAGGAACTGGGCACGATGCAGCAGCAGCACTTACCTTCATTGAAATCTTTCCTCTGCTAAAGCCGGAGCCTCAGTCAAATCGACAGTGATTGGGGGGGGGGGGGGGGGAAAAAAAAGTTTCGA
>JAOTQQ010000012.1:74563545-74580673 GCA_026546715.1 Gallinago undulata | reverse complement strand
TCTGCCATTTTTTTTTTTTCTTTTTTCTTTTTTTTTTTTTTTTTGTTTTTGGTTGATGTTGAAAACTCTTCACTGTCTAAAGGGGAGAGAGAGAGAGAGAGAGAGAGAGAAGGATAAGCTGAAATCCTCAGAGGCTCCCGGGGAGCGAGAGAAGAGGCACCAAAGCGATGTTTCTTAACGTGAGATTCCCAGCAAGCCTGCTCAGGTCTGGAAGATGGTGTAACTGCTGTGATAGGCTCCTGTCATGTCCCCTGAGCCGGGAGATGATCATTGACCTGATTAGCTCCGAACACTCCCTACACGCAGAGAGAGCACTGAGAGGATTGGTGGGTCGCCAGGGAATTGGGAAAGGCACCAGGGCCGCTTGGGAATCTTCATTCTTCCAGACTAATGGATGTGCGCTGCAGCTGAGGCTGTAATTTGCGAGGAGGTCGCGCACAGTGTTAACCATCTGAGGACTTAAACAAATGTGCCTCTGCCTGCTGTTTCTCAAGGTGCACCAGCGCTCTGTGCAGGGTAGGGCTGAGTAATTAGAGGCTGGTGTAGCCGTTTCGTAATACAAGGCTCACTGTACGAGATGGTCTGTAAGCCGAGAGAGATAAAGTGGATACGTACATTTGTCTCTGACCCTGGAGACAACGGCGGTTAATGGGTAGAATAAGTGAAATTAGCATGGTGGGTTCATGTTAGCCCCCAGATGGCAATCAATCACCGTGGAAAGAAAAAGAAAAGAACAACAAAACCCAAACGGGCTGGAATTATTTAACAAGTGTATGTGGCAATTTAAATTAAATCTAGAGAAAGAATGTTAAATTGGTACAGAAAGGAGTCTTCAACACAGAGGTAAGATCAGTAGCAAAGCACAACAATGCAAGTTCTCTTCTACGCTTGCAGTAGAGGGAAGAAAACAACAAGGAATGCATTTAAAAGACCTAATTTGTCTTTCACTTATACTGACACAAATAAATCTACTAAAGATGACAGTTTAAAAGATGGAAGAAAAAAAGCAGAGCGAAAGAAGAATGAGGTGTATTTGTTGCCCGTTTTTGGTTCTAGGGTATTAGAGACTAGATTTTTGTGTACCAAGTATTCAGGCTTATGTCGTCAAATAAGATCAGGCAAAGTATGTCAACTTTTATGACTATCCTCATCTGCTGTTTTCCTGCTTCTTGGAGAACAATTATGGCACTAGCCGGTTGACTCAATTTTACATCCAAGATTTATCCATGGAAATACCAGCTTGTGGCTAAAAGAGGAGTTCACAGAATAACGTATTTAGTAATGGTGGTCTGATGTATCAATATAAAATGGATACTTTTTTTTTTTTTATAGCAACTAAAGAAGAAGATTTGGAACCTATAAAAGCAATGGTAGTTCACAGGTTCATAGTTCAGAAACTACTCTATGAATGCTGAAACAAAGACATAAATGTACACCGAAAATCTTAGTCCCATTTATTTACATTGGGTCTGGTTTTATCCTTTTATAGGTAAATTAGTATAATTGTATTTTAGTAGGATGGGCCGTCAAGAAAGCAATTTTTAAGTTGTTGGGCAACTGGCAGAGGAATGTATTACATACATACTTCGTGAAGGTATTCACATCAGACATCTCATTATTACAGAGAAAACAGTTATCGTGTGACTTAGATCATTAAGAAGTAACCCCAAAAAGTTTGAATCTCCTATTTATTTAGCATGACACAGATGGCAATGATTTGTCACTGTAACTGCAGTCATCCTAACTGTAATGCCAGAGAAACCGGCAATAAATCTAAGTGCCCCATGTCCCCAGGGCATGTATTACCCTGAAAGTACATGCAGTAGTACACAGGTAGTAGGAAGAGACCAACTTTTCTATGCTAATAGTGGTAGATATATCATTTTCATTATCTTTCTCTGGAAGTGCCTCTCTCTTCACACCAATCAAAAGCCCCTTGTCCTGGTTTCAGTTGGAAAAGTGTTAATTGTCTTTCTAGGGATTACCATGAAAGGAATGTCAACAAAGCATATTGTTTAAGTTGTTGCTAAGCAATGTTTATACTTTTCAAGGACCCTTTTCAGCTTCCCATAGAAGCTGAGAAGGAGCTTCATAACGATGGAATATTTTGAACCATAGATGTCTCATGTTCAGTATATAAATGGGAGTTAGCCGGGGGTCAGGAATCCACTGTCACTGTTCCAGAGGGTACCAACTCAGTGAGTGGTGAGAGTGACTTCTGTCATTATGACTGTTATTATTGTTATTTTCCTTTTCTGTTTCATTTCTATTAAACTGTCTTTATCTCAACCCATGAGAGTTTTCTTTTCCTTTCTCTTTCCCCTCCTTTTCTCCCTCTTCTCCCTGCCCTTCCAGGGGAAGGGGGAGAATTGCACAAGCGGCTGCATGGTCCTAGCTGTCGGCTGGGGTTAAACCACGACACTCCTCCATGTGAAAAATCTGGATAATAAGATTGTCTTTGGCAATATTCCATATTCAAGACAGCAAATTTCTGAGAACAAGGGTTATCTTTTAACGTGATTTACAGAATGCCTATCACCCAGGGATTCTTGTTTCACCTGGGACTAATGGTAACAAAATAAGAATTAATCAAATCAGAAGGCTTTTACACCCATTAATATGAAACATAAACACATTCTTGAGCTTGACTAAATGGGTTTCGTGTGTCAAGACTCAGGTGATTTGTTGCTACAACCCTCACTTAAAAAGAGGTTGCTTTCTTTACCCATAAATTTGTACCACAGAATGGGCAGCAAGTCATCCCAACACTGGTCTCTTCTGACATGGCATCTCTCATGAAACAGGTAATCCACAGACACACACTGCATTATTTATGATTTCAAAAACAATGAAAGAAATTAAATACAAAAAAGACCTTATTAAGACAATTTCTTTGCCATTCCTGAAAGCTTCCAATTTCAGCTTTCTTCCCAATTTGCTTGGTTGAGTCCTAACACTCATCAGCCCTGGAATTTTCAACATTTCTCTTGAATTACTGTTCCACAACCTAAGAGATCACCATGTCAGGAATGCTTTTCCTGTTACTAGCCCCTTTTCAAATCTCTTTCAATAGTTTTATACTAAAAATTCCACTTTTAATATAAATTGCAATCTTTCTCTCTTATGTTATGATTGTCTTTTTAAGGTTTAAAAGTCAAAATTAATCTGAATTTCTTAGTACATAATTAAATTATTTTAATTATTTCTTACCATAAGTAAAAGTCTGAAAAACAAAACAGTAGGTCCAGTGAACAAACTGAAGTGACAAAATTTGAAGTGACAACATGATTTAAGTTTGTGCAGAAACAATTGGGGCTTACTGTTGACTTAGACAACTGGGTACAAAACTGGAATTTTAAATTCAGTGTTAACAAAAGGAAACAATAATTTGAATCACTCATAAATCTTGCTGCAGTCTAAATAACAGAAGCAAAGCCAGTTGTCCTGTGTCCTATACCTAATCTTAAATATAACTAAAAATTTTGAGTTCAGTTCCTGTAAGTCATCTAAATAAACGAATAAACGGACAAAGGTTGTGAGGTTGTTCAGAGCAAGGAGATCAGAAAAGTAACATCTTCAATAGGATAAAGGAGAATCACTTATATAGATAAAAAAATCTAAAAAACCCCCTCTCATCTCATCATTCTTACATAAAGGGGACAATACATTAAACTAGTAAAAAAAAAAAAGAGTAATTTTCTACGCAATCCATAATTAAACTTCGGAATTCACTGCCACAAGCCATGACTGTAGCAAAATATACATGTGTGAGAATATTTTAAAATCACAACAGGATTTAAAATATACACAAAAGAAAAACTTCCTTTATTTCAGGACTGTTCCTCAATGAGAAACAGAAGTATTAGCTCATGGGCAAGATATTAATTGTGGGAAAATATCCTCTACCAACTAATACCATTTAGTAGTAAAATTTTGAAGAGCTTTGCAATATTATTGCATAAACCATCATACTTTTGCTGTCAAAGATCATTAGATACTCATGCTTCACTAAAAGAATAATTTAGTTGGTTTGGTGTATATTTTAACAGATGAAAAGCATATTTTTCAAAGAGATGTATTTCCCAAATTGGTCATATGAATAGACTGAATGCCAAAATAAATAAAGAAAACTATACTGCTGATTTTTAGTTTTCATGTAAAGATCTTCAGTTCAAAGACAGGAACTACTGTAGCACAATACTTCACCATGCATCAGTGTAAATTCAACACAATAAAAGACCGAAGAACAGTAAGAAAAGGGACAGAATCACCTATATGCTAATAAATTCACAACTTTTCTGCTGACCCAATTCACACACCATCAGTTGGTTGCCTCAGCTCTGCTGATGCTCTCAACATAAAGAATTATGGTTTTTCTACAGTTAAAAAGACTATTTGCTATGAAAAAGATAGACTATACAAGACATACAAAGAGCGTCAATTTGGTGAGTCATTTCTTCTTTTTTTTTATAAATAATTATCAAAAAAAGGTATTGTATGCTCCAGTTCCCTGGAAAAGCAGTAACTAGAAATCAGGCGTGATGAAAAATATGGATCATTTTTTCCAAACTTTCTGGCCACAGTGAGTACAGACAACACAGGACACTTGTTTGCATCTAACAAAAAGTGTAATCTTCAACATGCAGCGGTTTCATTCAATGCATTGTTCTGATGTTAAGGTAAAGATGTGACCTGGATGGAAGGAAACGGCTGAATCTTAGCCATGCTCAGTGGAAAACTGCTCACTTCATCAGGCTTCTCCTTGCAATAGCTCTAGGGGCTTAGACAAATCCAAGGTGCTCTTGCTCTTACGTGACCACCATCCTCACTCCCAGTTTAGCAATGGTACCGTCCTTTTTACTTAGGCCATTTCATTTACTTATCATTCAGTACCATTCTTCTTACTTAGGCCAAACTTCCAAAGATAAGGAAAGTTGTACAGCATATTGCTTTAAGATATTTCTGATTAAGTTATGCAATGTAGAGTTTGAGCTTCATTGTATACTTTTATTAAGCTAAAGTGGCAGACTGAGACATTTCAATGTTAGTGCTCTCTATTTCCCTGGAGGCCTCCCCACAATGTTGGAGGTCTTTAGGAGGCACAGGTAACCCTGGATTTAAGTAAAGGTCAAAAAAATGTATAAAGAAACAAATGAACATTTTGGAGCATCCTAATACCACAGCTGAACTGTTCCAAAAGCATAATGACAGTGGGAAGGCCAGTGGTGACCAAGTCCTCCACAACTCAGAAAGTATTAAAGAACACTGTTCTTCTGAAGAGCAGGGAACTTACAGATAGAGAAGGTACAGAGGCCTGAGAATGAAAAGAAACATGGAAGGACAATGTTTTTAAGGGTGTATTCAGGTCTAGTGAAGAGAAAAGGGAAATAAAGGTAGAAAGAATATGTGAAGTAGGCCACCACTGTTTTGATTATGACTCTTCAGTTTTACTACCGTCTTAGAAAAATATACTTTATATGACAGAGGAATATAGTTCATGTTCAAGCACCAAATGAACTATGGCTGTCCGTAATCATAAAGAAAGAAACAGAATGAACAATTATTTGAATATGATACGTGCTTGCAACACTATTCATTTACAGATATGTAATACAAAGGCAGATTCATTAAAACATGGAATCAAAATTCAGTTCAGTCTGTCTGGCATGTCCTCTTGTAAAATCAGGAACCTCAGGGCTACTAGAATGTGCTCTACAGAGAAAATTTTATATCTGAAATCAGTTTACGTCTGCTGAAGGTTTCTGTCAGCAATACACCTGTACAGTTCAACTGAAAACAAGTTACACAGCTGTGACCAAGGGCACGGTTTTGTAGCAAAGCATGACATGTAATTTCTGGTCTGGGTCTCCTTTTTTGCGGGGGGGGGGGGGGGGGTATGGACCTCCTTTAGGCATAACTGCAAAACCAGGAGCGCCTTGCAAGCTGGACCGCAGGAGCAGCGTGGGAGACAGAATGACTCAGGGACATCCTTTCCACGCTACAATTCCTCCCTCGCATCCTTCTTGTTCAGGTGAAGGGAACGGTGTGATTTGTGGCATGACCTGTCTCAGCAGCAATTTACAACAACTCCCTGGCAAAATCTCTTTCTGTTCACTCCCTTTTGCCGTGCACTTGCTTTAGCACGCGGGGATAGGGGAGAGAGGATACGGCAGAAAGCAGTGCAGAGGGATGCGATATACTGCTTGTAATCACATAAATATCTTATACCTATCCATTAGCTTCCATGTTCCTGTCTGGCTGAATAAGGAGGGGTTGCTTGTCCCCTTGAAGGGGACAAAACTGAACTGCAATTTAGTCTTGGGATTCTCCCTGGCATTTTTATAGCTGAAGCCAGCTCTGCTACTTACTCAGGCTAATACTATAAATCTAACGCACTTTAAGGGCCACATTTTCAGCGTCATAAACCATCATATCTGTCCATTTTTCAGGGGAACCACAGGGCTTGTACAATACCTAGAGAAAATCGGATCCTAGGAGGTGACAACATCTCTGCCTGAGATTGTTCAGACATTATTGGTTTCTGGAAAAACTCAGAAAAATATAGTAACAAATATAAACATCAATTAAAAGAAACTTTCCAGCAATCCTAACTTGCACATCTCTGACTAGTTTTCAGTCTTCTGACTTTGGGGAATTTCATATTGTTTCTTTTTTTTTTTTGGTTTGTTTTATTTGTTCTATTTTAATTTTACCTTTGACCATTTTTCCTTACGTGATGTTGCTCTTCTTTTTCAGTTTGTCCATATCTGAGTTACCTTTAAATTCTTAAAAAAATCTGCTTTTTCTCTTCAAGTTATTGTAATGGACTTCTCCTCTAGCTATATTAAACACCCTGTTCTTTACCTTAATCTGCTCTCTTTCCACTTACTTATTAACGTTTCTTCCTACCTATTTCCAGTACCACAAGCACTTTCTATCTTTTTTCTCCAAGGATTATTTTCTCCATGTCTCCTAATGTTCCACCGTCCTTGATCTCTTTCTCTCTTTTTCTGGCAGTCGTAGAAGGAAAGGTATCCTTCTGCCTTTTCTGGTAGTATTAGAAAGGATATATAGTATAGAAGGAGAAAACAGAGGGAAAATAACAGCTGCATTTTTTCCATATACATATAAAAAATACGTAGGAAAAGGAATGAAGTGCTGATAAAATTGCTTTTAGCATCACATTCTCTCAAATACCGTTCAGGAAGAGCTGGAAATGCTGTAACAATTGTGACTGGAAAGTTTATAATTGCTATTTTTCTTTCATTTTTCATGGTCTCAAGCAACTTTTCTCTCAGGTAACAGACACCAGCCCCTCAGCTATGAAGGATGACTTCCTTCAGTACAGCAAAGAGGAAAGAAGGCTAGACTACACTACAGAGAGTACCTGTAACATTATTTTGGTGCCAAGCTCTGAAAGAGTAGGCTGATGGGAACGGTGGCCTGTAAGACAAGCTCTCATTCAGGGTCAGCACTCTCCCTCCACGTGTGACCCCGCTGGTTAGCTCTTAGGTTAGATTCTGCTGTGCCAATGCTCCAGCTACACCACACCAAGCTGACGGCAGGCAGGGGGGTTAAGGCAGTCCCTTATCCCCATCTTCTGACCAAAGCAGAACTTTCAGAGCCTTTCAGGAATTTAGGTAATTTAGTTCCCTCTAAATTCCTGGCTAATGGCAGGACCATTACTCCCGAAAGCATTGTACTGTGTCCAAGTGTCTAATAAGTTAAGTGGATTTCATGACGTAAAGAAGCTGAACTGCATAATGTATATAGATCTTACTTCTGGATACCAAAGAACATGAAGATTTCAACAAAGTACACAGACACTGACACTAATTAGTAGGGCCTACCCCTGCAGAGTTTTCTTGTTGTTTTCCCACTTACATCATTAACCCTTCCAATGCCCTCCTATTACAGACAGTATGCTACATGTTACTACCCCATTAGTTTGCTTTTCTATAGTCTACAACAAAATTCTGTACAAAACGATCGCTTCCTTCTGCAGGGCTGCATGTTATTCCTCATCTGCCAGTTTTTGATTCTATGCTACGTTTCAAAAACATCAGCCGCATGGGCCTTTGTGATTATCAGATTTTCTAAGATTTCCCCTTAGATGCTCAGCAGAGATAGAAGAACGAAAAAAACCTATAATATACAAAATTATCTTCTTAATTGTTCCATCCTGTAGTCATTAGTTCCCGTGGGATCTATCAATGCCAAGATTTTAAAAGCTCAGAAGACACAGAATCAGATCATGATATGAAATGCAACCCTCGGTTCTAGCCAGCAGGACAATGGAAGGGCCAGAAGGAGAATGGGAAAAAAAAAACAACAAAAAACCAACCCAGCCTCCTTAGCTCAGGCAGCCCAAGCAAAAGCCATGTCTCAGCCTCTACACTCAGGGAAGCAGAGGCAATGGTCCAGTCTCATAAATTTGGGCATCTCATCCCACAGAGGGAATAAATAAGTATCATCTCAAATGCCACTGCTCTGCAGCTTCCTGCCAAAAAAACCAGTACAGAGCATGCTGCAATAGAGTTTCCTTAGTAAGGTCTTGCTGTTGAAACGTGTTGGAAGAGAAGCACAGCCACGTCTTCTCTCTTCTTGAGATTACATGGTTTGAGACAGTTGGCTAAGTAATACAATTTGGCCTCCAGTCGTTAAACTGAATAGAATTCTATAGCCACAGTTGACAGATGAATCATCTGATATCTTAAAAAAAAAATAGCGTTCAGTTTAATAGTTGTATCTTTTCTGGACAGGAAGTATCATTATGTGATCATACTCATTTTGGGCCATTAGCCTCTCTTTCCCCTTTTTATGAATAGGGAGGAATGAAAGATGGCTTAATTATAGCACTAGGAAGTTAAGTCACTTTTGGAGGAGGGGTGGAAAAGATGGTTGTATAATAACAATACGAAGTTGAGACTGCAGGACATTACCTTAAAATATTTATTCTCAGTTACTGTCTCAGTTTTCTTTGCACCTGTAAGAAGTAACATCTTTAAAAGACACTCGTGTGTGGAATGAGAGTAGAAGAATTTTGAAGCTGGAAGGTTTAGGCCTTGCTTCTGAACTTCAGAGAGTTATATTTTCTCTCGTGGTTGCAAATTGTGACTCATGATTGATGTGAAAATGTGTAATATTAACATTGTCTGTTAAAAATAATGAGTAAGAAATGTAAACTCATATGTGTGTAGTATCCTAAGTAAACACTACATATTCATTCACGTTAATTTGTCTCTTTACAAGCGTAGCCAACCAGCCTGTGTTCACCTATCTCCAGAACCATCAATACTGATTATTAATGAGAATTTGCAGAAAGCCTGTACCTATTTTTTTCCCCCTATTCATGAAGGTACTTCTGAAAATAATAATTACAGTACTTAGCCTTTATCTAGTGCTTCTCATCTTTCAAGTGCTTCACAAATATTAATTCAGTAATTAATCTTCCCAACAGCTCAGACTGCTCCCATTTTACAGATGGAGAAGCATTAGCAGAGAGGGCAAGTGACGTGCCTGAGGTCACAGAGAGGAGAGAAAGGGGAGAGGACTAAGAGGAAGGATGCTTATAACTAGAAAGAAATGGGGCAGATGGGACAATTATGGTGATAGTTCAGCAAATAATCATAAGGTTCCAGTGGAGAATTTAACATACCACTGGAGGGCAGGCAGCGCGAGCCCTACCATGTATTATACAGTCATTCAGTATGCCAAAGGATCCAGAAATAAAAAAACAGAACTGAGAAATAAAAGATATTGCGCACTTTCATGTTTTTTGAAAAATGAAACGTGGTCTGTTCTTAGATGCTGGCAACAATTTAAAAGCAATCACGAGCACAAAACTAAGGCCAGGAAACTAGAAAATTCTAATTTATTGAGCATCTCATTTGATGTAGGACTATGTTTACTCAAAACTGGATAACATAAATGCAAACACTGCAATACTAGTGATATAAATTCAGTTAGGATTTTTATGCCTGGTTCATTTTGCATCTAGGGAGGTGCAAAGCACACTGTCTATGAGACTAGATCTAGATCTCATATTTAGTTCAAACTATATGTTACAAAACATACTTGTCTCTTAAACCTTGCCTTTCTGCTTCCCAAATAATCTCTGTTTAATATTTAATCCTCTAAGTATTCCACTTTTCCTTTTTTTTTTTTTTTTTTTAGTTTTACAATAATTCCTTTTAATCCAGATCTCCCAAATGACTGCAGGAAAACAGACACTTCTACACTAGGACTACAGGAGAACAGGTTAGCATTATTTTATGGTATTGCTGACAGGAAGACTTTTTCATTAAGGCTGTAAGAGATATATAATTGCCCAACTGGGGATGTAAGATATCCAAGATAAATCCATGAACTGAACGAGTGATCTAAGAGCAAAAACTGTTCTCTGTGTTACAGCTGATAGGAACCTGGGGATTGGGTTTGGATTGCGGTAGAATCCTAACAAGTATACTACACATACCTACCCAAATGAAAAAAAAAAAATCCAAATTATTACAAAACTATTAAAAGTCCTTTATGTTCTGTGCAGACTGGGAGCAAACAAAAAGAACATTGAAACCTGTAAAAAATCTACCAGATGGACAAACAGTCAGGTCAAGCCGAGATCACTTTTGTCTCCTCTTTGAGAAGTTTTGCTTTCTGCTCCATTGATATGGTAAATGTTTGTTCGAGTTGCACTTCATGCAAACATTGACATTTTGAGGATAATACTGTATTGTGTTGATCAGTGAAGACAGAAGTAATGTAGTAAACAATCTATACTCTCTCATATTCAAAACTCTCATACTACATTGATATCCAAGAATACAGAAAGCCCTGATAAGAATGGAGGAGCACAAAAAAGCCCCTGTTAATTTTGATCACAAAAGTAAATGATGTGCTGCAAGGTCCTTTGCTAAAAGGGAAGCTCCTACTCCTGTACCCTGTGCATTTCTCTCTCAAGTTACCCTCCTGTCTGGAGATGCCCATCAGAATTAAATATATTTACCCACAGAATAGATACACCTATTCTGTAACCTGGAAAACTGTCTGCTTCCCAGGCTCTAAGAACCTGAGAGAAAACTATTACTGCAAAAAAGAATAACCAAAATATATTTTTCTTTGTCTCTTTAAGATTTTGAAAGTACAGATCATAGTTTTCTCTCTTGCATCTCTCTTACATCTCTACAACCTCTTAAAATTGATTCTCCCTACAAAATTTATTTAAGATACATTCAGGTAAAGTTGTCCTGTAGATGGCAATGAGGAATACAGCATTTATCAGCACTACCTGATGTTAGTAACACAACCTTCTTGTGGCTTCAGCATTTGTAAGCTTTGCAGCCACTCCATGTGCTTACCAATCCAATCATTGGCAACAGCAAGCAACTTACCACTTATGGTCTCAAATATTGTAGTGGTGGTGAGAAACAAATTGACTGGGAAGAGGTTTTGCTGCATGCTGTAATCAGGATGGCACTATTAAATTTGTGATTTCAGCCAGTGATTGAATTTTTATTTAGCTCCTATGATACAATGCTTTTTATGTCGTTACAAAAAAAGCAACGATCAAGAATTTTCATAACGGATCATGTAAGCAGGTACAGGACCCATGAGAAGGGTACTCAATAATGACATGAGAGTATCACACCTGAAGCAAATATTGCATTTACTCTGTGAAGTTTAGTTCGGTTTGCTTTGCCTAGGCCAGCCTGTTGGAGGCCTGGGTAAGGCCACAAACCAGTCTCTGAAATGTGGAGCACCATGCAGAAAGAACTTCAGCAGACAGGAAAAGTGGCAAAGAAAGCAGCCTGGCTCAGCTGTAATGTGGCTCATCATGGAAAAGAAAAATCTTCTTTAGGCAGCAGACATAAAAATAGCAAGGATACCCACCAGAAGCCCTGATTTGCTTCCCAGGTGAGTGTTAGAGCTGCCAGGTTAGTGCATAAGCTGCTGCAGGTTCAGCTTCTGTTCCCTTTCTGCAATATATTTCAACTCTAAAAGGAAAATATGGATGTTATTTACATGTCTCAAGAATTATATTTGGAGGCTGCTGATCAAGAATGGAGCTGAGAAGTAGTGGTTACAAAAACTTAATTACTATTTTAGGAACCAAGTTCCTTTAAACAATTACTCTTATTATTTAATTATTAAACCTAAATCTGTATAAAAAATGGGGCAGTGCTATGCACTTCAATGCTGTAACTTAAAAGAGTAGTTATCAAGGTAAGGCATATACTGGTTCTTAGATGTTGGGACCTACAAGTAAACTAGTTTTCTTATCAGCTCATCTTTAATTAAAATTTGTTAATACAATCTGAATGTTGCTGATGTTAATATTTTGAAGTACTTAGTGTTATTCTAGGCTAGGCAGGAAAGCGTCAGCTTTATTTTTCTAGCACTCTTTATGTTTGCATAGGCTTTAGCTTTGTATTCTTCAACCAGGAAACAGTATGTAATTATTTTGGATGTCTTCTTTTATTGCTTAATTAAAACTATAGAAAATGGCATAAAGTAAACTCTCTCTATCACCCTGACATTTGCACAGCAGCACGTTTGCAATCAACCAAAAGCATATTTTTCCAATGTCATTAATGATATAAAAGATACGGATTACTTATTTATGATGATATTAATAATAAAATATTAATTTGTTGAAGAAAACACAGTATTAATAATAAATAATCCTGATCTCCTTGAACACGAGACCAGGATGAAATTGCTTTAATTTGGTTCAGAAAATAACTAAATACAAACTTGCACTCATTGAACAGAACTCTACTGCCTTGTAAAAAGTGGTAAAATACATGTTTCGGAACAACCTCTGGATAAGTACTTGCATAAGAAGTGTGTTGAAATAATAGCTTAATTTACTGTGCTGTATCATTGAACATTGATTTTGAATGGGCTACTTTTTCAGACAAAAGGTTCTGTATTAATGAAAGACATTCAAAGTCTGGAAGTCTAAACCAACACCTAAAAACAAAATAGAAAAAGCATCTGTAGTTTGTGTCATTTATTGTCTAATTTTGTGAAAATGTGTGTGGGAGATTAATGACAAATCCACCTGCATCACTTCTTCAAAACCCTGAATCTTCAAAACAGGGTAACAAAGAATGAAATAATGTCTAGGGCAGGTCAGAAAAAAATCGGGTATCCAAGTATAACTATGGATCCAACGCAACAGAGATTCATAGGCAATGTCAGCTGCATCTGACAATCCCTAAAAGTAGGTACGTGTTCTTGTTCTTCCAACAGGTTTTTACAGTGTTTCAGTCAGACTCCCAATAAGTAAAGTAGTTATTAAAGTAGCCTTTCTAAATGGTTTTGCTGCTATTCAAGTGTTTGGGGCTTTCCTATTGCTTTTGTCTACTTTCACCTCAACTTTTCATCCTTAATATCAAAACATAATGGTAAATCAGGTGGTAAATCATCTTCCTTTTTGTGTGCATCTTTTTCCAAACTGTTTTTTTTTTTTAAGTATAAAGGAAAGCTATGGCATCAATGATGACATTTGTACCCTTTAATTTGTAGCACAACGCTGTCTGTTTCTATGCCTCATTCTCAATACAAATAGGCATATTCCCAGTCACTTCATTTCCACTTGGTATTATATACATTAGCGATCTTTTCTTGCAGGTCCCACACCACAAGGCTCAAGACTATCATGTATTGTAAAACATCAGACACAAATTTTCCTCTTCCAGAACTTATGACGGATTTTATCCTCAACAACAAGCAGACTGGGAATGGTTGCAACTCACACAGATATATCCGAGTCAGTACTAATTAGCTGAAATACAGGTAACAGCAGAGCAGGGCACAAAGAGCTAACTGCAAGCTAGCTGCCCAAATACATTCTTTTAAATATCACACTCAGCAAACGGTAAGTTTGAGACCAAAGGAACCATGCAGGACATATCCCTCTCATCCCCTCAAAAAATTCACCCCATGCTTCGGGTTTGGTCTCAAAGAAAGTCGTTCCAGTGAGCTAAGTGAGGTTATTTACATGAAATTCATAGGCCTATAGACTGTGGGTGAAACACATACACTTCTTCAAAAGAATATCCTTATTTGTGCAGATAAGAGCCAAAAAATATCAATGAACTCATTACATCACATGTTAACATTTCCAAGACTGACCTTTTCCAAGACTGACTTCTAATGTCATAATCATGTTCATAACCATACTCAATTTATTCAAGAATTATAACTCTTGAACAAGCAAAAAAGGCAGTGGTCATACATATGTATATATGTAATTAAAATGAGAAACTTCTTAATAACTAATTGCCAAAATATGTGATAAATTTATGCATATATAGATGGAATTATTCACAATAAGAAAAGGTAGTATACAACATCCTAACCAAAACTAAATTGTACTCAGAAGTTTTTGGAAGGTCTGCTTTGGTGCAAATATATTTTCACAACTAATAGTCCCATTTTAAAGAATGTTGCAACATCCCTGTATGCTTTGCAATATCATTAAAACTGTGCAAGTCTCTCATCAGTGATTTATTTAATTGAGTTTGCACCATCATAATTAATCATCTAATTTAAGCTAGTCATTTAGGCTATTGATAGTCCATTATTAGAGAAGAATGTCAGTAAATTTTCTTCCACCTGAACAGAGACATCTTTCTCAAAATGAGATTTGTCATTCTTGGCTGGCACCTAGCTCTTCCCCCTTCAATTATCAAAATCGATTGAATCGAAAAAATCATAGACAATTTGCTAAGATCTGTTGCCAAAATTTTAGACAGTTAATAGTAGGTGGCCAGAATCCCACCATTACTTGCCACAAAGCTTCCTTTAGTCGCATTATAGAGAAAAATGTGCTTTTTTTTTAAAAAAAAAAAAAAAAGTATACATTCTGGTCAAGTGCTTTGTCTTTCTCTGTCAAGCTTTTACAGCTATATTCCCTAGCTTATTGAATAATATGACAATATTATGTCATGTCACTTTACTACAACCATGACCAGGGAATACATCTACAGTGCGAACTAACTTCAGCCAACCAAAAAAATAACTGGTACATAAATTTTGAAAGATGCAAAACATAGCTGTTCTTTAAGATCCCAAATGAACTTTGTAAACTATCAACATACTCAGAGCATGCCACTGAGGTAGACAGATATAAACCTTTTACACAGCAGAACTTCAGCATTGTTTCTTAACTTCATTAATGCTATCTATCCAATATGTAATCAACCTTTTAAGTAAATGGTCTCCTTCTACTGTTTACTCTTTAAATAATTTCTTTGTTTTTGTCAAAGCAGTCTTACCCAGATTTTGTTCTTGTAAATATTTTTCCTCCATGACCCAGGCTGGGGGAAGGAGTAGAAGAAGGTGAGGAATAAAATTGCATAAATTTACTTTCATATCTGACATATTCTATCTTACTTGCCATTAAATCTCTTCTCACGGGTATGCTTTTGTTACCGGGTGAATTTTCAATGAAAGAAATTACCACTGAGATATGGATTTTGATAGCTGTTCCTGTATATGATATGGGTATTCCATGTTCATTTTTAAAATCACATTGTAAGCGCCTTATCCTCAATTCGGTGTAGAGTGCAACTCCCATAATTTATCATTTAACACAGCTGTTATGAAACAAGGAACATCCTTCAAGATCATGGTATTCACATATTCCACTTTCAAGGAAGCAGTAGGTAAATGTTGTTAGATTCATTCTCTTACTGACAAAACAAAGACCTTTGCACTGAACATAATGTCTTTTTCTGCTGAAAAATTGAGATCTATTCTCTATCACAGTAACAGCCATCACTTAGTGAAACACAGAGGCCTCCTAAAAAGCAAAAAACTTCCATTAACTACAACACCTTTGCACTAGGGACCCAGAAATTTTCCAAATAACAGTGATTCACCAATTAAAAAATCGCTCTCTTCAATAGAATACACAGTTCACATTTACACATCGTACATTTTCCATAACTAAACGCTCTCAACAGCTTGACTTTGACTTTATGCATCATTCCCTGTCAATGTACAAGAGATTTCTCCTCACTGATATTATGGAAGAATCTGTGAATAGAACACTTCCCTTAGAGAACACTGCAGAAAGCCATGTACTGTGATATGAACATTCAATATTACACCTTGCATGCAAAGTTGTTATTTTTTCAAAAACTAAATTTAAAAGTAGCTGAAATGTAATGATTTTTTCTTCAGACAAAACTTGGAAAATATCCTGAAAATTCTGAAATACATTATTTTAAATTATTTTTTCTTTTTTTCCTTTTTTTTTTTCCTGGTAGATCACAAACTGATGCAAAGATGAGACATTTTCTGGTTCAAATAGAAAATCTTGAAACGTTGAAATAAAAGTGGATTTTAGTTGCATGCCAATGTACTGTCAGTTAAAATAAATTAACAAATAAATCCCCACAATTTGACTGTCAAATAAATATCAAGTAGCTACTTAAATGAAAATTATTTGATACAGACTTTCTGAGCATCTATAAATTGATCTAAAACACAGAACAGTAATTTGAATTGAAGCCACTAATAGGTGTAGGCTACAGACCCTAATTTTATATAGTCAGAAGGAAAAAATCTGGTCTATAACGTCATTCTTTTTTTTTTTGCCACTATAAGATATATAAATAGGGGGAAAAGTATCAGTTTTAATATTTTTTGTTTTTAAAAGGCAAATAACTCCTCTTGAATATTTCAATGAACACTCAGTAAAGAAGCCTCTGTGTGAAATAACTGAGGCACGTGGAATATTTCTTCATTATTCAAGAGTTGAGAAAGACGGGCCAGGCAAGGTAGCAAAGATGGGAAGAAATGCTTAAACAATATATTGTCAATATCCTATTTTCTAAGCAAATTATCCATGCCAGCTACGTGAAAAAGCAACTACAGAAAATAAGCGGCATGCCTGGCTTGTCATTATATCAGCTCTTACCTTTTGGTAAGACCTCATCTGGAGTACTGTGTGCAGGTCTGGAGCCCTCAATATAAGAAGGACATAGACCTGATGGAACAGGTCCAGAGGAGGGCCACAAAAATGATCAGGGGGTTTGAGCACTTCTGCTATGAGGACAGGCTGAGGGAGCTGGGGTTGTTCAGCCTGGAGAAGAGGAGGCTCCGGGGAGATCTA
>JAOTQQ010000012.1:74551270-74563445 GCA_026546715.1 Gallinago undulata | reverse complement strand
GAGACATTCAAGGTGAGGCTCGACGAGGCCCTGGGCAACCTGGTCTAGTTGGGGGTGTCCCTGCTGACTGCAGGGGAGTCGGACTAGATGACCTTTGAAGGTCCCTTCCAGCCCAGATGATTCTATGATTCTATGATTTTCTGAAACTAACATAATTTTATGTCATTTCAAGAAGTAAATATTGTCATGTCAGGGAATTCAGGTAACATGTAAATTTTAACAAATACATTAATAATTGCTTTTATTTCAGAAAACATATGTCTAAATTAAAATTCTTTGAAATTTTATTTTCTTATAATTTGTTCAGATAAATTAAGAGTGAACCTGACTCTCCAATATTCCCATATTAATATTTTTAATTTTTTTATATTTGATGTTTTTTCCATATTTTAATTTAATTGCAAGTATAAACGATTTGAGAAACTGAAATCAACATAAAGTGTGATTAGAGTTTGAATGTTTTTAGATTTTTTTTAAAAAAATAATCTCAAAATTTGGCTGATTAATTCATTCAACATTAATGAATTCATTAATGACTGATTAATTAATCCAAAACAGTTTTCAGCTTGATTTCAGTTAGGACTTTTCCCTTCGTCTCTGCATTTTCTTGAACTGCAGAAGCAATTTCAACTACAAAGACACCCGTGGCTAAATCCCCATTCACTTAAACGAGGTCAGACTTTCACCTTCTGACGCTTATGCTATTTTATCTTTTTATGCCCTTCACTAGGCACTGGGCAAATGAAGTCAGTGAAAATAAACAGAGAGAGAATTGGCATTAACACAGTTTGCTATTGTTTACCCCAACAATACAGTATGGTTATGTGGAAATAAAAAGGTTATAATGACAGCAGAGTATGGAACCACATGAATTCATTCTCATAACAGTGACTGTAATGTTAATGGGACATTGTACAAACACAACCTACCCCATTACAATTTAAGGAATTTAATCATATGTATGTCCATTTCCAGTTACAATTTACTTTTCCTTTTACTGTAACGAATAAATTCACATATTATGTATAAATTAAAAAACAAAGAGAAAACACCTCACACCAATCACTATTTCTAGTTTCCTCATCTGTTGCTGTGCAACGTGTGAAGCAGCTGATACGTAATATCACCTCCGTATATAGCCCCAGCTTGACAATAACAACTCCATTTCCAGTTCCTGATGTTCCATTCCCAGTCACGTGAAGGACAAGGAGGAGATCAGGAATTCAGCAGGGCTTCAACAAGGGGAAGTCATGCTTGATCAACTTGGTAAATGTCTGTGGGGAAATGACTGGCTTGACAGATGAGGGGAGAGCAGTGGGATATTGTCTGCTTTAATTTCAGTAAAGATCCCATAACATCCTCAGAGAGAAGATGTTGATATGTTCGTATGAGAAGAAGCTAAGACAACTGGGACTGTGAAGCGCAGGGGAATCTTTTCAAGGTGTATAAATACCTGAAAGGAGAATGTAAATAAGATGGAGCCAGGGTCTCTTCAGTGGTGCCAAGTGACAAGACCAAAGGCAATGGACAAAAACAGAAATGCAGGAGGTTCCCTTTGAACATAAGAAAAAAACTTTTTCACTGTGAGAGTGACAGCACCGGCACAGGTTACACCGAGGGGTAGTGGAGTATCCATACTTTGAGATATTCAAAAGCCATCCAGAGAGAGTTCTGGACAACAGCTCTAGGTGGCCCTGCCTGAGTAGGGGATTGGACCAGATGGCCTCCAGAGGTTCCTTCCAACCTCAACCATTCTACAGCTCTAGGAATTTTAGGTATATCGATGACAATATCTCGATAGGTGTGACCTTAGAAAATTGAGGATCAAAATGCGAAAATGTTTCCATTTTATTGACGCACACACAAAAAGATTGCATTCCGTTTGCTGCATTTGATGTTGATTTTGGCAGAATAAAGGATCTCAGGTTTTGGTCCTATAAAGACTGAGGTTTAACAAAAGTACTTCATATCAATATGGTCAGGTCCAACAAAGGGATACCGCAATTACAGAAAATAATTCTGCAAGGATGACTGCCAAAAGACACCCGGAAAATGTACACTTATAAATACCATTATACATAACGCTATGTAACCAAAGAATGTGTTGTTTATATATCCATAAAGCAGCAATGTCTTAAAGTAGGGGTTTCTTACAGAGTTAAAATACAGCAGGGATAAAATAGTAGGAGCTGGATGGAGAAGATTAATCTAAATTCAAAGATCCTCCCAACTGTGGCCAAGGAACAATACCTGAATTACATCATTCAGTTTTGTGACTTTCTGCAGCAGCAAGAGACGACAACGTGACATTTTTTAATAACACTGCAAAAGTGGCAACCACAAAGCATTCAAATACCGGAATGGTTTAGGTCTTGAGGCAGCAGCATAACTAAAAAGAAGATGCTTTTTGAACACATATTCAATGTACTCCAAAACCATGTCTGCAAACCTACAAACAGGATGTCTGTGCCAGTCTCCTGCAGTTTTACTGTGTCATTTTGTTATTTTATGTTTCAAAAAATTGTTGTGCAGAAATCAAAATCCCAAAATGTGTCTCCTACAAACTCCATCCATGTATAATGCAAAGATATTCGACTTGATACAGTCTGTATTTGCTACAATACTCAATAATCTGTCAAATAATCAGCATTAAGCCTTTCTGTTGCTTTTTGGACTTAATATTAAGACAAATCCTCTGGGCAGCCGACCAGGGGAGCTGGCCAAACTGAGCTCTGTAGTTCTGCAGTTGCATCACTACCAACATCAGCCAGCAACTTCAGAGATAGCTTTGGTTTAAGTACTTTAAGGTACTTTAAGTACTTTAAGGTACTTCTAGATGAGGGGACAGGTGAGCACTTTATCATTTTACACCTGAAGCTGGCGTCCACTGATGATCCAGACTAGGAAGTGTCCTGTACATTAAATAGAATCCTATAATTTAAAAATATAGTAAGCACTTGAAATTAAATTCAAACCTTTCAGCAGCCTCAAAAGATAGATACTATTAAATTATCCAGAATCTGTGGACTCAATAATTCATATTGCAAAATTATTAGAATAGTTTCACTATTCTAATAGTTAGAATAGTCATATTCTAGTATATAGAATAGTCATATTCTAATAATGAATGAGGCCACATTCTACTTGTGGCCTCAGTGTCTTTTTGCAAGCTACTCCTGTACGTGGTATAGCAGGTAGAAAAAAAACAACAGAGAGTTTGCATGAAACCATCTTATTTTGGAAACTAAGAGAGTTTATCAACATTGCTGTTCTTTGCTTTTTGAGTTCAGTGCCAGAGAATCATAGAATCTTAGAATCATAGAACAGTTTGGGTTGGAAGGAACCTTTAAAGGTCATCTAGTCCAACACCCTGGTAATAAGCAGGGACCTCTCCAACTAGATCACTTTGTTCAGAGCCCCATCCAATCTGACCTTGGATGTTTCCAGGAATCTCCCACCTCTCTGAGCAACCTCTTGATAATGAACCTGGTGTGTTTCATTTAATACAGACATAGCCAAAGTGACCATGATCTGTAAGGCAGACTTTTCCTAATGATGTCCCACCAAGATTTCAAGCTAGGCAAAAGGAAGCTATCATGGAGGGTGCATTATCCATGTTATATCAACTTGGAAGAAAATGTGAAAAACCTCTGCTTTCAGGGCTGTCAGCCAAACACATATGTGAAGCTCTAGTATTACCTATGAAGACAGGGAGACACAATGAAGAGAAATTCTCAGTAATCCCAAACATATAAGCAATCACCACTAGACACAGATGCCAGACATCATGATTGAAATACTAATCCTTGTAGTAAGTAGCAAATTTGCATATTTTTTAATATAACAAACCCACCAGACAGTGGAAGACTGCCATTTAAAATACAAAGGAGAAACAAGTGGTTTGTAACGTTAACACCATATGTCTTGCATGTATTCTCAAGCTGCCGAAGAGTACTTTACATTGTTCAGGCACATTTCGCATTAATGATCTACAGTTCTGAGTGGTCTTTCTGGAAGTAGGCATCCTCAAAATATGATGGCTCCTGGCTGCCAAATCCTGCAGCTGTCTTCCGTATAGAGAAGTGCAGAGGTACCATTTAGTCTTAAATTCAGTTGCCAGAATAGCTCATTTCACCAGTGTAATGAGACAGTGGGGAGAGTGTTGGGTTTGGGGTTTTTTTTGACTCCTGATTCACCAAAAATCTATTTTATAGATGGCAAGCCCTATCTGTTAGTCATTTAAGGGAAAATGACTAAAAAGATCAATTCTCTCTGGGTTGTTTGCTGTTGTTCTTGTTTGTTTTGACATCTTCAAAGAATATTACTTACTTAGTAACTGCTATTATTACTGATTTCCATCCCATTAGTCAAGACAGTGCCATCTCTCATGATGAAATGGATAGAAGCACAAAACCCTGCAGCTGTTTAGTGTTTCAGTGTGGTAGACAGTATTATAGAAAATGATAAAACATTTTTTACATGAGTAAGAGCCAGATTCAGCTCTCCTTAACATAGGTCAGAAAACTTCCAGTGATAGCAAAATTGATTTTGGATCTGATCCAAAACAAGTTAAAAATAAAATAGAGCGTCAACAACCAAGCTGTATTGTACTACTTGCTAACTACTCTAAGATGGGAAATAACCAGATACATCACTGAAACAACAGCTATCACAGAAGTTTTGATTAACTTCTGGGATTGCACTAAAGAGTTCTGGTGCTATTTGTGCATCTTAATTACATGGGCACATTACTTTCTGTAAAAAAAGACATTACTTATAGTTTGCTGATTACATCCAGGTCCTTAACATCTGCAAGTCCTTAACTAAGTACTAGATTAAACTGGAAAATTGCTGGTAAAACTGGTATTTTCCATAATCTATGCTGAAAATATTTCAAGGCCAAACAATTTGAGGGACTCATATTTCATGATGAAAATTTCTTTAATACACACTTTCACGTCACTCTAGAAATTGCTTGGGCCTTCATGGTGGGTTAAATATTGATTCCTCTCACAAAAGACTTTTAACCTTCTAGAATAATAGACATACTAGAATTAGAGTAATGCAATCCTCATTATTTCTGCTGCATAGAAAATACAATGTTTCAACATTTACCTTTTCTACCAAGACAGAGAAAGAAATATAAAGTTCTATTCCGTGAAACATTTAAAAAAAATCAATATGTAATAAACTACAATAACCTAAAGTTCCTTTAATGGAAAAACTTCAATCTGATTCAAGCATACTCAAAATACTTTACATTGAATCTGTTCATTAGTAAAGTTAATCTCTTCTGGTACTATATTTTTTTCAAAGGAAATAAAATTTGAAAGTTTAATGCCCTTACCTTTTTAAAATGTAACCAAGATCAAACAATCAGGAGCACACAAAAAGAGAGGGAACAAAATTAGATAATCTACTTTAAATGAACTGCTTAGAATGCAGTATTTAATTTAGATTTTTCTGATATATGCATGCAGTATGTATGTGAGAATCTTCAGTGACAAATTCATTTGAATAGAAAATTTGCTCTGCAAAAAGTTTTGTTGTTTGTTTTTTTTTTTAAATTCCTGTGATGCTAAATTATACAATATATTTTTTTTACAACTAGACTTCCAGAACAAGATGCTGGAAAGTCAGATTCTATTTATCTCAAATTGGCTTCTTAGATAATTCAAGTGAGCTATTTTTCTATTTCTGACTCAGTTTCTTTACCATAATAAATATTTTGTAAAATAATTACAGACAATTTTAGAAGCAAAATAATTCTGTTAAAATTGAGGTGATGTTATCTAGTTAGGTCTACATGATATATAGAAATAGTTTTGAATTATGATCTTTATTAATTTTTATACCCTATAAATAATGGGGTTTTGCTCGTGAGAATATTAAAAAAATAGGTTGATTTCAAGCAGTTTTGTTGAACATTTTCCAAAAATATTTCAGCTAATAGAAAAAATTGCTTAAAAAAAAAAAAAGAAAAAAGAAATACTAGTATGAGTGACTACTATCACCCTCTGGATTCTATACCCGAAGTATCATCCTCCCTATCAGTGTAAAAGTAACATCTCTAACTGCAGACCGCTGCTTCGGAGTCAGGCTGCACTTTGAACAGCTAACTCCCTGTTCAGGTTCACTGCCTTCCAAAATAGCCAATCTTCTAGGGGAAACACTATCAACAGCCTGTTGATTACTTTCAGGAAATTCATGAGAGCATCACACTAACAGTTCAGAGAAAAAAAATTCCTCCTTGTATGCCCCTGGGGATATATGTGTAGAGTAGTAGTTTCACAGCAACAGCTTTATTTCCAAACCACAACATCCCCATAATGTCAGGCAAAGCGGTCCACTAAGCTTCCTGAAATCCTTTTCTTTGGTGATATTTCCCTCCCAACTTAGTTTAAAATATTTATCAAGACACAGAAAAAAAACCCCAACATTTCCAGTGTAAAAGAAATAATAGGAAGATCGTATAAAAACCTTAGAAATATGCTGCCCCCAGTTACATGATTACAGCTTTATTCTACTTTACGTTAGCTAAATCTCAATGGCCAATGTCATAAATTTTCCTGCACCACCATTTTCGACTACACAGCTCTACAGAATCAACTATTACACACAACACAAAAATAATACAACTGCAAAAAACTATATATAAATACAAAACCACTTAAGTATATATTTCTTGAATTAACATATCCTAAAGGGAGTAGATAAGGCAAAAGGTTAAATGAAGGAAGAATGTTTCCAATATACAGGTGCATATCCTATTCAGAGAAAGTTTCCTAGCCAAAGTCTGTTCCAGAAGTTTTTAAAACTTATTTGTATTGTGTATTCCTTGAAGCAAGACAAGGAGAGTCTTGAGCTGATGTGGAGTCATGAGGACTCTAGTAATTCTGCATGCTACCTGCTACAGATTGCTCAAAGCCTTTCTGCTTGGAAAGGTAAAAATTAAATTTAGAAACTACACAAGGCACACACAGTGTAGATTTCTTTTCATGGATATTTCTTATCCTTGCGCTCTTGACAAAGCTCTGTCTTGAAAGAAATGTGAACACTGAATTTAACTCATAATTTGTACATTCATTACTCCAGATAGAAGAAAGAAATTTATATTTGCAGACCTGCAATTCAAGAAAGGACTGAATTATGTGCTTACATATTCTCTTGGTCTGGGTGCAAACAGCCAAAAAGCATTTTTGAATGAAATATTTGTCAATAAAAATCAAATATTTGCCTCCAAAAATCTTAATAAAAACCGTGATAAACTAATACCATAAAAGTAATCTTTCAAATAAAAGTAAACCTAAGAGCATCATAAACCAGTAGTAAGTAATGATTTTAGGCAAACAACCAGAGTTCTTCTAGTGATCGGAATTTCCCCTAAAGGGCAGAATTGTGTTCTGGAATTTAATGTTCTTAAAAGCACCCAAAATCACAAAAAGTAAAAAAAAAGACAAACAACCATAAACAGTGAAGCCTTAAAAACGTCCATCTATATAAAACCTACCCCTTTGGGATGCAACTGCAAGTCTGAGTGTCACACTGAAAACAAAACTTATCCAATAAAGGGAAGTGGATTATTTCATTTTACTCCAGGTATCAGTCAGTCTGACTATTTTTCCTCTTCTTTTAAATTCATAAAAGTTTCAAAGTAACAGTTCAAAATCTCACCCATCATGCCTTTGAAACAAACCTACAACAATATAAGGAAAGGCTTACGAGGATGTTGGTATGGAGAGATGAAAGTATTAGTACTATGATCAACTGGATTTGACAAAACACAGGATGTAGGATTGTCTTTGAGCATCTTAAAAGGATTCAACAGAAAGACATATTAGGCTAACAGAGCTATGGAAAAGCAGAGGATAAAACCTAAAATCTAAATAAATACAGTAGCTCCTTTAGCTTTTATAGGCTTTCATCCAAAAAGTATTTGGAAACTTTGAAGTATGAAGTACATGGTCACAGTAATCAAGCACTGATGAGAAGAAAATATGCAAGTCTGAAGACTGAGTAGTAAGAATACCAGCCCTTGAGCAATCTCAGCTTTAAATACTAAGTTACAGGTGTGCAGCCCTAAAAAGGATACGGTCCTGGATATTTGTTGTGAAAAAAATCAAATGAAAACTACTTCAAAAACCCCAAAAGGAAAAATATAGGTAGATATACAGACAGTCCAAATTCAAATAGCAAACTGGAGTATTCAAGGAGAATTCTTTACATGCAGATAATGCATTCAGCTGTGGGTTTCTTTGAGACTCACGTCTGATAACAGAAGAAATGGGTCCATACATCCTGTGCAAAGGAAAGCAGCCATTTCCCTCCCTGGTCTCTTTGCTTTCCCCCAGCTCACAGACTGTATCAGAGTAACATTACCAAAGCCCCAGCTAAGAGAATACTCTGAAGCCAAAGATCACATTCATCACACAGTACGTGTGCCCACCCTCCCAGTGCAAGCAGGCCAGGTAGAGCTACATTAGTTCTCTAGTAAATCCCATTCAAGCCTGTACGAGCTTCAGCTTTAACCTGTGTCTGCACATCATCAGTCCTCTAGGATGTCACATGAAAAACAATTAAGAGAAAGATATAAAGAAATATTATCATAAAATACGACATTCAATGTTTTTTTTTTTTGTATTCTATTCTACCTCCTTAGTTTGTTATTTGCATCAACTTTGAAATCTTAACATTTAATTTCAGGTAGGTAAACATTCCTGAAAAAACACAATGAACATAAGGGAGAGTAAAAGAGAGCACAATTTTCAGTTTACACATCTTCTCTGAGTTTTGTAGATAATGCTCTATACTGAGCATGTACTTGTAGGTAAAACAAGTTTCCTCATAACACCAAAATTTCCTTAAACTGAGAGGTGTATGTTCAAAAGAGAACAAAGAGATTATTTTCTGGGTTCCACAATCCAATCCAGCATCTGAGAAAAAGTGTCATTGAATTCACCTCTGCACAACTAATTGTGAAAGGAGCGAGGGCAGAGGGGAGGCATTTCCTGCTAGTCCAAACGTATGGAGCACTTCAACCTGGAATGTCCAGAAAATACCATGCAGGAGGGAGGTAAATGGACTTCTTGAGTTCCAAGAGCCCACAACATGACCCACTGAGTTTTGGCATATAACTAATCTAGAAATGGATCAGATTTTCAGCTGAATTCAGAAAAAAAAAGTTAAAGTATGATCTACTTTGCTTTCTGACTGCTTTGTGCTGCCCAGCACTAAGCATTTTCATCATAATCTAGGCAAAATTGTCTCCACAGACTGAGAAGATGAAGCTCAAGGCATCCATCTTCAGGTGGTTACATTCCAAGTAGTGTTATGGGAAAAAGAACACACTACATATAGGCAGCCTAACAAATAGATATTGGTCTTATTGCAGTAACAGTAACACTTCTAATCAAAATTAATATGAAAAAACACTTTAAACTGTGCCCATGTTATCTCTTTATCTAGGTGCATATTTATCGTATGTTTTTAACTTCAGCCAACGGCAACTGACCTCAAGAGAAAAGTATTCTACCTTTTTTTTCCCCATATTGAGATATGGTAATACAAAACTAAACCAAAACAAAATCTGAACAGAGCAAAGCTATGCATTACACAGCTAACAATACCCATAGGACTGAAATAGATTGTTCATCCTTCTGTTCTACCTATGGAAAAACACACAAAACCCCTGCAGCCAAGACTGCTATGAATAGCTATCTTTGTCAACCCAACCAAAGCATCTCCTTCTGGAGGAGTTTCTGGTGATATTCCAGCTAATTAGCAGCATTGTTGCTTTCTCAATTCATTTTGCAGTATCTTTTTATGAATGATTTTACTACTAGGTAAGAATATTTCATTTGGTGTGCTTCAGGAGCTGTTCAGTGATCCAATAGCCTCGTTTCTTACCCCTGGGTTTCATCTCTTCTTTAAAACAAACATGTAAAACTTGATATTTTAACCGAAAAAAAAAATCAAGGACTTGTACCTAAACTTTTACCTTTTCATTTCAAAATAATGCCTATGTGAATGTGTCAATTACAATCATCACAGGGGATAGCTTACAGGTTTACATTCTGGCTTCTGCAGTTCTCTCTCTCTCTCTTCACTGAATGCTACTGAAGTACAGAGAACACTTACTCAACCACCCTGTGTTTTAGAGCTTTTTTTTTCTTCCTTTTTACTTTGCTATGTCAGTTTTGAACGTCACTCTTCACCAAGGAAGCTCTGGATGGTTGGTTACACTGCACGAACCCCTTGTGCCAGAAGTCCAGCCCCAAAGCTCTGGTTCCCAAAGTATAACCCTTTTACTCAGCCAGCCCTGAAAGCTTATGTAGCAACAGAGCAGGCATCTAGCGTGGGGTAGGGAGAGTGGAGGAATTTGCTCTTCTCTTTTCTTGTCTTCCCTACAGATGTGCTTGGCCTTCTGCCCTTTCCCACAGTTCACAGAAAAACCTACCCAAAAGACCAAACACCTGGGCTCAATCAGGTCACAAGAAAGAACAGAAAAAAGGGACTTCTCTTCAGACTACAATACAGATTGCAGCAACCCTGAGTTTTCAGCCTGGGTCCCACCTCTTCTTTGTCTGCTTCACGCACACTTTTTTTTATTTTTTTTCTCTCAGGTTTTGGGCCAATAATGTGAACCACCAGCACCTCTGCTGCTTCCTCTCCATACCAAAGTTTGCCCAGCTGGAGTTGCAGCCTGACAGCAAGAACAAGGCAAAAACCTCTGTTCCCTTTCCTCATGTTTTTGGTGAACCTCAATCACCCAAACTGCTAATAACACAACACAACACCACACCACACCAGCTGGCAGATTTGACACAAGCTCTGCCCTTCTAGTCCTCTGCTATCACCCCTGGCCACCTGCAGAGATGCATCTGCAGGAGGTAGCTTACCATGTCACCGTGCCTGGGATCACTGAGGCATTGCCTATCTTTTCTACCACTGTTCACCCTCAAAAGCCCATCATGTCGTGCCTGTGGTACCAACAAAGCACTGCTGGTGCACTGATAGGCTCACAGTTTTTACAGTCAACGTTCTCAAACGCAAAAAACCCTCAACAACAGTGCAGTTGAAATTGTTGTCACGTTTACTGGGCTTCAGGGTCTCTCTCTGTTGGCTAGCCGGCAGGAAGGTACAGACAGGGGTAAGAGAGAGAACAATGATGGCAATTGTAGGATTGGAGTACAAATAATGACTGGAAAAAAAAAAATCTTTGCTAAAAGCCAGCAGGTGCTTTCTTCTTATTACACCACCACTATCCTTCTTTGGATATATTAATACACTGAAAATTTGGTAATATATTATGAAAAACACTGGAATTGATAATTGTGATATTATGTTACGATTCCATCATTTTCCATCTCAGAGGACATCACCTTGCATATGGAATTCCTGTGGAGAGACAGTCCCATGAAAGATGGCCGATGCCCTACAGTCCTTATTTTTCTAACTTTCCTACCCTGTGTTTTGGAGAACGTGGGGATAGACGGATTTCTTTTTTCTCTGCTGGACCTAAAGTCTAAAGCATAAATTTCCTTCTAAGCCTTATGGAAACATAGTATGTTATATCTAGAAACTTATTGCTGCATGAAGTACAGGGATGCTTTCTCATAAAGTGTGCCTGATGGTCAGTGTAGATCAGGAGTAGAGACCCAGCAAGAGACTGATTAACCCTCAGGTCAACATGGAGAAGAGGTACCTTAAGCTTCTACCATTAATGTGTATTTTGTATCTTTTTGTCCTCTTCAAGGAGGAGGACCAAAGAATAGAAATAGGGACAGGGTCCTACATAACAAGCTAAAGGTACTTTAATAAATAGATATCTGTGCATGACATGGAATCTTGCTCTGGCCCCAGTCATTTTTCTTTTCTGAGGTTAAATGACTTCTCCTGGACTCTTAGAAAAGTTGTAGACTGGTGCCTAAATCTATCTTCTTGATCAGTTTTTAATCACTTGCTGATTCTGATTCATGCTAATTTCTGTCACAATAAACTTTTAAAAAGTGCTCTCATTTTTTAAAAGCTCTTTTACAAGTTCTCATTCTGAGAACTAGCAGCACATATGAAATTTCAAAGAATATATCTATTTCCTCAGTCTCAATTTATTTTGACAATATACAAACAATTCTGTTCTTCCTTTTCATAGATTAAAAAGAATAAAATACTTTAA